>BLSH010191437.1:1721375-1735165 GCA_018402905.1 Glandirana rugosa
TTCCCCTTGTTGTGACGTAGACTCGTGGTGTCTGGTTTTAATGATAAAGTAAATAAAATCTATAAGTTTCGTTTGTGGGGTTCGGAGGTACGAAATAATACGACTCTTTGGTGAATATAACGCTATGTACTAAGTACATCGTAAATGAAGGACCTTAGATGGACGGACATCGAGTCCTTACGTCCGTCCTCCCACACGAAGCGACTCTTTCGAGGAGGACTTCTGAGGACCCTACATCCTGTAGTAAACGGATCCGGGCTTTCGTCCTTTACAATTTTTTTTTTTCAACTATTCATTTATACTATATGAAAGGATAGGTAAATGATTACGATCGTCATATTTGTTTCTCAGCATAATAAAGCATGGAGGCTTGGGGTGTTTGCTTTGAATATCTAAAATAAATGAAATAGTAATTTTGGTCTGTGGTGCTCAGATGCAGTGTTGTTCCCCTTTTGACATGAAAAAAAAAAAAAAACATATCTTGAGGCTACACCCACATTAAGGTCCTTAAAGCATAGTTCCACCCAAAAGTCTTTAGACAGGTGTCCTTTTCCACACATCCGGGACCTCAGGCCGGTGGCCGCGGCGTCTGATGTCAGCAACCCAGCTCCCTCCTCGCTCTGCTACTGGCCGCCTGGCAGAGCGCAGTGGAGCCTCGTGCATGCACAGTAAGGTGCCCGGCGTGAAGCTGTAATGCTACACATCTGGGTTCCCTTACCCGCAATGGACCCCCCCGATCCGAAGATCGGTGGTGGGTGCCGACCTCTCTGGACTCCAGGACAGGTAAGTGTCCTATTATTAAAAGTCAACAGCTACAGTATGTGTAGCTGATGACTTTTATTTTATTTTTTTTGTTTCAGGCAGACCTCCGCTTTAAGCCGGGTACACATGATTAGTCTTTTTCCGTTCAAGTACAGCGCTCTCCCTCGCTGAGCTGTTTTGTTCTGACAGGGGGACGCCCCCCCAGAATACTCCAATCAGCACTGATCAGGTGCCGGTCGGCTGCTGGTTTTCCAGCATGCTCCTCCAACAGAAGCCAGCCAAACAGCCGGCCTCTGCTGGACAGGGTGCAATACACATGGGTCAAATGTTGTTCTGTTTTTATTGAACCGGCCAATGTCTGCTAACATTTGACCCGTGTGTATGGGGCTTTAGAATCCGAGATAGCTTGCCCACCTCTCGAGTGCACACCGTGAGCAATTCGTTTACACAGGAAGCTGATCAGATGCTTGATCAACGTCTCCACTGTGCTTGACCTGGTGGGGACCTGAAAAAGCATGTGACCTGCTGTGGTTTAGCTAACGTAGACAGTAGGAGGATTACCAGTAAGGGCTTATGCACATGGTATATTGGAATGTATAACAAAATACAACCTTATTTCCAGGCTCGAGAATTACAGGTGTTGTGTACAGCCATCTGTACAAATGAACTACAGAATATGACTGTACATGGGTCTAGGCAGCTCTGAGCATAAACATGCGTACAGACTTGCGCCTTTGGATGCTGTCATACATCAGAAGTGCGTTTACACGCTCATTTTAGGGCCCAGGTGCCACGGGTGTTGTGTAAACTGCCTGTACAAATTAATTAGCATATACAGCTGTACGTAGGGGCGTAGCCAAAGGGTGGTGATAAATAACGTGTACTCAGAATGGTCTAGAGCAGAGATATGCAATTAGCAGACCTCCAGTTGTTGCAAAACTACAAATTCCATCATACCTCTGCCTCTGGGTGTCATGCTTGTGGCTGTCAAGAGTTTTGCTATGCCTTATGGGACTTGTAGTTCTGCAACATCTGGAGGTCCGCTAATTGCATATCCCTGGTCTAGAGTGTTAAGTGGGCTACCCCAAGGCTCTGTTCTGTGACCTACTCTGTTTAATTTATTTATAAATGGTATAGAAGATGGGATAAATAGCTTAATCTCAGGGTTTGCTGATGACACAAAAATGAGTAGGGCAATAACATCACAGAAGGATATAGAAACCTTACAAAAGGACCTCAAAAAATTAATGGAGTGGGCAACAACATGGCAAATGAGGTTCAACATTGAAATATGTAAAGTAATGCACTTGGGAGTTAAAAATATAAACGCAAGTTACTCCCTAGGGGGAGGAGCTCTGGGGGATTCCAGGAGGGAGAAGGATCTGGGCGTCCTAGTAGAAGACAGACTGAGCAATAGCATGCAGTGTCAAGCTGCTGCAAGCAAAGCCAGCAGAACATTTGCATGCATTAAAAAGGGGGATTTACTCCAAGGATAAGACGATAATTCTGACACTTTATAAAACTCTTGTTTCGACCACATCTGGAGTATTCCGTCTCGTTCTGGTCACCCGTCCTCAGAAGGGATGTGCTGGAGCTGGAGAGCGTTCAGAGAAGGGCAACAAAATTAATAAGGGGTCTCGAGGGCCTCAATTACGAGGAATGACTACAAGGGACAGATTTTTCTCCCTGGAGAAGAGTGGGGATATGATAGCAATATACAAATATCTCAATGGTGATCCCAGTGTAGGTAGGAAGCTAATTAGTCTAAGACCCCTTTCACACTAAAGTGACCGGTAAAACAGCGCTAAAGCGCCAGTCGTTTTGGCTGTGCTTTAGCAGCATTTTACCGACGCTTTTGCGCTGGTTTTCGGGTGCTAGCGGCCCGCTTTTATGGGTAAAAAAAGCCCCATATTTCTGAAGCGCTGTCGATTCATTGCAATGGGCAGGGGCGTTTTGGGAGCGCTGTATACATCGCTCCCAACCCATCCCAAAGATGCTGCTTGCAGGACTTTTCGTAACGTCCCGCAAGCGCACCCCTGTGTGAAAAGAACCATTGCAATGAATGGGAGGCGGCTTTCAGGTGCTTTTCAGAGGCTAGTTTCAGAGCTAAAGCGCCTCAGTGTGAAAGGGGGGGGGGGTCTAAGGGAGTGTAGGAAGACACGGGGCCACACGATGAGACTGGGACTGGAAAAGAAGCAGTTTAACCTTAAGCTGCGTAGGGTTTTTTTTTCACTTTCAGGGCGGTAAGGATGTGGAACTCTTTTCCACAACTGGTGTTGTCAGCAGGAAGTATTGGTAGTTTTAAAAGAATGAAATAATGGAGGCAAATGGCGCTGCCTAAAATAGGTGAAAGGGGCTGTGCAAAACAAATAATGTGGGAAAGTAAAAAAGAACACCTGTTGTGGGTTAGCCGGTGATCCGTGAAACAAACTGTTTTGTCGTACCAAATCAGGCCAAAGTGTCTATTCCATACCGCGGTCCGCGATCATGTAAAGAAATCGAGAAGGCACGATAAATATATGTAAAGCTAATAGAGCACAAAAGTGCCTCTGTGACTTACGCTGGGGAGAAGTCAGACGAGCTGTCTTATGCAGCCAGTCAGAGAGATCTCCATATTGCTAGTAGCCAAGTGAGTGGGTGAGCGTTCTGACGTCTCTTTGACATGCATCTTAGCAAACACAGTATACAGGGATATGGGAAATGATTATCAACCCTAACACACACACAGGTTGAACTGGATGGACTATTGTCTTTATTCAGCCTGACCAACTATGTACGTGGGTACGAACAGTTCTGAGTGTAAACACGTCCATACACGTTTACGTTCCAGGCTGCCTATAGCCGCGTACAGCCATATCCTGAAGTTCATTTGTACAGGTAGCTGTATGCAACACCTGTGGCTCCTGTACCGAAATGTGGGTGTATTTTAGCCCTGCACGAACCGTTAAGTGTATGTCAATATTGCAGAGTTGTACTGCGTATATTTTAGAATTTCTTTTTTCTTTCTGTAACTCCTAATTTCCTGTTCTGACAACTCACTATCTTTTCTCCAATGACCTCCCAAGGGATGACGTTAGCCCTGCCCTGTTATCTTTTGTTGACCTACAGAGCCTTACCTTCTCTCCTAATCTTTATGACCTAGGTGGAGGGGTTCTGTAGTGCAAGGAATTCAGCTAGGTAGAACTAATAAGACTGCTTGAGATAACAGGGTGAGCAAGACAGCTCTACATTTCTGGCAGGACTCGTTTTTGGTTTTTTTTTTTTTTTCTTTGCTTTTAAGTGGTATTTTAACAGCCAAGGGGGAGCAAATAAGAGAAGTTATTAAGGTATACATACACTTTTAAGTGGGATTTGCCTTTTCCCATAATACATGATTTGCAACAAAATGCTGCATTTAAATGTGCATGGAGGATCATAAGTGCCTCTGCTTTCAACATAAGTACTAACTTGGGCTTCTGGCAGATAAGAGTTGGAAGCAGATAGCAGTAGGGGTCCAGCAGCACAGGGGTTAAGTCTGCTAAAAGCCCCTGGTGTGTATACTTCAGAGCTGGGATTGGCATACACAGCTGTACATCTGTCAATTGATTATTCTAATAGAGCCAGGGAAACTCACCCAAGCAAACAGTATACGGGTCCAAATCTAGAGCCCCTATTTATACTTTCACAAAGAGAGTGCTAGACTGCAGAGGATTTTGCACTGTGCATGTTCTATCTGATCAGCCTTGTCACTGGAATGTGTATGATTTTTGTGTGAGTAATGTGAACATATCATGCATTTAAATTGAAACCCAATTCCATTTTTTATTTGTGTAGAACAGCCTTTCTTAACCTTTTCAACACAGAGGAACCCCTGAAATAATTCTCCGGTCTCGGGGAACCCCTGCTAAAAATAAAAAATCTACAACTCATAATACATTAGTGTGATGGTCAATGGGAAGAATGCTCCTTACGCTTGTTGTCATTGGGAAGAATTACCCCCTTACAGATAGCTAAAAAGATCAATGATGTCATTGGGAATTTATCTGAGAGGTAGAAATTGACCATTGCTCAAGGAACCCCTAGTAAAATCTGGAAGAACCCTGGTTGGCAAACCCTGGTATAGAGGGCAAAACGGTTAGACCCTCTGCTGTTTTTTCCTTTTTTTTATAGCTTTCTGGGTCTATGTTGGAGAGATTTGGCTTTACTTCCCCTATCATTGGGACAGGAAACGACTAGTTATTTCTCTAACGGGGACAGAGGCAGCAGCAAAAGCACATTTACTTAGATGTAGAAAAGAGAACATATGTCAGTATTTTTTTTTTTTTTTATGGAATACCTGTGCCCTCTGATTTCTTGTCCTTGACACAGGAAGCAATAAAAAAAAAAAAAGAAAACAATTACAAAACAATTGCAAAGTAATGATGCAAAATGTTGTAACCTATAGCAAATAGCAACCGCAGATCAGCTAGAGCAGTGCATTATGGTCTCAGATTGATTAGTCTGCGTTTATGTACTTTTAATTATTACTTTAAACCCTTTTGTATATTATTATAAGCCAAGAGAAACGTGTGAAATATTTCATGTGACATGAATGAGTTTTTTACTTTTTTTTTTTTTTTTTTTTAAGCGTGTTGAGGGTGATCTCAGGATATGTTCTTCAAATTCGGTGAATTCTGGTTATTTTGTTCGAGCGCCAAAGTAATGGTTTTAGCTGTTGTTAAACAGCTCCCCCTACTGTTCAATGTAAATAAGCAGGTGAGGCAAGGGAATAAAGATGTCAATAAAGGAGGACTCTTATTGTGGAAAAAGGAGATGGAGGATGTTTAAAATTGGTTGAACTTATTTCATAAATGTATATAGAAAAAGTGAGCCTAGATTAGTGTATGTTAGTGGGCAGCAGGTCCAGTGTTTGCATTACTAGGGGGAGATTTGGAGTCCTTTCACACATGACATGTCCGTTTTGACGGACTCCACTAGCTCAGCAGGAATCGATCCGTTGAACTCCGCTGAGCCGGTGGATGACAGGTCCGTCTCCGCTCACTGTGTAGACACAAACCTGTTGGAGCCCTGCTGTCCTCTATGGGAGATCGGATAAAAACGGATCAGTCTGTCCATTTTTCATCCGATTCCCCAGACCTATAGAAAATAGGGTTTCCATCCGTCTGCATTTAGCGGACCGGATCGGATAGTGGCGGATGTCAGCAGACATGCCACCGCTGACATCCGTCGCTCCATAGAGGTGAATGGAGTTTCCAATCGGGTAAGCCTGAAAAACAGGCAGGTGGACCTGATCAGACCGCATGTGTGAAAGGGGCCTAACTAAAACTGGAGCACTCAGAATCTGGTACAGCTGTGCATGGTGGCCAATCCGCTTCTAGCTTCAGCTTTTTCAGTTAGGGCTTTGACAATAAAATCTGGACGTTTTTTTATGCAGAGCTGCGCCAGATTTAGTACTCTCCAGTTTTAGTAAATAACCCCCTAGTGGTGGAGCCCTCTGCTCCTCAGGTAATAGCATGTTGATGCACACTGTACTGTCTCTGTTGTTTTCTTGGTACATGTTTCTTTTAATCCTAGATATATACTGCATTTAATATTGTAACAGGGCTAGAGTCACAACTGCTCTCCCCTTCTCTTTTCTGTGGCGAGTTCATGTGTTGGTAGCATTAAAATGTTTGTTACCTCAACACTTCATATTCCTGATATGTGGCTGCTGTACCATGTACTTGTATGAGAAAGTATTCTGTTCTCTTTGTATTGCTTCCTTTGTCTGAAATCCCTGGTGTCCATGCCAGTCCCTCTGCTTTCCTATTAAAACTGACCACACTAAGCAGGAGAGCACATCATGGTCAGTTCTCTAGCTATGATGGGAACTCTGTCTACTCTCCTCCAATGATCAGACTTGTCCTGACACGGCCCCGCTGCACAGCCATTCAGTGGGAAGCTTGGTGTGCTGCTGCTGCTTCTTCTCCTCCCCTCAGCTCTTATGCAGCTCAGAACAAAGGGAATGTGATCACTTCTAAAAAAGGGAAAAATGTATTTTTAATGTTTTTTTTTAAATATATCTTTACACAAATGTTTTGCCTTTAAATTCTATTTTAAATTGAATGGGTTATTTTACAAGGTGATCGTTTACAATCCCTTTAAATGGGCAGCAGTATATTAGTTAAAATCATTCATTTATGTGTTCATGTCAAAATCAACCTTCCCCTTACAAGTCCTGAAACATTATCATTGCTGTATACTAATTTCTATATGAACAAAAGAACAATTGTCATTGGAAAAACATTGTGCTAACCAATTTACATTATGATGTTGTACAGATAGTGACTGGTTGGATCAGTCAGGACATCTTCAACTTCCTTACAGCTTAGTAATGTCTACTTATTCCTGTCTGAATGTGTATGCATGTAAGATTGTGTGTTTGTACATACAGTATCTCACAAAAGTGAGTACACCCCTCACATTTTTGTAAATATTTTATTATATCTTTTCATGTGACAACACTGAAGAAAATGACACTTTGCTACAATGTAAAGTAGTGAGTGTACAGCTTGTATAACAGTGTAAATTTTCTGTCCCTCAAAATAACCCAACACAGCCATTAATGTCTAAACTGCTGGCAACAAAAGTGAGTACACCCCTAAGTAAAAATGTCCAAATTGGGCCCAATTATCCATTTTCCCTCCCCTGTGTCATGTGACTCATTAGTGTTACAAGGTCTCAATGGTGAATGGGGAGCAGGTGTGTTAAATTTGATGTTAGCGCTCTCACTCTCATACTGGAAGTTCAACATGGAACCTCATGGCAAAGAATTCGCTGAGGATCTGAAAAAAAGAATTGTTCTACATAAAGATGGCCTAGGCATTAAGAAGATTGACAAGCTGCAGCACGGTGGCCAAGACCATGCAGCGATTTAACAGGACAGGTTCCATTCAGAACAGGCCTCACCATGGTCGACCAAAGAAGTTGAGTGCACGTGCTCAGCGCCATAGCCAGAGTTTGTCTTTGGCAAATAGACGTATGAGTGCTGCCAGCATTGCTGCAGAGTTTGAAGGGGTGAGGGGTCAGCATGTTAGTGCTCAGACCATACACTGCACACTACATCAAATTGGTCTGCATAGCTGTACTCCCAGCAGGAAGCCTCTTCTACAGATGATGCACAAGAAAGCCTGCAAACCGTTGGCTGAAGACAAGCAGACTAAGGACATGGATTACTGGAACCATGTCCTGTGGTCTGATGAGACCAAGATAAACTTATTTGGTTCAGATGGTGTCAAGCGTGTGTGGTGGCAACCAGGTGAGGAATAGAAAGACAAGTGTGTCTTGCCTACAGCCAAGCATGGTGGTGGGAGTGTCATGGTCTGGAGATGCATGAGTGCTGCTGGCACTGGGGAGCTACAGTTCATTGAGGGAACCATGAATTCCAACATGTACTGTGACATACTGAAGCACAGCATGATTCCCTCCCTTCGGAGACTGGGCCGCAGGGCAGTATTCCAACATAACGACCCCCAAACACCCCTCCAAGACGACCACTGCCTTGCTAAAAAAAGCTGAGGGTAAAGGTGATGGACTGACCAAGCATGTCTCCAGACCTAATCCCTATTGAGCATGCGGGACATCCTCAAATGGAAAGTGGTGGAGGAGTGGAGCAGTGTTGGAAAATAATGGTGGCCACACAAAATATTGACTCTTTGAGCCCAATTTGGACATTTTCACTCAGGGGTGTACGCCCTTTTGTTTCCAGTGGTTTAGACATTAATGGCTGTGTGTTGAGTTATTTTGAGGGGACAGCACATTTACACTGTTATACAAGCTGTACACTCACTACTTTATATTGTAGCAAAGTGTCATTTCTTCAGTGTTGCCACATGAAAAGATATTATAAAATATTTACAGAAATGTGAGGGGTGTACTCACTTTTGTGAGATACTGTATGTATACTACGTGTGTAGTTATAATATAACACACATACAACAGGTGCACTTTAATCATGTTCACTGTGCTGCTTTGTTTGGATGTCGGGAGAAAAGAGAAATAACCAATACTTTTGGGTATGGGAGAGCATGTGACTCCCCTTCTTTCCACATGACAGCAACCTTGTGCAACTTGGAGTTTAAATTGACCATACACAGTGAGATGATGTAAAAATCTCCTGCTGCAGCTATTGTATTCTGACAGCTAGCACCAATGGCTGTCAGAATACCCAAACAGCGGCTGCATCTAATTAGATTAACATTTCCATTCGGTTCCTTCTATTTTTCAGTCAAAGACTGTTGGCAGAGGGGGCTGACAGGGCCCCCCACAAAGCAAATTTTGGCTGGTTTATCAGAATACGGCTGAAATATACATAGAAGTGTGGCCAGTGTTACTCAGGAATCCGTCGCTAGTTCTGGCAGATGAAGGAAGTGGTAGAGGTGAAGGAGAAGGTAAGTATAAGCTTATAGGACTGCAGTAAAAGTGAACCTGTTGCTTTGCCCTACATGTGCAACCTTTCCAGAAAAAACTCCATGGAGGCTGCCGTTGCTGACTCCTTTGACTCCTGACTGACTTTGCTAATGCTGGTTGCTTGGCTGTCATTCTTAGCCTCTTCCCTCAATACTTTGAGTAAGCCAGAGCAAGCATGCAGTCAAAAACGTATAAGTTTAGAGTATTAATACACACTGCAATCTGACCATACATTCTTAGTACAATCAACTTTCTATTTAATATTTATTCTTTTTCGAGGAATACAGAGAACAGTATACAGTTGTGCTCATAAGTTTATATACCCTGGCAGAATTTATGATTTTTTGGCCCTTTTTCAGAGAATATGAATGATAACACAAAACCTTTTTCTTTCACTCATGGTTAGTGTTTGGCTGAAGCCATTTATTATCAATCAACTGTGTTTACTCTTTTTAAATCATAATGACAGCAGAAACTAACCAAATGACCCTGATCAAAAGTTTACATACCATGGTGATTTTGGCCTGATAACATGCACACAAGTTGACACAAAGGGGTTTGAATGGCTATTAAAGGTAACCATCCTCACCTGTGATCTGCTTGCTTTTAATTAGTGTGTGCATAAAAGGTCAATGAGTTTCTGGACTCCTGACAGACCCTTGCATCTTTCATCCAGTGCTGCACTGACGTTTCTGGATTCTGAGTCATGGGGAAAGCAAAAGAATTGTCAAAGGATCCGCGGGAAAAGGTAGTTGAACTGTATAAAACAGGAAAAGGATATAAAAAGATATCCAAGGAATTGAGAATGCCAATCAGCAGTGTTCAAACTCTAATCAAGAAGTAGAAAATGAGGAGCTCCGTTGAAACCAAACCACGGTCAGGTAAATTGTTTGGGTTGCAAAGAAAAACCCACAAATAACTTCAGGTGAAATACAGGACTCTCTAAAAACATATGGTGTGGCTGTTTCAAGATGCCCAAATGGAGACACTTGAAGAAAGATGGGCTGCATGGTCGAGTTGCCAGAAGAAAACCATTACTATGCAAATGCCACAAAGTATGCAGCTTACAATACACCAAACAGTACAGAGACAAGCCTCAAACCTTCTGGCACAAAGTCATTTGGAGTGATGAGAAATTGAGCTTTTTGGCCACAACCATAAACTCTACATTTGGAGAGGAGTCAACAAGGCGTTACGATGAAAGGTACACCATTCCTACTGTGAAACACGGAGTTGGATTGCTAAGGTTTTGGGGATGTGTGAGCTACAAAGGCACAGGAAATTTGGTCAAAATTGATGGCAAGGTGAATGCAGTATGTTATCAAAACATACTGGCAGAACATTTGCATTCATCAGCCAGGAAGCTGTGCATAGGACGTACTTGGACATTACAACATGACAATCATCCAAAACACAAGGCCAAGTAGACCTGTCATTGGCTACAGCAGAATAAAGTGAAGGTTCTGGAGTGGCCATCTCAGTCTCCTGACCTCAATATCATTGAACCACTCTGGGGAGATCTCAAACGTGCAGTTCATGCAAGACAGCCCAAGAATTTCCAGGAACTGGAGGCTTTTTGCCCAGATGAATGGGCAGCTTTACCATCTATGAAGATAAAGAGCCTCATCCACAAATACCACAAAAGACTTCAAGCTGTCATTGATGGTAAAGGGGGCAATACACGGTATTAAGAACTGGGGTATGTAAACTTTTGATCAGGGTCATTTGGGTAGTTTCTGTTGTCATTATGATTTAAAAAGAGTAAGCACAGTTGATTGATAATAAATGGCTTCAACCAAACACTTACCATGAGTGCAAGAAAAGTTTTTGTGTTATCATTCATATTTTCTGGAAAATGGCCTAGAAATCATAAATTCTGCCAGGGTATGTAAACTTATGAGCACAACTGTACATGCCAAGGAACATACATAAGAAAAACTTGTCACACAGATGGGTACAGACAGACATATTAAAAAAATGTGATTGACATTGACAGCGGTAAATGCTATAAAATGGAGCAAAACCTGACAATTGCACAGAATATTAACAAAGTTACGCAAGTGTGTTGTACAAATGTGTATTAATTTATGAACATTCAACATACCAGTGATCAGGAAAGTACAAGCCACCTTAGATTTTCCAAAACTATGTACTATGAGGACCTACCCAATCTATCAAATCAATTGTATCCAATCTGACAGGCCCTTGCACTGCATAGTTGTTGGTAGATCTAAATGAGATTGTACAATCTGTGTATTGTGTGCTCTTTCTGTCTTTCCCGACCTGCATATTTGTTCTAGGGCAGGGACTCCTATTAAAGCAAAACTAAAGGCACAAATATGTATCTTGGTTCCAACCTTGCATTGCTCTGTCTCCTCCAAATCTTTTTTTTACTCTTGTGATCTGTCTACCTTTTAGAGGGTCGCTACGTTCATTCTGCATGGTCTCTCTGTAAGTAGCGGCATAGACATCCTCTTTTGCTTGCTCCCGATATGGGATTTGTAGTGTGCATAAGGCCCCTTTCACACGGGCTGTCTGATCAGGTCTGCCTGTCAGTTTTTCAGGTGGATCTGTTTGGACCCTGCAGTCTCTTCTATGGAGTGGGGGATGTCAGCAGACACATGTTCGCTGACACCCGCCGCCATCCAATCTGATCCTGTCTGCCAAAAACCGACAGATGGTGGTCCTATTCCCAATCCATCTGGCGGATTAGATTGGATGGAAATGGACAGTCGGTTTGTTTACATCTGATTGCTCCATAAAGGAGAGCGGGACTGTGAGTACACCCCTCACATTTTTGTAAATATTTTATTATATCTTTTCATGTGACAACACTGAAGAAATTACACTTTGCCACGATGTAAAGTAGTGAGTGTACAGCTTGTATAACAGTGCACATTTGCTGTCCCCTCAAAATAACTCAACACACAGCCATTAATGTCTAAACCACTGGCAACAAAAGTGAGTACACCCTGCAGTGAAAATATCCAAATTGAGCGTAAAGTGTCAATATTTTGTGTGGCCACCATTATTTTCCAGCACTGCCTTAACCCTCTTGGGTATGGAGTTCACCAGAGCTTCACAGATTGCCGCTGGAGTCTTCTTCCACTCCTACATGACAACATCACAGAGCTGGTGAATGTTAGAGACCTTGAGCTCCTCCACTTTCCATTTGAGGTTGTCCCACAGATGCTAAATAGAGTTTAGGTCTGGAGACATGCTTGGCCAGTCCATCACCTTTACCCTCAGCTTTTTTTTTAGCAAGGCAGTGGTCGTCTTGGAGGGGTGTTTGGGGGTCGTTATGTTGGAATACTGCCCTGCGGCCCAGTCTCCGAAGGGAGGGGATCATGCTCTGCTTCAGTATGTCACAGTACATGTTGGCATTCATGGATCCCTCAATGAACTGTAGCTCCCCAGTGCCAGCAGCACGCATGCATCTTCAGACCATGACACTCCCACCACCATGCTTGACTGTAGGCAAGACACACTTGTCTTTGTACTCCTCAGCTGGTTGCCACCCCACACGCTTGACACCATCTGAACCAAATAAGTTTATCTTGGTCTCATCAGACCACAGGACGTGGTTCCAGTAATCCATGTCCTTAGTCTGCTTGTCTTCAGCCAACGGTTTGCAGGCTTTCTTGTGCATCATCTGTAGAAGAGGCTTCCTTCTGGGAGTGCAGCTATGCAGACCAATTTGATGCAGTGTGCATCGTATGGTCTGAGCACTGACAGGCTGACCCCTCACCCCTTCAAACTCTGCAGCAATGCTGGCAGCACTCTTACGTCTATTTCCCAAAGACGAACTCTGGATATGGCGCTGAGCACGTGCACTCAACTTCTTTGGTCGACCATGGTGAGGCCTGTTCTGAATGGAACCTGTCCTGTTAAATCGCTGCATGGTCTTGGCCACCATGCTGCAGCTTTTCAATCTTCTTAATGCCTAGGCCATCTTTATGTAGAACAATTCTTTTTTTCAGATCCTAAGAGAATTCTTTGCCATGAGGTTCCATGTTGAACTTCCTGTATGAGAGTGAGAGCGCTAGCAAGGCAATGGTCATCTTGGAGGTGTGTTTCAGATCATTATGTTGGAATACTGCCCTACGGCCCAGTCTCCGAAGGGAGGGGATCATGCTCTGCTTCAGTATGTCACAGTACATGTTGGCATTCATGGTACCCTCAATGAACCGTAGCTCCCCAGTGCCGACAGCACTCATGCAGCCCCAGACCATGACAGTCCTACCGCAATGCTTGACTATAGGCAAGACACACTTGTCTTTGTACTCCTCACCTGGTTGCTGACATAGACGCTTGACACCATCTGAATCAAATAAGTTTATCTTGGTCTCATCAGACCACAGGACATGGTTCCAGTAGTCCATGTCCTTAGTCTGCTTGTCTTTAGCAAACTATTTGCGGGCTTTCTTGTACATCATCTTTTTTTTTTTTTTTTTTCCACTCAGAGCACCACTTCAGAAGATCATCTGAAACATATCATTTCAAAAAGAAAGGTCTTCCTTCTTGGTTACATCATTGTGGCATATATTTCTCTTTCATATTTATTTTCTCATATTTATTTCTTTCTCTTCGTGTTGCTATAT
>BLSH010191437.1:1735395-1760223 GCA_018402905.1 Glandirana rugosa
GTCGACAAAAACGAGGTGTCACGTATAATATGAGGAGTTTCTGAAAAATTCAAACCCTTTTCCTTTCTACTATTTACGGGATCCACGGTTGTGTGCCCGCTAGAAGACGTATACTACACCTTTACGGGCTTCGATATATCTATGACCCTTCCCTATCACAGATGATAATTAGATTATAAGTTTCGGTTGAACTTTAATCTCCGGTTCGTTACACACAATTCGCATTATCTTCTTGGGTGCACCGGCCATTAAGACTCAAAAGACAAGGTTCGCTCCTCTGACTAGCGTGTTTTTACCGTCCGCTTCTAGGGAGGGAGCGAACTTCTTACCTTTTTTTGATACTTCGGGCATTTCCACATCATATGCAGAAGATCGCCCGTGTGTTGGCACCTAGGGCATTTATCATCTTTCCTTTTCCCAAACTTAAAAAGTCTTTGAGGAGTATAATATGCACTGTGGAGCAAAAACAGCTGTGAGGTTCTCTGTGGGGGGGCCATTGAGGCCGATAAACCTGACCCCAACAGTTCCCTCCATTGTTCCTCCGTTAAGGGGCCGACATCTTTCTCCCACCTTGCTTTTAAGGGTTGAGTTTCCCAATGTCCTCCCCTCTCCTTTCCCAAGCTCTCGTACAAGTTCAAAATCAGTCCCTTACTACTGCTTGCACCTATAACTGTATGCAGAATGGGCATGGCCCCTAGTTCCGCTTCTGAACTTACAAACTGTTTGGTCAAAGCATGTCTGATCTGAAGGTATCTAAAAAAGGACTGTTTAGAGATACCGTGTGATTCTCTTAGCTCCGTAAATGATTTTATGTGGCCTTCTGTATATAATTGAGCAACATAATTAATACCCAGTTTCTTCCATTCCCTTATCGTGTCTATTTCTCGTAATTCCTGTAATTGTTTATTGTTCCAGAGGGGAGTTTTTTCCAGGAGTCCCGTATACCCCATTTGCTTCTTAATCTGAGTCCAGACCTTAATGATCATTTTCAGCGTAGGGGCATCTGGTGTAAAAGATTTTGCCTCCAGTGCCTCTACAATTGCCTCATGGGGCGTACATTCCAACATCAGTCGACTGTTCCCATCTACCCCTCCAATCTTTCCGCATCCCAGCAGGTGCTGTAGTTGCGCTGCCAAGTAATAATTCCCTGGATGCGGGAGAGCCAACCCTCCCTCCTTTAATTGGCGCTGGAGGGTTCTCAACCGCATCCTGGGAGTCCGTCCCCTCCAGATCAGATCTCTAAATAATGTGTCTATGCGACGAAACCAGTGTTTGTATATCCAAACTGGAGAATTATGGAGTATATATAACAACTGTGGGAGCCAAATCATTCGGATCAGGTTACATCTACCCCCCACAGATAGAGGCAGGCGCTTCCAAATTTCCCCCTTGTTTTTAAATTTGCTTCACAAAGGGACCATGTTGTCTTCCAAAAAATCCGTCGGATCTCTTGAAAATGTTATTCCAAGGTATTTCATTTTGTCTACTATCATTATCTTAGCTGCTGACCTTGGAATAGGAGCGTTTAAGGGATCGACTGACATTAATACCGATTTCTCCCAATTTATCCGCAACCCGGAGAAGGATCCAAAATCCTCAACCAGACGGATTGCTGAAGAAAGTGAAGTCTGGGAGTCCCCTATAAACAGCAGCACGTCGTCTGCATAAAGAGCAATTCTCTCTTCTCCATGGGGCCTCTGAAACCCTCTCAAGTCCTCCGCTGTCCTCACTGCTGATGCAAGGGGTTCGATTGCGAGGGTGAAGAGCAGGGGTGATAAAGGGCACCCCTGCCTCGTCCCCCTCTCCAGCCGAAATCCCCTAGAGCATACCCCATTGGCTTGTACCCTAGCACTGGGGTTATTATATAGTGCCCTAATCCAGCCGATATACGTAGGGCCGAACCCAAACTTTTCCAAAACCTGCCCAAGGTATCCCCAGTCCAAGCTGTCAAATGCTTTAACAGCATCCAGAGAGAGAACAGCTCTAGAGCCCATGTTTTTTGTTTTAATTTGTAAGTTCAAGAAAACCCGTCTGATATTGATGCTGGTTGATCTGTGAGGGATAAATCCAGACTGATCCGGATGAATGAGTCTTGTAATAACTTTATTTAACCTACCGGCCAAAACTTTGGCTATGATTTTAATGTCCGCACAGAGCAGTGAAATCGGCCTGTATGAGGAGGTCTCCAGAGGATCCTTGCCTTCCTTATGCAGGACGCTAATTGTGGCCTCTCTCATTGATGGAGGGATCTTCCCTGTACACATTACCCTCTGTGTTACCTTCAACAGTTCCGGTAGCAGTATTTTGCCGTACCGTTTATATATTTCAACCGGGAGCCCGTCTGGTCCGGAAGATTTTTGCCCAGCCATCTCCCTTACTGCCTGTTGAATCTCTTCCAAAGTTATAGGGGCTTCCGTTTCCTGTTTCTCTTCTTCTGAAAGGCTTGGAAGCCTCACCTTCCTTAGAAAGTCCCCTCCTCTCCCAGCCTGTCCCGTGTCCTGGGCCCTGTATAAATTTTTATAATACCGTCTAAACTCCTCTATTATTTCATTTGGATTTGAAGTTATTCCACCCTCAGTGAGCCGAATCATCGGAACCTTACTGGCCGGGGAGTTAGTCTTAATCAGGGCGGCCAATATTCTACCCACACTTTCTCCTTCTACATATGTCCTTTGTTTTGCCGAGAGTCTCCTATTTTCCTCCTGCTTAAGTAGTGCCGACCTATATCTCTGTTGTTGATCTAGCAGGGCCTTATATTTTTCTTTGGAGGGATTCATGATGTATTGATTCTCTGCTCTGTCTACTTCCTCTCTAACTGTCAATTCCCATCTCTTTGAATCAGCTTTTATCCTGGCTATCTGCTGTATCATTAAGCCGCGGAGGTATGCTTTCAATGAGTCCCATATCATTTCCACTGCTGCAGTTCCTTGATTAATCTCTATAAACTCCTCTAGTGCTTTCGGGATTATGTCAGGTTCCCCCAGTAGTTCCAGCCAATGTGGGGCTAGTTTCCAGTTCCTTTTTACCCATTGACCCTCCAGTTCTATGTGGAATATCAAAGGGGAGTGATCCGATAGTCCTCTGGGCATATATTGTGAATTATATGTAAGGCCTGTTCATTCCCCAGGACCATGTCTATCCTGGAGAGAGTGGCGTACTGGGTACCTGGATCTCCATACATCTATCCACCCCACTTCCTCCAGGAACAGCGGGAACTTGCCTTTTAACTGACTATTTACCTTGTGTCTTGCAGGAAGTCTATCCTTACTCTCGTCTAGTACCGCATTGAAATCCCCTACTATCACAGTTGGGGTGAGTGGATTTCCCACTATAAGTTCCATAACCTCACTTAAGACCTCTATACTGAAAGGGGGTGGTATATATATATTTATAAGAATGATTTCTGTGTTTTCAATCAGGCAGTGTAGCAGAATATACCGACCGTGTCTATCCGTTTTACTGTGCCTGCAGGAGAAAAGCACTCCATTTCTTACCATTACACTCACCCCCCTTGAATAGGAAGAGTGGGTTGAGTGGAAATGAGTGTGAAACCCCCTGACTCCCCTCGTGAAATGTGTCTCCTGCAGGCACAATACGTCCACCTGGTTCGAGTCCAGGTAAGAGAACACGGCTGATCTCTTTATCGGATTGCCTAACCCCCTGACATTCCATGATGCGACTTTAACCCTTTTAGCCAGCGTCTAATAAAAAAAATAAAAATAATTCGATGTGCAATTCACCCATATTTGCTAATAGAAATTGTGGTTTCTCAGTAGAACCCGCCATATTTGTGAGGTTGTTGTGTTTCCAATATGTGAATATTGTTTGTACGTAAGTTTAAATACTTCCTTCTGTGCTTAGTGTTTTCTGTGGTAAAGTGAACATAAAAACATAAAGTTAAGTGAACGGGTAGAAATAAGGAGTAAAATTCTTCATAGAGGGTGATTATATATCCCCTTCTAATTTGTGTAACAGTGTTGAGACGTGTGACATTAAAACATGTACAAAGCCGGCTTTCCCAAATCCAATTACCCTTGACCATCCTCTCATTGCATTCAGTCCCCGACTCACTCTTCAGTCCTTCATTCATACAACCCCGATCTCTTTTCCCTTTACCCCACCCTCCCATCCTTCTTAGCCTAAACAGGCTACCCTTAGGAGCTTTACTTGTGACCAATTCTACTCTGTGTGAGCCACCTTCACTCGCCTCCCCCTCCCCCCCACCCACTTGCCCCCCCAAACTGCTCACACCTGCACTCCAACTTCCCTTGTGCGGCGTACCGGCCCTGCCTCATAAATATGATAAAGAAAAAAAAACCATGTAATACAAAGTGAGGAATAGTAGGCAAGGGGGAAAAAAAAAAACAAAAAAAAAAAACCAGGGCCCCCTGCCTTCCTAGGTTGTTGTGTCCATAAGTCCATCATAAATCCCTACTCATGTTTTCCACATGATGTTATTCCTCTCTTGGTTATTGGACCTCCATGTCCTGTTAAACTTCTTTACTTTTTCCTTTGTAGCTCTTCTCTGTTTGCCTCCACCCATCTCTGAGCTTCCTCCGGAGAATCAAAGATTTGTGTACCCCCCCCTGTGATGATTTTTAATCGTGCAGGGTATAAAAGGGCATATTTAATCTTCTGTTGGAATAGAGACCGTTTTATCTCTGCATACTTAGCTCTGCGTTTTTGTAGGTCCGGGGAGAAGTCTGGGTATATAGATATTCTTGTCCCCTTAAAAAACATATCTCCTTTTTCCCTGGCCTTTTGGAGGATAATGGCCCTGTCCTTGTAGTTGGATACTTTCGCCAGTAAAGGGCGAGGGTGGCCGCCTGGTCTGGTTAGACGCATGGGTACTCTGTGTGCCCTCTCTATAAAGAAATGCTGGGACAAAGTGTTCTCCCCCAGAGTCTCTTTGAGCCACTCCTCCAAAAATGCCCCGCTGTTTGGGCCTTCACTCTGCTCGGATAAACCTATAATTCTAATATTGTCTCTTCGCAACCTGTTTTCCATATCGTCCATTTTGGACTCGTTCCTTTTCACCTTCTCCTCCAGGTCCTGTAGAGACTTTTTAATTAAATTATAGTCATCTTCCAGGTTGCTAACCCTTTCCTCCACCTCTTTCGTCCTTTCATGTATCTGTTGAATGTCCAGCCTAATATGTGAGGTCTCTTCCCTGATACCCTTCATTTGCTCCGACAATTCCCCTAGAGCAAATTTACAAGTGTTTACTGCCTGCAGGACTTCCAACAATGAGGGGCCTGTCGGGGATGATACCGAAACTCCTGCGGGGGGTTCAGGGATGCTCCCACCCGGGGAATGGGCCTCGTTGATATCCGAGCCCTGCTCCACCGTTGGCTGGCCCTGGCTCATCCTGTCAGAGCCACTGTTTTTCAGCAGTTTAATCTGGGATTGCTGAGCTCCCTTAGCCGGGGTCCCAGTAGGGGTGTGAGAAAATTTTTCTAGTTTGGCTGCAGTTACCTGAGCGACTTTTGTTTTATCATTGGCTGTTTTGTTAGAGCTACTTGATTCTGGTTGGCCCACATCCTCTCCCTTTTTCTTTACCATAGTGACCTCTGACCAATTATTTTGGAAGTGAAATCCTTCCTAGTATTGGCCCCTTCAGCCGAAAGAAAGTCGACCGGAGGGGATGCCAACCAGGGGACAGGCACAGGGTAGAGGAAGGGGGAAAAAGAGAAAAGAAAAAAAAAAAAAAAAAAAAAGGAAGCAAAAAGGAGGGAGCACAGATGGCCCGGCTCCTGGCGATTTTCTACCTCCTGTAGCTTGTCTCTGTACTGACTCTGTGTTGGGCTTGTTTGTTCCCCTGTTTTGTGCGCCTGCTAAGGGTGCTGGTAGCGCTTTAAGACCGGCTGTTTCTTAATTTCCTAGCGAGCGAAGTCTCGCAGGCTCTTATATGGCTCTGATTGTGGCTGTATAGCACAATTTTCTTGCAGCTTGGCTTGATGGCAGCTGAGCAGGTATAGAGGAGAGAGGGTTTAAACAGATATTGGAGCAAATATTATATCGGGGATCAATGGGTCGGAGTACATCTCAGTAAATGCAGGCGTTTGCGTGGCATGGATAACAAAAAAAGCCAAGACACATACTCACAGTTCTCATGTTTCCCTTAGTGGATGCTTCCTTTGCCTTTTGCCCCCTTTCCCTCCTCCTCTCTTACCTGGGCTCCGTTCCCTCAGCTCTGTTCCCAGTGCTTACAGCTTCGTCCATATATCTCTCAGCGCCTGTTAGGCTGTGGGGGGAAGGCAGGTGTTCTGCCCCCCCGCTCCCGTTGCGTCCAGCAATCCCTCAGCTGACAGCTGTGGTCTCTGCCGAATTGGTCATCTAGCGCGCCGGTTCACCCAGGCTTCGGACGTCGTCAGCTCAATGCTCGGGCCGCTCTGTGGTCTCTCAGGGAGCGCTCTTAGCATGGACGGCTCACAGGGATCATGGGAGGTCAGGAGCTTGGACGCCGCACACTCAGCTTCTCACTCCCTCATCCGGTCACGCCCCCTCGTACATCATCTTTAGAAGAGGCTTCCTTCTGGGACGACAGCCATGCAGACCAATTTGATGCAGTGTGTGGCGTATCGTCTGAGTACTGACAGGTTGACCCCCCCACCCCTTCAACCTCTGCAGCAATGCTGACAGCACTCATACATCTATTTCCCAAAGACAGGCTTTGGGTATGACTCTGAGCACTTGCGCTCAACTTCTTTGGTCGACCATGGCCAGGCCTGTTCTGAGTGGAACCTGTCTTGTTAAACCGCTGTATGGTCTTGGCAACCGTGCTGCAGCTCAGGTTCAGGGTCTTTGCAATCTTCTTATAGCCTAGAGACCATCTTTATGCAGAGCAACAATTCTTTTTTTCAGATCCTCAGAGTTCATTGCCATAAGGTGCCATGTTGAACTTCCAGTGACCAGTATGAGAGAGTTAACACCAATTTAACACACCTGCTTCCCATTCACACCTGAGACCTTGTAACACTAACTAGTTACATGACACTGGGGGAGGGAAAATGTCTAATTGGGCCCAATTTGGACATTTTACCCTAAGGGTGTACTCACTTTTGTTGCCAGCGGTTTAGACATTAATGGCTGTGTGTTGAGTTATTTTGAGGGGACAGCAAATTTACACTGTTATACAAGCTGTACACTCACTACTTTACATTGTAGCAAAGTGTCATTTCTTCAGTGTTGTCACATGAAAAGATATAATAAAATATTTACAAAAATGTGAGGGGTGCACTCACTTTTGTGAGATACTGTAAGCAAGGGGGCAAATAACAAGGTTTGGTAGCTCATGGAGGGTATTATAGGGAGGCAGAAAACACAGTAAGAAATAATTTAATGAAAAATGGATTACAGGGCCATTAATCAATTAATGTGTATGGAAGATTTTTCGAAAATAAGGATATAGTTTAGTTCATTTTCAACTCAAACCTTCAGCAGGACAACTGAGTAGGGTGAGGTTCCATGGACTGGGGAGACCTGGAGTCTTCAACAGGGACATCCTACCATTAACCTACACAAGAGGCCCGGTGGACGATCCAAGCCATCAGCATGTGTCTAATACCAAAATATCAGTATACAAGGACTAGCTTTGATCCGCGCTATTTTCTGATTGGCTGCACATTTGCCTTTTCTCATAAATAACATGCAGAGGGCTCTATTTGATATTGACAGCTGACAGTAGCGATAGCGTGTGAACAAGCCATAAGCTGCCCTGAGAAGGGCGTCCTCGTGTTTCCATTCAGCTGCAGCAGAATGGAAAAAGCACGAGCTGAGGGGAGAGGAGACGGAAGGGAGATGCACAAAGCAGACAAATATGATGTACAGAGGAAAGATTGATAGAAGGAGAGTGTGCTGGCTGTAAGCAGTGACACACCAGCTTCCCAGGGACTGTCTGGCATTCCCAGCTCTGAGCCAAAGACTGCACACAGATATTTCTCCTTGTCTTTCATTGACCGCCCTGAGTCAAGGACAGACTGAACCTCTGGGCGACATATCAACAACAGCCAGGATACACCTGCCCCAGCCGCCTCCAGCCATAACACTACACATTGGAAGGCAGGGAGCAACCAAAGGAGTGACGAGGAACGTGAGCAAGGAACACCGGCAGAGGGGAATGCTACTGAATGGAATTCTGCCTTACACAATGCTGGTTTCAGAATAAATAGAGCAAATGTGCCCAGACTAGCACTCTAAAATATTATGTGAAGTCAAAGGTTTCACCTTTACCAAAATAAAAACTGCCTCTGCAGATAAGGGGCATCTGTATATAAAACCAAACTGTACAGCTTTGAGCAAAGTTAAGTCATGCCCTTGCTATAGGTATAGGCCATTTAAATACAGTACCTCCCAAAGCCTGGCTGGAAAACTCCCAGGATGTTGCTAAGAGAGGCCCAGCTGTTACTGCTCACCACCACCATGACAGTAGTGAGCTCTCAAACTCTGAACTTTGAGCTACTGCACCAAGGGAGAGAAAGCACATGTGAGTGGATTTAAATCCGAGAAAGAGCTTCCTCCTGTGATGGTGAAGGAAAACAGTAAGAGCTGGACCTCCCTTAGTAATGTCCTTAGCAACGCCATGGAAGTTTTCCAGTCAGGCCTCATGAAACGCGTAAATGGCCTACACCTACAGCAAAGGCATTATTCAACTTTGGTCAAAGCTGCACAGCTTGTTTTTATCTACAGGCATCCCTTATCTGGCAGTTTTTGGAAAAGGTGAACTATGTCTTTAACAGGTTCCCCACCGCGCGCCATCTTTTCACGGCGGCAGTCGGGGAGCCCTGCGCGAATCGCCGTAAATAAGCGGCGATCTGCATTTGGCCACCAGGGGGCGCGTGTGCGCGCACCCGCCGCACTCCTGGGGAATGTGCCCGCGGCTCGGGCGGACCCGATGTCCGCCGGCGAGCCGCGATGAGCGGCTACAGGGAAAGAACGGGGAACCGCCGATGTAAACACGGCGGTTCCCCACTCTGTCAGTGGGGCATGAGAGATCTACTGATCCCTGTCACTGGGATCAGTTAGATCTCTCATGCCCATGTTAGCCCAACCCCCCCACAGTAAGAAGACACACAGGGAACACGATTAACCCCTAGCTCTCCCCCTGCAGGTTAACCCCTTCACTGCCAATGACATTTATACAGTAATCAGTGGACATTTAAATTTCTGATCGCTGAATAAATGTCATTGGTCCCAAAAAAGTGTCAAAAATGTTCCGACATGTCTGCCCCAATATCGCATTACCGCTAAAAATCGCAGATCGCCGCCATTACTAGTAAAAAAAAAAAAATAAATAAAAACCCCAGAAATTAATTCTCACCATCCGTAAACGCGGCCACTTTTGCGCAAACCAATCAATAAACGCCAATTGCAATTTTTTTTATCGCAAATATGAGGAAGAATATAAATCGGCCAAAAATGTTTTTTTATATTTTTTTTTTGGATTTGAATTTTAGCAAAAAGTAAGAAATTTGTTTTTTTTTTGCAAAATGGTCGCTCTTCTTTTGTTTATAGCGGAGATAAGAAATGACGCAGAGGCGATCAAATACCACCAAAAGAAAACTCTATTTGTGGGGAAAAAAGGACGCAAATTTAGTTTGGGTACAACATCGCACGACCGCGCAATTGTCAGTTAAAGCGACGCAGCGCCGAATCGCAAAAAGTGCTCTGGTCCTAAAGTGGGAAATTCTTCCGGGGCTGAAGTGGTTAAGTAGTTTTAAACTCTTACGTTTTTAGGTTAAAGGGGTTGTAAAGCTTTGTTTTTTGTTTCTTTTTAAAATAACAAACATGTTATACTTACCTCCTCTGTGTAAGGGTTTTGCACAGAGTGGCTCCGATCTTCTCCTTGTGAGGTCCCCCAGCGGTGCTCCTGGCTCCTCCCCGCATCAAGTGCCCCCACGGAGAAGCTTTCCCTGGGGCCACTCGTGCGGGCGTGCTCCTATGTCCTGCTGCGTCCATTGACACAGACAGCAGGACTCGGCCCTGGCTCCCCAGCTCTCGCGTCATTGGATTTGATTGACAGCAGAGGGAGCACCGGCTGGAGCTGGTGTGCTCATCCCCATTGCTGGAATGATCAGGCTCAGGTAAGTAAAAGAGGGGCTCTGGGGGGCTGCTGCACTACAGGAGGTTTTTCATCTTAATGCATAGAATGAATTAAGGTGAAAAAATGCAAAGCTTTACAACCCCTTTAACTAGAGCTGCACGATTAATCCTTAAAAGATCGCAATCTCGATTCAACCCCCCTGACAATCTCAACCCGACATCTCCTTGATTCTATGTGACAAGTGCAGAGCCGCTCAGAGCTGTAGAAAAAAAAACAAAAAAAAACAGGCAGTCTGCTAAGTTTCAAAACATTCCTCAGTGTTAACTATAAACATTGCAATGTTTTGTTCTAGATCAAAGGAATTAAGTCTGTCTGTAAAATTAAAGCGGGGTTCCATCCTTTCCGAATGTTTAATAAAAGTCAGCAGCTACAAAAAGTGTAGCTGCTGACTTTTAATAAACAGACACTCACCTGTCTCCCAGTCCAGCGATGGGGCCGCACGGAGCGTCAGATCTCTCCCCCTCCCCTCCATGGCGCCGGCATTGCTACTGTGGGCACCCGGCTGTGGTTTCACGGCTGGGCGTGCACTGCGCATGCGCGAGCGACGCTGTGCTTCGTGATTGGTCCCGAAGTCTTCTAGGACCTGTCCTGTGTCCCAGAAGACTTCGATAGGGAGGGGGAAGGAGACCTTCCACTTCTGATCGCCTAAGGCGACCGGAGCGGAAGTACCTGTAAAAATCGAGTATCTGCACCCCCCCCCTCTTCCACTAAAGCTCAGTTACAGTATCCAGAGCTGGGGAGGAGGCCTTAAAGCGGAAGTTCCACTTTTGGGTGGAACTCCGCTTTAAGTCAGTTTAACCACTTAAAGACCAAACTTTTTTCTGGCACTTGTTGATTTAAAGTTAAAATCATTATTTTTTTGCTAGAAAACTACTTAGAACCCCCAAACATTATATATATATTTTTAGCAGAGACCCAGGGCAATAAAATGATGCAAAACGGTATTTGTACAGCGGTCTTTCAAACGCAAAATTTTTGGGAAAAATTACACTTTCAAAAACAAAAATAAACTAAACAGTGAAGTTAGCCCAATTTTTTTGTATAATATGAAAGATGATGTTACACCACGAGAATCATGATCTTTATTCTTAACAAAAAAGTCTAATTTTGGCCAGAATCGTGCAGCTCTACCTTTAACCACTTCAGCCCCGGAAGGATTTCCCAGGTTAGTACCAGAGCACTTTTTGCGATTCGGCACTGCGTCGATTTAACTGACAATTGTGCGGTCGTGCGACGTTGTACCCAAACAAAATTTGCGTCCTTTTTTTCCCACAAATAGAGCTTTCTTTTGGTGGTATTTGATCCCCTCTGCATCATTTCTGATTACCGCTATAAATAAAAGAGCGAAAATTTTGCAAATAAACCCAAATTTCTTACTTTTTGCTAATATACAAATCCAAAAAAAAAAATAAAAAAACATTTTTTTTCATCGGTTCTTCCTAATATTTCTGGTAAAAAAAATCACAATCAGCGTTTATTGATTGGTTTGCGCAAAAGTGGCCGCGTTTACGGGTGATGAGAATTGATTTCTGGGGTTTTTATTTTTTCTTTATTTTTTACTAGTAATGGCAGCGATCTGTGATTTTTAGCGGTACTGCGATATTGCAGCGGACATGTCGGACATTTTTGACACTTTTTTGGGACCAATGACATTTATTCAGCGATCAGAAATTTAAATGTCCACTGATTACTGTATAAATGTTATTGGCAGTGAAGGGGTTAACCTGCAGGGGGAGATCTAGGTGTTAACTGTGGTCCCTAGGCATGATCTAACTGTGGGGGGACTGGGCTACCATGGGCATAAGAGATCTAACTGATCCCAGTGACAGGGATCAGTAGATCTCTTATGCCCCCACTAACAGAGCGGGGATGTAAACACGGCGGTTCCCCGCTCTTTGGCTGTGGCCGCTCATCGCGGATCGCCGGCGGACACCGGGTCCGCCCAAGCCGCGGGCACACTCCTCAGGAGTACGGCGGGCGTGCGCGCACCCCCTAGCGGCCACTCGCAGATCGCCACTTTTTTAAGGCGATTCGCGCTCAGTGTCCACACTGCCGCCGTAAATACAGGGTAGGCAGTGTGGAAGTGGTTAAGCACATTGAACACAATAAAATAAACATTATCCAGTAAACTATTTGTTACAATTCTTACCCCAGCAGTTGCAGTTTACAGTTTTCAGTGCTGCTTGCTTTCTCAGTGCTGCTTCACTGGACCTCCGGTCTTCAGAGCCATGCGTTGTCATGGTGTAGATGGGCCGGCTGCCACCACCTTCACAACCAAATGCGCTGTGCAACTGGGAAACACATGAAGCTGTGCAGCCAGGTCTCCTAACCTGAATAAAATGGATGCAGAGCACCTTTGGTCATTGTTACTGTGGGCAGACCAGGCAGTGGTGCTTACAGTCACACTACCACCCTTACAGATTTTTTTCTGTGCTCCAGATTGGGAACTTACTGTATGTGATAAAGGGTTACAAGTGACAGCAGGAAATATCAGTAGAAGCGATTAATATCACATGATCACACAATGCTCCAACCATGTGATATTGATCGATTCAAGATGCTACTAAATATTTCATTGTGGCCATTTGTTCCATCAGTTGAGCAATCATTTGCTACTCCTAGTGATTATTCACCAGCAATTTTAGTAACACAAATTAGAAATGACACATCCCCTATGTAGCTGTAGGTTAATGAAGTGGCTACCAGCAAGAGGTTGAGGTTGAATTCACACTTTGTGCGGTGACTGGCATTTTACTGCATTGTCACCACAAGGACACACAGAAAACAGTTGATTTCTGTGTCTTTCATTCACACTGCAATGCAACCCGGAGCCACGCTGCAGTGAGCTGCGATAAAATGTTGACCTGCTGCATTTTATCGCAGCACACTGTACAGGTTTGCGTGTCACTGTACATATATGATATGAATGAAGTGTACTTTAATACACTTCAATTAAAGTTTAGTGGAAAAAAGGGAGCTTTGTGATGCACTGAATTGTGCACCACACTGCCCCCTACAGCAGCTTTACCAGACAACTGCCAGAGAGGAAAGTGCTGTGATTTACCTCTCCGGCAGTTGTCCATTCTGTGTGATTTAGCTCTAAATGTCTTAGGCCCCTTTCACACGAGCTGTCTGATCAGGTCCGTCTGTCAGTTTTTTCAGGCAGACCTGATCGGATGCTCTATTCACTCCTATGGGGCAGCGGATGTCAGCGGTGACATGTCCACAGATCCACTGACACCCGATGCTATCCGATCCGATCCTGTCCGTGAAGTTCAGATGGGTGGTGACCCTATTTTCCATCCATCTGGTGGATCGAATCGGATGAAAACAGACAGACGGATCCGTTTTCAACCGATCTCCCCATAGTGGAGAGCGGGATTCTGACAGGTCCATCTCAGCACAGTGAGCGGAGACAGACCTGTCATCCGTCTGCTTAGCAGGGATCAGTGGATCGAACCCCGCCAAGCAAGCATAAAGCAGAGTCCGTCAAACGGATACACCCAGTGTGAAAGGACCCTTAGTAGCAAGAGTATAAAGCTGAACTTCAGCGAAGATATATTTTGCATATTTACATTGGGCCAGCTTGGACCAGTGTAAGTGTGCATATGTGATATTTGATTGGCCTCTGCAGAAGCTGTAAAAACATGTAGTAGTCCAGGATACTACAGTGATAGCCACGATCTTCTGGGTGTCATGCCCTTTAGCATAGTACCCACATGGGGACACTCAGTCGCCTTGTATTCTTCTCAATGAATGCAAAGCATTCTCTGTTTGGTCGAGGAGAGGTGTTGACGTCATGATCTTCACCTCATCCAATCAGAGAATGCTTTGCATTCAGGGAGAAACATGCAAAGCATTTTCTGTATGGTAGCCTTGTCAAGCAAGCAACAGCTCATAGCTACTGTGCAGAAGGGCATCAGCTCGGCATGGCCCCTGTAAGATTGCGGCCATCGCTGTAGTAGCTCAGGCTACTTCGGAGATTTACAGATTCCACAAAAGCCACTGGCCCAATGTAAGTATGCAAAATATATCATTGCATTCACCTTTAAAATTTCCCTGAGTAGCTTTATCTTTAGAATAATAGGTACTATCTAAACCTGAGCGTGTTTGCAATAGAAACATTTGTGTTTTCACATGTTGTTATGTACCCTAAGGCTCTGTTAAAAGTTTAAATAATTTTTCTATTGCCCCATAATCACCAGGGGTGGCCCATCCATTAAGTGCGCACGGGCGCCGCCCCCTCTGTCCTCACCACCCCCTATATGCTATGGATAGATTCATGCATAGCGTGAATCTATCCATGGCTGCCCGGGACCACCTCCTATTCATGTGGCCAACCCCTTTCAGGACACCGGCAGCACGAATTACCATGGCTGTGGGCTTCTTTGGAGCATCTCATTAGAGCCGTAAGCTCTAATAAGCTTCAATATAGGGTGGCTTGCGGCGCAGAGTGTGCCACCACGAGCCCTTAGATAGGCAAATGAACATTTGCCTTTCTAACACTGAACCGCCTTTCCGCCAATCATGAACCCCGGGTATGTTACCGGGTTCCCGATTGGCAAGAAGACAGGCAATCATATTGGACGCCTTCCTCGGAGTAGGAGGGGGATGCTCGGCTGAAGCCAAGCTGCTCCCTGCTCGCCAGACACCGCTCACCAGACACCGCTGCCTGCCAGTGCCTGCTGCCCGCTCCTAAATGGGGTAAGTACGGGACTTTGATGTCCTGACTGCCCTGGAGGGGGATGATGCTGTATATACTCGTCTGGTGATACTATATACCCCTCTGATGATGCCTTATACTCCTCTGGTTATACTGTATATACTCCTCTGGTGATGCTGTATATACTCCTCTGGTTATGCTATATACTCCTCTGGTGATGCTAAATACTCCTCTGGTGATGCTATATACTCCTCTGGTGATGCTATATACTCCTCTGGTGATGCTATATACTCTTCGGGTGATGTTGTATACCCCTCTGGTGATCCTGTTATACCCCGCTGGTGATGCTGTATATACTCCTCTGGTGATGCTGTATATACTGTTCTGATGATGCTATATACCCCTCTGGTGGTGCTGTATATACCCCTCTGGTGATGCTGTATATACCCCTCTGGTGATGCTGTATACCCCTCTGCTGATGCTGTATATACCCCTCTGGTGATGCTGTATATACTCCTCTGGTGATGCTGTATATACCCCTCTGTTGATGCTATATACCCCTCTGGTGATGCTGTATATACCCCTCTGGTGATGCTATATACCCCTCTGGTGATGCTGTATATACCCCTCTGGTGATGCTGTATATATCCCTCTGGTGATGCTATATACCCCTCTTGTGATGCTGTATATACCCCTATCTGGTGATGCTGTATATACTCCTATCTAGTGATGCTGGGCTGTATACTCCTGACACAATGGGTGGAATCTATAAGGGGTGGGGCTTATGAGAAATGGGAGGGGTCAAAAAGGAAGGACGGGGTCTGGCGCCTCCCATCCTAAAATTTCACCAGCCGCCACTGATAATTACCCTACTAAATAGACTTCCCCACATGTCCTGTCCTAGTGAGAATGTTGTCACTGGGACAGAAAACAAATGGGACCTTCTGTACTCTACCCAGGACAATAAAAAGTGTGTGTGGGGTGTGTGTATTGGGGGTGAGGGGGCCGGGTGGTGATAGTTGCCCCCAAAAGATATGTGTTTATTCCTCTAGCATGATATGTCACTAAATCATACTGGCTCATTGGCGTGTACACAGGGTGTGCCTTGGCAGATTCCTCCTGCTGCTCGGGCACCAATGTCATTTACCGGCCCCTTCCTTTTCTGAATGAACACAGTGAGTGAACGGTACCGATCACTCACTGTGTTAATTTATAACGGAAGCATAGTAAACTGTGTTTACTAAGCTTCAGTTTGTGAATAAACAGGAAGCCGATCAGCACAGGACATGTCCCCTTCATTCACTGTCCAGTGCAGCTGAGGCTACAGAGAAAGAGACTGGGTAATCTCTGTCATCAGTCGACCCCTTATGTCTCACTTTTGAGACAAAGAAAGTGACTGATGACAGAGATTACCCAGTCTCTTTCTCTGTAGCCTCAGCTGCACTGGACAGTGAATGAAGGAGGCGTGTTCTGTGCTGAGCAGATATTTCACCAAAGACCTACAACAGGGTTTCTAAAAAAAAATGTAATACAAAATAATATTGTAAAAACTCATTTAAAAAATAAAATTGTAAAAAATATATTCAAAAATAAAATGCCTCCACTGCTCCACTGACACCGTCTTCTGCCCTACTGACTGACACCAACCTCTGCCTTACTGACACGACCACTGCTGTGCTGACACTGTCCACTACCCTACTGACACCATCCATGTTTTAATACATTTTAAAATAAGAGTGTGTCTGTGTGTGTATATGTGTGTGTGTGTGTGTATATATACAGTACACCCCTCACATTTTTGTAAATATCTTATTCTATCTTTTCATGTGACAACACTGAAGAAATGACACTTTGCTACAATGTAAAGTAGTGAGTGTACAGCTTGTATAACAGTGTAAATTTGTCGTCCCCTCAAATTAACTCAACACACAGCCATTAAAGGGGAAGCAAACCCTGATGGGGTTTACTCCCTCTATTTTCCCCTGTATAGTAGAAACATAATGGGCTACTATGCATCGCATAGTAGCCCATTATGTGTCACTTACCTGCAAATGAAGCCTGCGACATCCAGCGATGTCCCCTGTGCAGGCAGCATCCATCTTCAGCCCCTCTTCCTTCCGGGGGCCGCGACTCCGGCCAGTTACAGAGCCGGAGTCACAGCATACGCGGGAGCCGCCAGTCACGGCATGATCTCTGTGATGAAACGGCACGGAGGCCGTTTCTTCACTGCGCATGTGCCTAAATGATGTTGGCATATCTAGAACACTGTATATCTCCTAAAACGTGCAGGTTTGGGAGATATGCAGGGCACCTACAGGTAAACCTTATTATAGGTTAAAGTGGTTGTCACGGGTTGAAAATGTCCAAATTGGGCCCAAAGTGTCAATATTTTGTGTGGCCACCATTATTTTCCAGCACTGCCTTAACCCTCTTGGGCATGGAGTTTGCCAGAGCTTCATAGGTTGCCACTGGAGTCCTCTTCCACTCCTCCATGACGACATCACGGAGCTGGTGAATGTTAGAGACCTTGCGTTCCTCCACCTTCTGTTTGAGGATGCCCCACAGATGCTCAAAAGGGTTTAGGTCCAGAGACATGTTTGGCCACCAGTCCATCACCTTTACCCTCAGCTTCTTTAGCAAGGCAGTGGTCATCTTGGAGGTGGCCCAGTCACTGAAGGGAGGGGATCATGCTCTGCTTCGGTATGTCACAGTACATGTTGGTATTCATGTTTCCCTCAAAGAACTGAAGCTCCCCAGTGCCGGCAGCACTTAGGCAGCCCCAGACCATGACATGTCCACCACCATGCTTGACTGTAGGCAAGACACACTTGTCTTTGTACTCCTCACCTGGTTGCCGTCACACGTGCTTAACACCATCTGAACCAAATAAGTTTATCTTGGTCTCATCAGACCACAGGACATGGCTCCAGTAATCCATGTCCTTAGTCTGCTTGTCTTCAAACTGCAGGCTTTCTTGTTCAACATCTTTAGAAGAGGCTTCCTTTTGGGACGACAGCCATGCAGACCAATTTGATGCAGTGTGCGGCGTATGGTCTGAGCACTGACAGGCTGACCCCCCACCCCTTCCAGTAATCCATGTCCTTAGTCTGCTTGTCTTCAGCAAACTGCAGGCTTTCTTGTTCATCATCTTTAGAAGAGGCTTCCTTTTGGGACGTCAGCCATGCAGACCAATTTGATGCAGTGCGCTGCGTATGGTCTGAGCACTGACAGGCTGACCCCCCACCCCTTCAACCTCTGCAGCAATGATGGCAGCACTCATATGTCTATTTCCCAAAGACAACCTCTGTATATGACGCTGAGCATGTACATTCAACTTCTTTGGTGGACCAGGGTGAGGCCTGTTATGAGTGGAACCTGTTCTGTTCAAACCACTGCATGGTCTTGGCCACCGTGGTGCAGCTCAGTTTCAGGGTCTTTGCAATCTTCTTATAGCCTAGGCCATCTTTATGTAGAGCAACAATTCCTTTTTTCAGATCCTCAGAGAGTTCTTTGCCATGAGGTGCCATGTTGAACTTCCAGTGACCAGTATGAAAGAGTGAGAGCAATAACACCAAATTTAACACACCTGAGACCTTGTAACACTAATGAGTCACATGACATCGGGGAGGAAAAATGGCTAATTGGGCCCAATTTGGACATTTTCAATTAGGGGTGTACTCATTTTTCTTGCCAGCGGTTTAGACATTAATGGCTGTGTGTTAAGTAATTTTGAGGGGACAGCAAACTTACACTGTTATACAAGCTGTACACTCAATACTTTACATTGTAGCAAAGTGTCTTTTCTTTAGTGTTGTCACATGAAAAGATAGAATAAAATATTTAGAAAAATTTGAGGGGTGTACTCACTTTTGTGAGATACTGTATATATATATATTCACACACACGCATGTGTGTTTTGTTGTGCACATTTATTGCAATGGGCTGCACACCTATGCACTTGCTACTGATGATATAGAGCATATGACTTTACCATCTGAGTTTTAATCTTGACCTCTGGATCTTTGGTCTGATGATTACTGTCCACATCTGGCTCACGTTTGGCATCTGTAAGAAGCATTTATATAGGAAGTTTAATCTTGATAAATCTGGGCACAGTGTAAATTCCTGACCCACATTAATGTTTTGTCAATCTGCTGCAGTGCAGGCAGTTAAATGAAGACAAACTGAAAAAGAACATTGGCATTCTAATATTACTAATCTCTGTTTGTCTTTGCAGTGCCACAGTCTATCTTTTTATCTATTTTTTTATACTGTATACTGTACATTTTATTCATATCTTTTGAGCATCATAATCTCCCCTCCTCCAAGCACATAACTCCTTGCATTCTGTGAAAAGAATGCAAGGCCAATTCTGAAAGGAGGATGGGGTACAACGATCATTTTATTACAGCCAGAGCCAGTAGTGAAAATCTTAGCACCGGACATTCGGTGCTGATAGGAGATTGTGGGCTGAATGAAAGTAATGGATGAGGGCACACTTCATTAGTGGACATTTATTTTTACAGTGAAAATATACAAAAATATCTTTGGCAGGAGTTCAGCTTTAAAAAAGCTGACATGAGTATCCAGAAGCAGTGTTCTTCCAAATCTGGCAATGAGAGCAGACTAAATATTTGTGCTTTATGACATCAATAGCGTACTTGTTTATTTGTCAGAACCATGCTACAAATTCTCACATGCATTTCTATAAGGTCTATGCATTGTCTTTGTTGGGGAAATAGTCAAACGTCTGGTCCACCAGAGGGCAACATTTCCACACAATTATACCTATCCACTACTAAAGATGCACACAAAATATATACATTTTTTTTCTTAAAAAGCATAATATACAATTATGACCAAAAGTTGTATTGCTTTTTTCTTTCTGAAAATGGATAATTTTTATTATTTTTATCACATTTAAAGGAAAAGAGGTACAAGACAATTAAACTGCAATAGTACAGAGGTTTCGTGGTATAAAATATCAAACCAATAACAATACCATATCTACCTGGCTGGTTTTATACAGATGAAATCATAAACATTATCAACATTAACCACTTCAGCCCTGAAAGGTTTTACCCCCTTCATGACCAGGCCATTTTTTGCAATACAGCATTACTTTAACTGACAATTGCGTGGGATGCTTTACACAAATAATTGATGCCTTTTTGCCCCCACAACTGGAGCTTTCTTTTGGTGGTATTTGATCACCTTTGCGGTTTTTATTTTTTGCGCTATAAACAAAAAAAGAGTGACAATTTTGAAAAAAAAATACAATATTTTTTACTTTCTGCTATAAAACATATCCAATAAAAAAATGTAAAAAATTGAATTTCTTCATCAATTTAGGCCAATATGTATTCTGATACATATTTTTGGTAAAAAAAATCCCAATAAGCATATATTGATTGGTTTGCGCAAAAATGATCGCATCTACAAACTATGGGATATTTTTATGGTATTTTTATTTTTTTTTGTATTTTTTTTTTTTTACTAGTAATGGCAGTGATCAACGTTTATAGCAGAACTGTGACATTGCGGCGGTCAGATCGGACACCTAACTGACACTTTTGATGCTTTTTTTTGGGACCAGTGACATTGTTACAGTGATCAGTGCTAAAAATATGCACTGTTACTGTACTAATTACACTGGCAGGAAAGGGGTTAACACCAGGGGTGATCAAAGGGTTAAGTGTGTCCCTAGGAGGTGCTTGCTAACTGTGCTGGGGATGGACTGCCACAGTATATCTGTGGTAGGAGGTCTTTAAGTGGTTAAGAGAAGGAGAAAATAGACGCACAGGTCGTATTCCTTCCTGTATCTAGAAGCTCAGCTAATACCGTGTGGTTTATTTGCTAACACTGAACAGTGCAAAATTTGTTGCAGCTGTGCATGGTAGCCAATTAGCTTCTAACTTCAGCTTGTTCATTTAAAGCTTTGATAATAAAACATGAATGGATTAAGTAGGGGGAGTTTCGAAAAGGTCCAACGGTTCCCAGTGTGACGACCGTGGGTATCAGATCACTGCCCTCCTCACTAACTGGTGACAGAGGACCACCCGATCTCACACCGGGCTTGTCACTAATGCAACAATGCCACTCTCAGCAGCTTCCAGCACAAAGATTTTCCAGCTTGCAGGACCACCATCTAAGTGCCAGCAGCCTGAGAGCAGTTGTTACCGGGCTAATTCAAGCGATTAACCCTTTCACTGCCACCACTTCTGGATAATGGCCAGAAGACCCGGATCTTAGCAATACCACTTGTGATTTTAGAATAATCACCTTTAACACATGCTTTCACCACAGACAGGAATATTCAGATGATTTATCCTAAGCAGTAGCACTCTTCAAAGGAACAGGTTCGTTATAGCTTGCTTTAAGAGCTTTAGGGACAAGATCAACACTTTTCAGAATAAGGTTTAATAATGAAAAGTTCAAAATTGGTGCAGATAAAATATTTACAGAAAAATGGTGTTACAAAGCAATAAAGACATAATATACAGCAGCAAAGAGATAAGACAGAAGGGAATGGAGAAATATACTTACAGGGAATGTCCGTGATTGATCAGAGATTTGTCAGTGAGTCCATAGGTTCTCAGATGGTTGTTCTTTCCGGTCTATTCCCTTTTTCTCTGGAAGCAAAGGGGTGGGGCCATATGCCCCTGACCACTCACATGGGTAAGGAGGGCCTGTGGGCTGTCCGGGGCGGACCGTGGAATAACAACCCTCCCTGATATGCAATTTCCGCATCAAAATCATATCTCAGGATATGATCACAGTGCCGAATCAACACTAAGGAATTCGAACTCAGCATGAAAGTTGCATTAAAATAAGTCCAAACACGGCAGGTTTGTCACTATTCCATTACCCTGGGAGGAACAGAAACTACCAGGGCTCCCCCATATGACCGGACTTATCGTTGTTTGGACTCCATTTGTTCCGTGTCCAATTCCGCATTCAACTATGTACTGTTTATTAAGATGTCACGTTCCTGTCTGGAGTTATTAAACATGGGTGAATTTCCAAGCTTTAAATTGATTAGGGGTCTATGAAAAGGTCACAGCTGCCTGAGTGCCTCTCTTTTATGACACTCATTATCCAAGGCATGCTGTGCTATCTCTTATGCCCCGTACACACTATCCGAAAATCGGACGGAAAATACCGCTTTCGATGCGGTCGTACGATAATCGGATCGTTAGTACAGAGCTTTCAAGAGCCGATCACGACAGTTCATCCGATGTTTTCGGTCCGGACAAGATCGGACATGCAGGAAAAATTTTCTCGCGCGGTGCCCGATCGTACGATTTTCGTTTCATCAGTACAGCTGTCGTTCAAAAATGCAATACAAATACACTGCACACATCACATCGCTTCCGATTTTTTATTCTGTCATGCGAGAATTTTCGTGACTAAAGTAAACTCTTCCGATTCGATCTGAGATTAGCATGTGAAAAAAAACGGACGATCTGTCGTCCGATTTTCGGATAGTGTGTATGGGGCATTAATGGATCTGGTTTATTTGTTTATGATGAGGCCTGACAAAACACATCCAGCCCTTTTGAGGCCTTGCAAGATGACCCAGGAATTCCTATCCTGAAGGGAGGAGGGAACAGGAGTGAGGTAGTTGCAGTGTGACTGTCTTCTTTAAGCTAAAACCGTCATGGCGTACGTTTGACAAAATGGTTGCCAGTTTTCATGTGTCCAGCACGTGATATCACTACACTCAAACCAGGTTATGGGCATCTAGGGAGTCATTTAGAGAAGCGTTTATGTATTCTGTCCTCTTCACATCTCAGATCCTGGTATGCAATTCAACCAGGGAGTGAGGATTCTGTTTCTTCCATTTGAGTTCAACCAAGCACATCACCAAGGTTAACACCTGCGCTCTGAGATTTTTAGAGGTTTTAGAAAATGTTTGGGGCGTTAGGGGAATGCCAAAAGATAGGTTTTGTGGTTGAAGGTGATCCAGGATCCAAAGATGGAGTGGACAAGTGTATAAACCACCTGTCAGCAAGGGGCAATCAGAGGGGATCAAATAGTTGTATTTTTACAATCATGTGTGAGGACACATTTCTCAATTAATTTGAAGAGAGCTCTGCCTAAGTCTTATTCAAGCTTATGTAAATCCTATTCAACTAAGCAACATATTTGCAGCATTATATCTTTGATAATATTGGAAATGTCCCAAATACCTTTTTGAGCTTTATTTTACATAAATAAAGTTAGGCTGCTAGGTTAAATTTATTGTGTGGCTTCACTGTAGTTGTTGGAGCAGTAATTTATTGTTTTTGTCTGGTCAGGGTTTCCTGGCTGGGTGTTTGATTTCTCCCACCAAGTTCTGGGAGAAGATTCCAGAATATAGGGCTGGGAGAGTCAAATGTCCAGTGTTCCTTCCTCTCCAGGGAGGGTTCCAGTTCTCCTGGGGCAGCTGTTCCTGGGAGATAGCTAGTGAGACAAGAACTTGCTACAGCAGATGGTGGGCTGAGGGCCTGGAGAAGATTGCTAAGAGATTATTTATTTTCTGGAGGACATTGTCCTGGAGTTCTGGTTTGGAAAATAATCCTTTGTGTCTCCCTCACCGAGGAAATATATGTGGATGCTGGGCGGCAGACAACTCCTGGGACATTGTGAGTAAAGACCTTGCTGTGGATTTTTGAACTTTTGGGTGTATACTTAGAGAAGATTAGTGAGAAGCTGTCCTTCTGTTGTTCATAAAAGACATCCTCTAGACTGAGCCTGTATTGTTCATGTGAAAGGAGCTGTGTCTGTGGCAGGCAGCCTCTGTACTAGCAAGGGAGACCTAGGCATATTCTTAGCACAGCCCCCCTGCCCCCTGATGTGGATGTCCCTGTTAATTGTGTGGGATCTTTAAAACTACCACTACAGCCTGGCAAACAGCTTAAAAAAAAAAGATTGTCAGCTGGCTTGCTGGCACCCCAGGAGTGGTAGTACCTGGTGCAGACCACACCCCCTAAGTGTTGCAGACAATAAATATTAATACAGGGGACATAGCTGCTCCTCTGCTTGAGCTCCTCCTGTCAGGTAGGGCAGACCCCAGGCAGCAGGATAGGTCAGTAAAGGAAGGGTTAAGGGTGGGCTCTCAGCTACGTTGAATATACTGCTACTTTGCAGCACCCCCCCCCCCCCCCCCACACACACACACTTCCACAACAGATAAAGAAACTGTACCAGAGCAGCTGTCCCTCTTGCCCCATTTCCCCTCCCCCAGTCACATATTTGCTTAATATTTCTACACTAGAAATCTATATATGGAGAACATAGTGACATCACTGACATGATCAGATTGATTGATTGATATTGTAAATATGTCCATGTATGCACAGGAGACAAACATTTACAGCAGATCAGTGCATAATACCAAATCATTATTTAGGATGGAACATCTTGGGCAATCTCTTCGATGCTGCAGGTTTAACCTATTGGGAAAAGTTATCTCCAGAGGATCTGGTATTTCACAGTGATAGAAGCAGAAGCTCTAATACATGAGTGAATTTACATTATGATGTTTGATGCAATGTACTAATTTCTGACTCTTCAATGCCTGGAGCTATGTGACATGTGGACTTCTAACTATCCTTCTGTCTGACATCAAGCAGACAGAAGGATATCTAAAATGTTGAATTCTACTGTTACAGCATGAAGAAGTTGCTTGAGGAGCCTGGTTAAAAAAATGAAGGGACGGAGAAGATTGAGGAGGCGATGTGATAAAGAAGAGACAAGGCCTGGTGGTTGATCAAATACGACAAGACAGTGAAATAATGAAACAGGCAGAAAAGGATAGGGCAATAAATGAAGGGGGATAAAATGATAAAAGGTTGTATGATCGGAAGAGGCAGGATACAAACATAGCTGATATAGCACTATGTGCTATAATTGGCTAATTAGCCAGGGTTTGAGAACCTATCTTAGATGGAGGATCAATAAAGACCAAATATTATCCAACAAATTTGACAAGCTGTCATCATTCAGGGACCAGATTACACTGGGAGCTGCCACAACACACTCTTTACATATATCGACATCTGTAGGGGTGTACGTACAC
>BLSH010191437.1:1764619-1774893 GCA_018402905.1 Glandirana rugosa
CTGGCTGCTGGAGGATCTATTGTCATTGGAGGGGATCTATTTTGGAGGGGGGAGGGGGTTTATTGTTGCTCTTGAGGTCTATTGTTGCTGGTGGGGGATATATTGTTATTGTCTTATGTTGCTGGGGTCAGTGGTTGCTAGGATGGATCCACTGTTGGGGGAGATGTCTATTGTTTCTGGCTGCTGGAGGGTCTATTGATGCTGGCTGTGGTAAGATTTTTTGTTGCTCCCGGGGGTCTATTGTTGCTGGGGGAATCTGCTGTTGATGGGGGGTTTATTGTTGCTGGCTGCGGGATCTATTTTATTGTTTTTCTTTCTATCATTGACAAATTCCATAGAAATTACTTAGCATCACAAATATTACTTGGTTCTGTATTCTCCAAAAGAAGCGGTACTGGGAGGTGGGTAGGGGGTAAAAGCAAGGGTCAGTGCTTGGAGGCGGGTTGGGGGGGGGAGACAATAGGTGACTCTGAAAGGGGGGGGGGGGTTCCTGCATCTATTCTCTGAGCAAAAAAAGCCCTGGTGGTTCATATAGTTAACTTGATGTACAGGTATTCAATTTAAGGTCATTACAAAGGACAAGGGGGCACTCTTTGTGTTTGGAGCAAATGAGATTTAATCTCCACATATAGAAAGACTTCTTTGCAGTAAGAGCTGTAAAAATGCAGAATAAACTCCCACAAGAAATGGTTTTGGCTCAGCTCAGTAGATTGTTTTAAGAAAGAGCTGGATGCATTCATAAATGCACAAAATACAACTGGATATTAACAAGTATAGGTAATAACACCAGAGACTGTTGATCCGATGAATATCCGATTGCCTTCAAGGAATCAAGAAGGATTTTTTCCCCAACTGGAGTAAATTGGACCCTGCTTTATAGAGTGTGTTCGTGCCTTTCTTTGGATCAACTGTGGGCAGATGATTCTGTATACTAATATCACTGGATGATATAAAACACATTTCTGGTGGTCCACATAAGCTTCTCAGGGCAGGAAACAGCCACATGCAGATGCATAAATAAAAAGCCACAGGAACCCCGGTCAGAGTCTTGGGGACTGAGAAAGCAGCAGTGATCGGGCACCTGCTTCGGGGTGCCTAGGCTGGTTACTATGAGCCTGTATAGCTTACTTTGTATTTACTCTAATGCATCAGATCACTTGTGACATCAGATCACATGACTAAATGCAGGGCATGCAAGGGGAAATTAGTTGCTACACTACTGATCCTGGCACAACAAAAAACAGAGGACCTGCCCAAAACACATACAAACACATTTAAAATACGTTCTTCCTTTTCAGTTTTTGTGGGAACATGAAAAAATGGGGGTGGAAGATTTTTATTTTTCATTACAATGAGCTTGCTAGAGACACAAATAGCAAATAAAAGAATGGAGCAAAGTATGTGAAAAAAATGAATGCTGCTTTGTGCAGTATGAGCACACGCTTATAATAAAAGGCACTACTCGTAGTTGCCATACATGGAAAGCTAGACTTTTATGGCTAAAACTTCCTCCTCCATTACTGTAGTCTCCTGCCACTGCAAACACATAGGTAGTGCTACAGCACCATGGATAGCTCACTGCTGATTGACCACAGATCAAACATAACCAGACCATCACTGGTCCTCATCAGTGGGGAATAAATATTAAGACTAGCCAGCTTGAATTAGCTCAGAAAATCCCCTTGGGCACCAATTAATTATTAATGTGTGTGCCAATGAATGATAGCATGCAATGGTAGCTGAATAGTAGCACACTTCTAGGTTGTACTTAAAGTCCTGCTGTCATAGCACACATGACACATAAATCCCAATAGCTTTGAATATTTACTTTCATGTTAGGTGAAGCGCCCCATAATTATCAGAAATTAGTTTTCACATTTTTAAAATGACAAACGATGATTCTTGATCAGGGAGCTGATCTAGGGCTTCATAGTGCTTCCTTATTATTTATACATTGAAATTTTGTATTTAAAGTGGCTTAGTGGTTCCAAGCCTTCCTCCCGATTGCCTCTGATTCTCATCCTGACTTTCCCTTTTTTGGCTAATTAAATCTCTACAGCTGCCAGCATTCCCATCTTCTTAATGGCCCTAAATCTGAACTTGTTAAAGCTGAACTCCAGGTATGATCTTAAAGGAGAAGAAGTACAGCCAAAGGTTGTTTGGCTGTACTTCACCAATGGATCACAGGAGTGCAGTTCATTCTGCACTCCTGGGGCTCATTTTCAGCAGACAGCAGGCTGAAGCCTGCTGTCAGCTGACATCACAGAACCAGACCAGGCTCGGGAAAGATTTTGCCCATATGGTCGGGATCCACCCACACGTCTGCACCGGCATGCAGCTTAGCCTCTCAACGAGCCACTGAGAGCCTGAGCCAGCTGCTCCTACCCCCTCCACAGCCCAGCACTCCAGTGAGAACGAGGGGGGGTTGGGGGCAGAGCTCTTAATGTTAGCGACAGCTGGGGACAGATGCAACATCAGACAGATGCTGCATTCACCTAGGCAAGTATGATTTAAAAAAAAAAACCCATACTTCTCTTTTAATTGCTTACTTACATTGTTGCAGCTTAGCCCATTGTAAGTATGCATATTTCATATCTGAGGGGCTGCTGGAGAAGCCGACTGTCACTGTAGTACTCAGCACTACTACAGTAATAGCTGTGATCTTCTGGGTTCTGTGCGAGTGACTTCCCCTCTTCACAATGACCACAGGGAGTTGCTCAATCAGCACTACTACAGTGATAGCTGTGATCTTCTGGGTTCTGTGTTAGTGACTTCCCCTCTTCACACTGACTACAGAGAGTTGCTCAGTCAGCACTGTGGCCAGTCATAGAAAGCCTTGTATTTTTTCAATCAATACAAGATGTTTTCTGATTGGATTAGAAAGAGAGGGGTGGTGACATCATGATCTCCTCTTTGTGTAATCAGAGAACACCTTGTGTTCATTGAAGAAAATACAGTGGCAGTATCAAGTGAGCGACCCACTGTGGTCAGTGTGCAGAGGGGAAGGCACTTGAGCAGGATCCAGAAGATTGCGACTATCACTGAAGCAGCACTGACTACTACAGTGATTGTTTGCTTTCCTAGCACTATTCAAGTATGAAATAAACACACTTTGGTTTACTCTGGACCAATTTAAATATGCAAAAGAAACCACACCTGGAGTTCAGCTTTCAATAACACAAGCCAAGTGTTCACCGATTCAGGCTGGGTTCACACTAGTGCAAATTGAATGCGTATTTCCCTCCCAGCTCAATGAGGGCAGTGGCATTGCTAGGGGGGGCGGTCCACACCCGGGTGACACCCGCTAGAGGGGTGACACCATTCCTCGGGTGATGAAAATCCTGGCTCCCTTAGGCAGTTTTTTTCAGCCAGAACACACCTCCAGCGATGCGGCCTGTGTCTTCCTCCTCCTCTCTTCTCTCACTCCTGCATTGCTGCCTGAGCCTGTGTCCCAATCTATTCTCCGAATGGGCAGCAAGGTTGCACATTGTGTGTCCTCTCCAGCTACCGCCTGGGCGTTCTGTGTACCTGAGCCCCGGAGCTGGTGCGGTACCGGGCTGGGGGGGGGGGGGCAGTCGGCTTGCGATGGGAGGGGGGGTGTTCTGTCTTGTCCTCCACTGCCCAGGTCGAGGGGTTGTGATGGGTGGGTTGGCATGGTGTCGCCACCCAGTTATAATATATGCACTTCATTTAAAGTCCCACAAACCCCTCTATTTTACATTTTGAAATTAGGGATGGAGGTTTATATTCATATTTATATTAATATTTGACCAACATCCAGGTATTTACATACTCTGGATGGCAGACTTTACCCTTGGTCTGTATAATTTATTTGGATCCCTTCATGATTCATAGAGCTTATCCTTGTACTGTATCCATTATTTTGCATTATACCTACTGCCAAGCCATTCCCTTATGGAATGCGGTCTACCTCCGCTGGGCCAGCTGTTTGTCCACATACCCAGCAGCTGCCATGCACACCGGGTGCCCTCCCTCTCCCCTCCACCATTTCGGCCTGGGGGATTGGGCAGGTGATCACCTGATATGCATTGGCGCTATGCCCTGCGCCATGCACATAATGTCCTGCTGGGCATCATGACCCCGACACATTCTCAATCTGGCTGGTAAGGCCTCATTTACAAGGGCGTGAAAAAAACTTGCTGTAACATCGGTAACGGTAATGTGAGGGATGTACTGATTTTTGTGAGATATTGTATATAGTATCTCACAAAAGTCCGTATACCCCTCACATTTTTGTAAATATTTTATTCTATCTTTTCATGTGACAACACTGAAGAAATGACACTTTGCTACAATGTAAAGTATTGAGTGTACAGCTTGCGTAACAGTGTAAATTTGCTGTCCCCTCAAAATAACAACACACAACCATTAAACCGCTGACAACAAAAGTGTGTCCACCCCTAAGTGAAAACAGTGTCCTGCTTGATCAATCGCTGCTGTCCAGAGAGAGCGCGCTAGGCCCAGCCCTCTGCTTAAATAATCTCTCCCACAAGGCACCTCATCTCCCAAGAGCCCTTTCCCACTGCACAGCCAGGTGGGAAATGTAGTTCACCTGTAACACAGCTAGATGGCAAATCCTCAACAGCAAACTACAACCCCACAGTGCACTTCTCTGGCCACTTGTTTGAAGTCACAGAATAGTTCACAGGCACTAGGGGGAAACAGCTGCATTATATCTGAAAGCAGGAGTGTCACTATTGCCAGGAGTATGAAACCTGACTCCTGGCGAAAAATACAAAAAAGAGAGGGGTGCACCGACCTTGTGCAACACCGTAAAACCATTTATTAAAGATTAAAATGAAGCATAAAATATACTCACAAGCAGAGCAGTAACAAAGGTATGTAAGTCATAGACAGTGACTTCAGTCTATCTCCACCAAAGCTAGGGGGGATCCAGACGGCATCACACGCAAGGCTAACGCGTTTCCAGGGCGAACCCTCTTCCTCAGAGCCACTGAAGTTTTACGGTGTTGCACAAGGTCGGTGCGCCCTTCTCTTTTTTGTATTTTTCTCTAGTTATATTTGGATTCCCATGGTCCTGAGGAGGGCAGCAAGACTATTTAGTGCATAAAGAGTGGAACATTTATAAAGGATTGCGTCCCTGGTCAGGCCACCACTACTGGTTGATATATCCGAGCGCAGGAGTTGTGTGGTGTTTTACCTGACTCCTGGCTGCATTCCATTTAGCAGCCTGGAAACTGAGCAACAAAGATTAAGCGAAGCGGGCTGTTCAGTCGCAGTCATTGAGACACTACTAAAGGCTAGAGCGGCCACCACCAACAATACTTATTACAAAATCTGGGAGAAATTTACCATCTTTGCAGGAGCCCGAGGATTTGATCCCCTATCTCCAGCAGAATCACAAATGTTGGACTTTCTCCAAACAGGCCTAGCCATGAGCCTACATGTAAATATGCTGAGGGTTCAAGTCTCTGCCTGTCAGCATTTTCAGGAGTGAGATGGGCTACTCACCTGTTGGTCTGCAAGTTTTTAAAGCTTGTAGTAGAGTTCGGCCTTTGAATAGATCATTTGTTCCCCCTTGGGAATATACAAATAGTACTGGATATGTTGTCTCAAAACCCCTTTATAGGGGATTAGTCAATCTCACTATGGAACATAACATTGAAGGCAGTATTCCTTACGGCCATCGCGTCAGGAAGAAGAGTATCGTATATCCAAGCCCTGGGGCACAAAACCCCATATTGTTGTCATTTTCCGGACAGAGTGGTACTGAGGACGCTCCCTCAGCATCACCCCAAAGTAAACAAATTGTTCCACCGCAGCCAATATATTGTCCTCCCAGCGATGCCAGAGGACTTGTCTGCCCCGACACACGAGTTAGATGTCGGCTCTACCCTTACTATATGTACAGAAGACGGCCTCTTTTAGGAAGGCGGAGAATTAATTCATCATCCCAGGTGGTGCCAAAAGAGGGTTGGCAGCTCCACTAGAACGCTGGCTTCGTGGCTGGTCAAGACCATTAGGAGAGCTTACACGTCAAGAAGACTGGAACCTCTAATAGGTGAAAAGGCTCTCTCAAGGAGAAGTTTGGCCGCCTCATGGGCAGAATTCCAGGGTGTTTCACCCAGAAATAATATGCAGGCCTGCAACATGATCCACTTATAGCACATTTTTGTCTCATAGAGTAGATCCGGCAGCCTTGACTACGGTATAGTTCGGACATTCTGTGTTATCCAAGAGCCAATGATTAATGAATACTTCAGCATTATCCTCCCTTGTGATTTGTGGCGTGCTACCTCCCATTTGTATATGCTGCCATGCTTGTCTCAGGTAAAAGGAAAATGGTATACTTACCTGATGGTAATTTTCCATTCCTGATACATAAGCGTGACAGCATACAAAACCTTCCCTTGGGGCTTCGTATTGAGTATTGTTACGAGAAGGGAAATTACTTACTTATATTGTATAACCGATTCTGTGATTGGGCAGGTGGTGGAGCATTTGTATATGCTGTCATGCTTATGTATCAGGAAAGGAAAATTACCATCAGGTAAGTATACAATTTTCTGTTTTATTGTTTAGCTAGCTAAAAGGAGATTTAAAAAAATAATTTTGTCCAATAAAAAAGAATTTAAAAAAAAAATAATTTAAAAACCTATGCAAAACTATCATACATTCTCGTTAAACTCTAGCTATACACAAAAAAATGAATGATTACCTTGACCAATTTATTCAGCTAGTTGCTATTGTCCTTTTTAGATAAGTGCACTGGTAACCAGTGGTATCAGGTCTGAACTTGTTGTTGTCATTAAGTGTGTATATGTCCACGCACGTATCTCTTATGAAAAAAGAAATGCTGTTTGGATCTTGGAATAAAGTCCAACTATCATGTTATATACTGGGCAGGTTTTATACCTACCATGAGACATAGCACCACAATGGTATATCTTGTAAACTGAAGGGCACATCAATGTACCCCTGGTGACTATTGTCACCACTCCAAGTAGACATTAGAGCGTGACAGACAAAGGGATTGAAAACACCCGCTGTCACCTCCAGACCCCCACAGGCTACTAACCAGGGGTCTATACTGATCAATAACACCGCTCACCTCCTCCCTTCTATCGCAAACACACTGACAGTTAATTAGTGGGAATCAGACCAGATAGCTGCATAGAGAGGAGTGTGAGGTCCCTGTATACACTACCCTGTAATATAATCAGTAGGTGGAATACGGACATCCTGCTGTGTACTCTGCTCTGTTTTATAACACTTTATCCATGGAGAAGCTATTTTTAAATCCTTGGAAAAATGGCTGCATATTTTTGCGTTCATGTGTTGTGTGATGTATGCAAGGGACAATTGCGTGGCAAAAAGTCACCAGCAAGAGAGCTGGGTCCTAATAGAATTCAGCATCTGGGAGAACTGCTTGTGTTGCCCACAGCAAAAAATCAGATTTTAGTTATCATAAAAAGTGGTACCTGATTGATAGTTACTGGCAACAAAGAAAAGGCTTCCTTTAGAATCCAGCATACTTACAGCCCCATGCATTCTACACTTTAGATTGTTGCCAACTGTTTGGACGGCAGTCATACGTTTTGCAGATTTGTGCCTGATTTTTTTGTTACCTTAGAACGTCCACTGTTTGCAACGTTCCAAGCTTACTGTGATGTCTTTTTTATTTGTGTGCTGCATTCTATTTTCATTCCATGTGATCTTTACAATTGAACACAGGCAGTTAAATGCCTTTTAGTACAGTTTAGTATTTATTTATTTATTTTTTTCCAAAAGAGAAAAAGTTTATTGATAAAATGAGCATTACAAAGATTTGACAATGTAAGTTTTCAAACAGGTAATTACAAAGGGAAGTTTAGTATTTATTATTAGAAATTATTATAGCTGTACGCCAAGCACTAAAATTTCATTTAAAGTGAAAAAAATGAAAAGGTGAACTAACACTCTACATCCTCAACACCCCCTAAGTCCCTGCTGTGCTTACCTCCATGGGTGATGAGCTGTCAGAGCCCAATCAGCTGGTGCAGTGGTCAGGGATTTCTTACCTTCTTTTTATAGGGCTTCTAGGATGGGTCAGAGTAATTCTGATTGGTCAGCACCAGCACAGAGCATTGCTCTGATTCGGTGGCGACTGGTCCTCACTCGCACCGCCGCCAACGCCACCCACGGGAAGGGGGCAGCCTTACCTTAGGATAAGTCTAGCAGGCTCTCTAGAAGTGGCTGCTTCGGTGCTTTGTGGCGAGGTGGAGGCTGAGCTGGGCTGTTGTCGGACCCAAGGCAGGAGCGCCGGATACCCTGTAGCGGGATCCCCGACCTGTCAGGCTGCTCTGGTGCGGTCGGCTGAGTTCAGCCTCGGTACTCACTCCGTTGAGACCAAAACATGCTCCTCTCCTGGCCCGGGCTTCTGACTGGGAGGACCCGCTCGAACAGGCGGTACTTATTAATTCGATAATATCACACAAATGAGAGTGCTCTGTGCCCCGAGGCCACCCTTTTTTGAAGCCAGTTAGAGTCTCAGGCTCTAATCATGTGCTTAAATAAAAATAACATTGGAATCCGTGCGACCGGCTTCCTGCATGTAGATTAGGGGCCGGGCGCATGGTTTGGGGGGCGGCGTCCCAGCACTAGGTGTGGACAAGCTGCCACTACTCTGATCTGTCCCATAAGCCGTGCAGAAAAAAGGGGACCAGGGAGGGGATGGGGAGGCTGTAGGGTATTAGTGCACCTTTTCATTTTCTGTGAGGTGAGCTAACGCTTTAATAGGCGCAAAGGATATAAATCAACTTTGAATGTTTTTTTTAATCCAGATACTACCTTAAAAAGTAGTAGTGACAGGAGAGGTCATCGCAGTGATACACATAGCCTGTTTGAGAGCAGAGAGAGCAGAGCTAAGGGAGGGGCTCCATCCACTACAAGCTGCCTGCAGAAAGGAGGGGGGTGGATACATGACCAATCACCCAGCACAAGAACAGAGAAAAGCAGTGACTGGTCTAGCCTGTTTTAGTGGAAACTCCTTCAAAAAGGCAAAGTGCAGGCATTGTTTCGTGGTGGATTGCTACACAAATCTGATAAAAGCTGTTCACCTGCCTATTGTATTGAGACAATATTTGTTTAGCCTGGATTTCAGCTTTCAGGCTGGGTTCACACTATAAACTAATGCGGCTGACAGCAGGGGTCCGGTGCGTCCCTGTTCTCAGTTTCAGGGACGTATCAGGCCCAAATTTTTGCCTGAATTCGGACCTGAAACTGAGCCAAAGACACGGGGGACTCCTATGCAATCTGCTCCGCAGCCATCCTGGAGATGTGTGAACCAGCTCCATTGAGAGCCGGTCACAGTCTTCTGTCATGCGAATTGGATGCCTGAATGTATTTTAAAACACTCTTTGATGCAGTTATGTCTTTATTATGAAATCATTACAGCTGAACTCTGGGCCTGAAAACTTTCATTTAGAGGCAAATGAGTCAACATGGAAGTAACCTGTGGCAGATTCTGGTATGAGAGACAGTAGACCAAACATATTATGTTATTAAACTCACATCAGTAAAATCAATCTATATATGCAGTAAAGCATGCTTGTTATACTCACTGTGGAACCTAAGGGGTTAATCCTCTGCATTGTGTAAAAAGGCTGTTTGATCCTGTCTTCTCTGATCCTCTCCTGCTTCTACAGTCCCCAATCCATCTCCTGATAGAACAGAGCCTTGGGGGTTTTTTTTGGGAGTGTGCATGTGATCAGCACAGGGACAATCAGCACTGTCCAGACAGAGGGTCAGGAATCATGCAACCTCATGGGACAGTCAGAAGAGAATGAAAGGAGGATGAGAAAAGGTATTTATCAGTTTATATTTACTAAAATAATTGCATTTCCATGTTCTGTGTACTGTGGGAGACCAGATATAGTGAATGCAGGGTCCTGGGTTTAGTAACACTTTAATGAAATCCAACAACAGCGTCTCCTCGTTCAACAGATGTTGGCATCCTCATCAACACTAGAGGGGGTAAGAAAAGTTTTTAAGGCGCCAGATAGGAAAACTTTCATGTAAATATATTCCTTAATAGCCCCAATTAAGGTTGTCCCGATACCACTTTTTTAAGACCGAGTACAAGTACCGATACTTTTTTTCAAGTACTCTCCGATACCGATTACCGATACTTTTTTTAATGTCATGTGACAGTGGCACGAATATTTTATTTATTTTTTTACAATTTTATTTTTTTTATTATTTCTTACAATTTATTTACCTATTTATTTATTTTACAATGCCTGTCTCTTATA
>BLSH010191437.1:1795297-1808114 GCA_018402905.1 Glandirana rugosa
AATCCCTAAAGTCTTATGGGTATTATTGTTGTTACAAGAGCGACAAGTTTTTTAAACTCAGCACACAGAATTTCGGTTCTGGCCGTTACCTGTCGTTTCAAAGAACTTCCACGAAGAGATATTGTCGGTGGAAGGACAGAAGGTCCGGGACCTTATTCGGGAAAAGTTAGTAACCCTGGAACTAGACCTTGAGAAAGGAGGGGTCCGTCGTCCGAACCCCCCGTACTTCCGTAGACCTTAACAATCTTCTTCTCACACTATTCCCAATTAACGTAGACCCACACCAAGGGAGACTCAACGACTCTTCGTCGAGATAAATTTGAAGGACAGCATCTGCTTACAGGAAGCAGGAAGTTTAAATAGAGCTGCTTCTCAGCAACTCAGAGGGAACCACACCCAGATGCAATTAACCCTTATCACACTCTTCTTCTAACAATTCCAGATGCCTTCATGCCCCCCAAGCCTGCTGCCTGGGGAGGAAAGAGTTCCAGATCAAGGTCCCAATGATTGAAAAGGGCTTATTCCAGGGCCTGGAAGACAGGAAGGTGGCTGTTATAGAGAAGCACCTTCAAGAAACTTTGCTGTCCATTGCCGGTCTTGGCTTTAAGACACACGACTCAAATTTTTTGAACAGCGAGAACATTGTTGTTATTATGGGTATTCTGAAATCCCTAATCCTCTCTCCCTTGAACAATAAACCAATAAAATTTGCAAGCAAAGATTGACAATGTAGATATCAGTCATTTGATTGCTGCTGGTGGGTTGGTGAGCATTTTGGAGCAGCTATAGTCCAAATCACCCATAGAAATTCTAAGAGGACCTACAGTGCATCCAGAAAGTATTGACAGCGCTTCACTTTTTGCACATTTTGTTATGTTACAGCCTTATTTCAAAATGGATTCAATTCATAATTTTCCTCAAAATTCTACAAACAATACCCTATAAAGAGAATGTGAAAGAAGTTTGTTTGAAATCTTTGCAAATTTATTTAAAAAAAAAAAAAGAAAAAAAAAATCACATGTACATAAGTATTCACAGCCTTTCCCATGACAGTCTCAATTGTGCATCCTGTTTCCACTGATCATCATTGAGATGTTTCTACAACTTGATTGGAGTCCACCTGTGGTCAATTCAGTTGATTGGACATGATTTGGAAAGGCACACACCTGTCTATATAAAGTCCCACAGTTAACAGTGTATGTCAGAGCACAAACCAATCCATGAAGTCCAAGGAATTGTCTGTAGACCTCAGAGACAGGATTGTATTGAGGCACAGATCTGGGGAAGGGTACAGAAACATTTCTGCAGCATTGAAGGTTCCAATGAGCACAGTGGCCTCCATCATCCGTAAATGGAAGAAGTTTGGAACCACCAGGACTCTTCCTAGAGCGAGCCGCCCAGCCAAACTGAGCGATCAGGGGAGAAGGGCCTTAGTCAGGGAGGTAACCAAGAACCTGATCACCACTCTGACAGAGCTACAGCATTTCTCTGTGGAAAGAGGAGAACCTTCCAGAAGAACAACCATCTCTGCAGCACTCCACCAAATCAGGCCTGTATGGTAGAGGGCCAGATGGAAGCCACTTCTCTGTAAAAGGCACATGACAGTCCACCTGGAGTTTACCAAAAGGCACCTGAAGGTCTCAAAATTCTCTGGTCTGATGAAACATAGATTGAACTGAATGGCAAGTGTCATGTCTGGAGCAAACGAGGCACCGATCATCACCTGGCCAATACCATCTCTACAGTGAAGCATGGTGGTGGCAGCATCATGCTGTGGGGATGGTCTTCAGCGGCAGGATAAAGATGAATGCAGCAATGTACAGAGACATTCTTGATGAAAAGCTGCTCCAGAGGGCTCTGGACCTCAGACTGGGGTGAAGGTTCATCTTCCAACAGGACAACGACCAAGGGTATTGCTAGGTCAGAAAAAGACCAGGGGCTTCAGCCCAAAGGTAAAATTGATGTACCCATGCCCATCAGCTCAGCCCCACCAATGCCCATCAATGCAGCCTGATCAGTGCCCATCAGTGCAGCCTGATCAGTGCCCACCAGTGCAGCCTTACCTGTGCCCATCAGTGCAGCCTGATCAGTGCCCATCAGCTCAGCCTTACTTATGCCCATCAGTGTAGCCTGATCAGTGCCCATCAGCGCAGCCTCGCCAGTACCCATCAGCGCAGTCTCGCAAGTGCCCATCAGCGCAGCCCCGCCAGTGCCCATCAACGCAGTCTCGCCAGTGCCCATCAGCGCAGTCTCGCCAGTGCCCATCAGCACAGTCTTGCCAGTGCCCATCAGCGCAGATTTGCCAGTGCCCATCAGCACAGTCTAGCTAGTGCCCATTGTCAGCACAGCCTTGCCAGTGCATGCCATAGGAAGAGGAGAGCAGCCACCCGCTGGTTTACACAGAGCGGGGATCTTCCGCTTCCCAGGGCAGATACAGTGTCCACTAAGTCCCACCTCCTGGTCCCGCCAATGGACCAGTGTTACATCCATCATAGGAGCCGGTCCACTGGAGGCAGGACTTCGCCTGTCACTCGGCCGCGTGGGGTAGTCCGGCCCCATATTGCCCTGAGTTCCTGGCCAACCCCAGGCCTTGGGACTCGGGGCTAATATTTTAAATGACAAATACTAGACCCGGGGCTTTTTGGGGGCCCACTCGGGGCTATAGCCCCCTTCAGCCCTCCTGCTGATGCCACTGACAACGACCCTAAGCACATAGCCAAGATAACAAAGGAGTGGCTACAGGACAACTCTGTGAATGTCCTTGAGTGGCCAGAGCCCAGACTTTAACCTGTGTGTGCACCGATGCTCCCCATCCAACCTGATGGAGCTTGAGAGGGAGAAACTGCCCAAAAATAGGTGTGCCAAGCATGTAGCATCATACTCAAAAAGACTTGAGGCTGTAATTGGTGCCAAAGGTGCTTCAACACAGTGTTGAGCAAAGGCTGTGAACACTTACAGTTGCTAGAAAAAGTATGTGAACCCTTTGGAATGATATGGATTTCTGCACATTTCTGCACGGTAACATTTAATTCTTTATGTGTTATTAGTTTAAGCAGACTGTGATTGTCTATTGTTGTGACTTAGATGAAGATCAGATCACATTTTATGACCAATTTGTGCAGAAATCCATATCATTCCAAAGGGTTCACATACTTTTTCTTGCAACTGTATGTACATGTGATTTTTTTTGTTTTTATTTTTAATAAATTTGCAAAGATTTCAAACAAACTTCTCTCATGTTGTCATTGTGGGGTATTGTTTGAAGAATTTTAAGGAAAATAATGAATTTAACCCATATTGGAATAAGTCTGTAACATAACAAAATGTGCAAAAAGTGAAACGTTGTGAATACTTTCTGGATGTGCTGTAAAAAAATCCAGCAGCTACTTAGGAGGTAAGTGCTACATTTACAATCTCCCATATGTTCCCAAAACACCTTATCTTCAGTCTTTATTTATAAATGTAGAAACAAAAGTGTTTTAACAACTGGAAGAATTTGCCTACAGAATTGTATTATTTGTCGATCTTCCTACCTGATCACTTCTATTAGTGTGTCCTAGCAAGTGTAATGTATTCCTCTGTGCCTCCTACATACAATGTCTTCTAAAATCAGATAACAGGAGGCTCCTATAATTAGCTGACGCTAAACGAAATAGAAAATAAACCCACCTATACAAAATCACACTGCCACAAATACTAAACTGCTTCATGAACTAAAGCAGTAATCCATTCTGCCCCATTGGTGTAAAAATGAAAGCAGTTCTCCAGCTACAGAGAAAAAAATTATACCCCCACCCTAAAGCCTCCCGGTCAATGTTAAAGCTGAACATATATAAAAGACTCAAATCTATTGCAGCTCTATATTTATTAATACATCATATATTTTTAATACAAACAATGTAAGCACCCAATTTGAATTGGTATAAGCCTTTTGAGGCATCCTGTACAGCAGAGTTTAAACTGGGAGAGGGAAAAACAGCACAAGATATCAGTCAGGTGTGCAGTGTTGACAAGGAACCTGATGAAAGAAAGAGAGAGCAGAGTGACAGAGATGATCTCACCAGTCTGCTGCTTCTCTTTCCACTGTCCAGCCACAGGATGGAGGAGGGCCAAGACCTGTGTTACTGTAGCCCAGACAGGGCTGTGCTGTGTGGCAGAGCTATGTAAATCTCAGGAGTGGATAAACAGAAATACATATCTTTTGGCAGATAAAACAGCTCCCATATATGGATTTCATCATAGTATTTAGCTGTTTGCCTGTAGTTCAGTTTTAACCCATTTTCTGGTCAGTAATTACCTTAAATTTCCTAGAGATGTAGTGCTTACCCCAGCTCCACTGCAAATCTTTTGGAGTCTAGGCAGTTAGCAGAGAGTAGTGGTGTGCACAGATCACACTTAGAGATGTGCAAGCCGCTCAGGGGCTTGGTTGCTGTGCCAGCGTCATGCCATCCTTGTAATGCTGAGAACTACAGAGGAATACAGTATATACATGACAACCAAGCTGCGCAAGAATAGGTTGTGTGATACTCAGGGTAATTTGGGCAATGGGGACTTTTTATTATTATTATAATACAGGATTTACATAGCGCCAACAGTTTGCGTAGCGCTTTACAATATAATGGGAGAAGTAGGGGAAGAGGAATTGCTGAACAAAGAAGATAAAGCATAGAACATATGCCGCTGACCCATTTCCAGTACCCATGAATACACATATTAAAGCCAGTCTCCCTAATCCATGCGCCGGGCCCCTAATCTACATGCAGGGCGCCGGACGCATGGATTCCAATGGGTTTTTTTTTTTTTAGCCTGAGGCTCTAATTGGCTTCAAAAAAGTGTGGGCTTGGGGCGCAGAGTACTGCTCCCTGAGCCCATCCAGTTGTGTGACAATAACAAATTAATATTCGCTATTGTGTTACGTATTCTCCTCCCGTCCAATCAGGAAGTGGGTCCTGAGACCCGATTGGTGGAGAGGAGAAGCGACCGTATTGGCCGCCGAGTAAGAGACGCAGTGCAAAACCGTCGAGGAGGAGGCACAGGGGGAAGCCGCCTAAGCTGACTAGCCTAGATGGGGTAAGGGTGGGGCTGGTGGGCGGACGGGCAGAGGGGGGAGCAACAGGGGTGATGGGGTGTTGTATTGCTGATCGACCAAGCGACGTTGGGGATTCTGACTGACGGATGGACGGACCGAAGGGGGGGGTTGACTGACGGACGGACCGAACAGGGGGTTTGGGTGGTGGTTGGTTTGTTTGCTGCTCCCCCCAAAAAATTGAGTCTACAATAAAGCTTACCTGTAGGTAAAAAACTGTGCCTGTTTAGGAGATATTCACACTGGATGTAGCTGGTGACGTCACCGGCACATACGCTCTGAAAGCAGAAGAAAGGGGTAGCCCCTGGAAGTCGCACATCCAAGATATCCTAGAGAGGTGAATAGAGTGGCAACCTCAGCCTGGACTCCAACCAGGCCACACCCCCAACGTGTTTCACTCTGCCCCCCCCCGGAGCATGCGCTCTGAAGTTCCGAGATATTGTGCCAGAAACCAAGGGCTCTCTCATGCATGCGCGGGAGTGACAACATTGCGGTTTGGGTCACTTACACAGCCAGAATTTGTGAACCCGGAAGGAAGACCGGGGGAAAATGCAAGCCCTGTCAGTGGTGACATTGCACGCTCAAGGGCTTTGTTTTAAGGTAAGTATTTCATAATATGCTATTATGCGATGCATACTAGCACATTGTGCCATTGTCTTACAGGGGAAAGTTTATTTTTTACTGCTCATATAAAGGTGCAGCGCAGAGAAAAAAAAACAACCACTCTAAAGTCCAAATATAAAGAATTAAACTAAAAAAAATCCAATCTGCAGATTCCTGAATAGGCAAAATGTCCCAAGAGTGAGAAAATAGAGGAGGGACCGTGTAGAGGATGAGTTAAAACACCAATGTGCGTCCCCTTCACCAACACACCACTCGCTTCGCTCACCTTCACGTGTTGACCCCTGATCTCTCGGGAAGTCAAAAGCGCAGGTCCTCTCTTTTGCCCGGGTAGGGCTGATCACTAGAAATCCTTAGCAGTAGGTATATGCTTCTCCATATAGCAAATACAGACCCCAAGAACAGAAAAACAGGTCCAAGTGCTCTCTGATGTATAAATAAAGAGCTTTAATAATGATTAAAACACTCACATGTCATATGTAATAACAGGCATGGGTACACATCATCCAAGAGTCTGTGACAAACGTTGAGTACAGTAGCCCGGTATACAGGCAGGTGACACAAAACAGCAGCCTCACCCCCCCACTGCCTGTGTACCAGGGATTTTGAGTTTAATTCTTTATATGTGGACTCTAGAGTGGTAGTTTTTTTTTTCTCTGCGCTGCACCTTTATATGAGCTTGATTACTGGAGATTGGGTTGGATTTTCTCTTTATGCTAGCAGCAATATAGTTCTCAAATACTTTGCGCTGATTGTTTTATTATATTATTTTTTACTGCAGCTGTTTACAACCGCTTTAAGGGGACAGGAGAATCATTTATTGATTGGGAGTCTTATTAAAGTGTAACTAAAAGCAAAACTTTTTAAAATAGTTTTCGATAGAGTGGATAGGGATTAGAACCCCTGTTGGGTTTTATTGCTGTCTGTGCTCCTCATTAGGGAGATTCACCCTCTCTATTTGTCATGTTTACCCTTATCCCAGAAAGTGAAAGAAAATCCATAATTTTTTGTTGTTCCCAGAAAAATAACAGAGGGGAAATCTTACAGTGGGGGCACTCGTTCTGGAGACCCTGGTGACACCCAGGGATCCCCTCACTTTGGATTGATATCCTCTCACTTCCTGTTTTGGCTATGGGATAGGAAGTGAAGGGTAATTTCCCATAACCTGGAAGATGGGATATTTTTGAGGCTCCAGCTGGCACAGGATTTTTCAAACAATATACGTATGATCTGAGTATATATATATATATATATATATATATATATATATATATATATTGAGTAAATATACACTATATTACCAAAAGTATTGGGATGCCTGCCTTTACACACACATAAACTTTAATGGCATCCCAGTCTTAGTCCGTAGGGCTCAATATTGCGTTGGCCCACCCTTTTGCAGCTATAACGGCTTAAACATTTCTGGGAAGGCTGTCCACAAGGTTTAGGAGTGTCTATGGGAATGTTTGACCATTCTTCCAGAAGAGCATTTGTGAGGTCAGGCACTGATGTTGGAACGAGAAGGCCTGGCTTGCAGTCTCCGCTCTAATTCATCCCAAAGATGTTCTATCGGGTTGAGGTCAGGACTCTGTGCAGGCCAGTCAAGTTACTCCACCCCATACTCGCTCATCCATGTCTTTATGGACCTTGTTTTGTGCACCGGTGCGCAGTCATATTGGAACAGGAAGGGGTCATCCCCAAACTGTTCCTACAAAGTTGGGAGCATGAAATTGTCCAAAATGTCTTGGTATGCTGAGGCCTTAAGAGTTCCTTTCATTGGAATTAAGGGACCAAGCCCAACCCCCTAAAAACAACCCCACACCATAATCCCCCCCTCCACCAAATGATTTGGACCAGTGCACAAAGCCATACATACCTCCCAACTTTTTGATATGGGAGTGAAGGACACCTATTAGCAAATGTATGTAGGCATAGGACACACCCCCTGTCACGCCCCTTAACCAAGAATTATACACAAAAAATATTAGTTTAGTGCTTTATTTTTACCACTACTTTTCCTTTATATTGGCTTTTGAAGTTTACAAATGCAGTAATTTAAAAATAGAATGGGAAACACTTTTTGAAAGATAAAAAGTGCATTTTATATACAACTATATAGATCAGACCAAAATGAGGGACAAATGAAGAGGAATGAGGGACAGATGGACATTGTTCCAAATCAGGGACAGTCCCTCGAAATCAGGGACAGTTGGGAGCTATGCAAAGCAAGGTCCATAAAGACATGAATGAGCGAGTTTGGGTGGAGGAACTTGACTGGCATGCACAGAGTCCTGACCTCAACCCAATAGAACAGCTTTGGGATGAATTAGATTGGAGACTGCGAGCCAAGCCTTCCCGTCCACATCAGTGCCTGACTTCACAAATGTGCTTCTGGAAGAATGGTCAAACATTCCCATAGACACACTCCTAAACCTTGTGGACAGCCTTCCCAGAAGAGATGAAGCTGTTATAGCTGCAAAGGGTGGGCCAACTCAATATTGAGCCCTACTGACTAAGACTGGGGTGCCGTTAAAGTTAATGTGCGTGTAAAGGGAGGCAGATACTTTATAGTGTATGTTTGGCACATATAAAGTGTCACTTAGAAAGAGACCAATAGAGGGCGACCTTTGAATGACAGAAATTTATCAGTACAAATGCAGATAAATTGTAAAGTTGAAAATGCAGATAAGTAGTACAATTCTGATCTGATAATATAAGGTTGGTGGCAACAACAGAAAATTTGATAACGTTTAAAAGGTTTAAGATAGTAATCAATACTACTGCAGACTGTTTTCTTATGCCGCAGTGCAATTTCTTTTCCTAAAAAGATGTTTTTAGAGACTCAGAAATACTGTAAACATCTCTCGGGACATTCAATTTGTGAGAAGTAGCTACTGCTCAACATTTATAAATAACAATTATGAAGAAAATGTAGAACATCCATTCTCATTTTTCATTATACAGTTTAAGGATTCCCATTTCCTCAAAAAAGAATGGATTACTAGAGATTGTTATTATTTTTATTATTATTATAATACAGGATTTAAATAGCACCAACACTTTGCAAAATAGAGGGAGACAGTACAGTTACAATACAATTCAATACAATCTAAACAGGAGGGTCAGGTGATACATGATGACCATCACACATGTGCAGTTAAATGGTCTCATGTTAATGTGGGGTAAAGTGAGCAATTGCTCCTCCCCTCTATTTAATTTCCAAATTTATAGCTTAAATAATTACCTAAAGCTTTGGTTATGTGACAGGCCAGTTTCACTTCTGGAATGAAGAGCTAGAAGATGCCCATATCTCTGTAGCAGGAAGGGGACACCTCCCATTTGGGTCAATTGGTGGGGTCCTCACAGGGACCAGAAGACACCAGTGGTGGCCTGGTGACATCACAATGAGGACCTGGACTGCAGCGAAGGATCACTGGTCATGACTTCAGGAAGAGGCACTGTGGAGGGTCACATGAGGGTGGCTTTAGGTAATTTAAAGATGTTCTTAGGAAGAGTTTTTGGGTGAAAGGGTGGGAGATAAGGGGGTTACAGTTTGGCCTGGTGATGGGCTTTATACCATTTTTAAGGGTATACCCAAAATTCATTACATATCCCTAACACTATGAAAAGTTAAAAAGAAGGATGCCTGCTGTACTGCCATCTTAAAAGGTAACTGCACTTTCATGGGAAAAAAAATAGTAAACAAAAAATAAATAAATAATAATATAGCGTTTACAATTGCAACTCAAGTCATATTGTAATTGAATGCTATTAAAAATGACCTTTCATTTTCAATCAGCAGCGCTGCAATTTTATGTAAAATGCGATGCAATATGGCTACCTGTTCTGTACATGGAAAACATAATTTCCTGCTGGTGTGATTGGCTCACTGATTTTCCCAGAAGTCGACACTAAGATACAAGTCAGATTTCAGGCATCCCCTGCAACAAAAATTTCATTTTTGGTGAGATACTCCCAATAGAACGTCATGTTTCCTCATTAGAGCCTTGCAGGTGCAGCAGCTGGTTGGTAATTATAAAACCACTCCCATTAGATACACTTTCCACGTGGATACAGACAAACACACAGGGATTTCTTCAGAATAACAAAAGGACTCTGCAACAAAGTTTGTTAAAATCTTTGTAATGTACATAGATCACCCAGAGGGAAATGCTTTTTTTCTCAACAAAAGTGGAGTTACTCTTTAAGAGCAGATGCAGTACATGGGCAGGGACCGGTCTCACAGAAACTGCTTGGACCTGAAACAGCGTTGTTTGTCACGTAACTTGCACCCAAACCTTTGGTGTGCTGGCTTCTCTTGATAACTGGTTATATGTTAAAGCAATTAGATTTTTTGATGCAAGTCAATGAAAAAAAATAGGTTGTTAATAGATTTTTTTACCACCAAGATGTAGGAGGTTAGATTAGGGCGATGGTCTCTTGAGCCAGTTATCAACAAATGATCAAATCACCGCAGCCTCTTTGTTCAAAGGAAACCTGTCAGGAGAAAAACAGGCTGTTGCTAACCTTTGCTTTTGAAAAAAAGGAGTTGCCTGGCTGTGATTCTGAATCCAAACCATTACAGTGTATGTAAACCTAAACGCTTAAAATAAATATATATTTTTTTAACCTCTAGAAATCCTAGAGTAATGGTCAGCTTATGTTCTTTAGAGTCACAATGCTCACCTACTTTCTTCCAATGCAGCAGTGGTGTTGTCCCCCTTCTGTACATGCTTCTGATGTGTGACTACTATCCAGCCAGATACTCTACTCCTTCTTCTGAAACGCAGTCTGGCAAGGGCTGCTGGGACTTGGATTCCGGAAACACAGCGGCAATGTCTATGCTTATGCTGAGAACTGCATACCGAAAAAGAAAGGGGTCATGTGACCAATGGTAATGCTCCCAAAAAAGAGCATACTATTTAATACCTTTTATACACAATATGATTAGTAGCTATGCACAGGGTATCCTTTACTATTCTACACTTTTGTCTCTGACCTCTGACTTTTCTCTGACATACAAAATGTCAAATTTGCCAATTTATGTCCAATATTACGTCTAGAGTGTATGATACTAAGACCTTCATCACCTGTACATCAAAAAACGTGGTTTACATGCTACAATATGTGGGCCGCACTCTGAGGGCCATGAATGTTAGAATAAAAGAGCATGTGGCCAATATAAAGAAAGGGTTTCCCAAACACAGTGTGTCTAAGCACTGTCTTGAATGCCACAACAACAACCCTGCAGGAACCATTTTTATTGCCATTGATAGGTTTACACCACATTGGAGAGGTAGCTTTGTAAAAAGTGAAATCCCGAAAATTGAAACCCGTTGGATATATGATCTTAAATATTACACCCCGTTGGGTTTAACCGTTGTTTGGGAAGTTAACTGTTATATCAACAGTAGTTAAAACAAAATGGGAGTTTGGAGAGTGACAATTTTGGTTTCAATGGTCTGTATTGTTCGATTGTTTCAAATAGCTGCATTAATTGAAATGTCCATCAGGGGGAGCTCTTTCATTAATTGGATGTCTCCAATGAGATTTTTAACATTTATATTTTTATTTATTTATTTCAGGTACTTATATAGCGCTGTCAATTCATGCAGCGCTTTGCATATACATTGTACATTCACATCGGTCCAGGGGCGTAACGATAGGGGTTGCAGGGGTTGCAATTGCAACCGGGCCCCATGGTCCAGGGGGCCCATGTGCTTCCCTTGTACACCTGAATAGGAGGGATGGCGGGGGTGGCATTTAGAGGACCCAATCTCCTCCATTTTCCTCTATCCAGTTTACTTGTCTTCTGCTGTACCCAGGGCCCCTGTGTGCTTCCCTGGTCCCCCTGAGGCCTGCTGCAGAACTTGTGAAAGGGCCCCACTGCAGTACCGTAATAAAGGGATGGGAGTAAAGGGCCCCAGGATCAGTGGGAAGAGGGAAGGGCCCTGGTCAGGGGGCCCTTCATAATTTCTTGCACCGGGGCCCTGAAGGTTCTAGTTACGCCTCTGCATCGGTCCCTACCCTCAAGGAGCTTACAATCTAAGGTCCCTAACTCACATTCATACACATACTAGGGCCAATTTAGAGAGGATCTAATTTACCTACCAGCAGGTCTTTGCAGTGTGGGAGGAAACCGGAGTACCCGGAGGAAACCCACGCAGGCACAGGGAGAACATGCAAACTCCAGGCAGGTAGTGTTGTGTTTGGGATTTGAACCAGTGACCATTTTGCTGCCAGGCAAAAGTGCTATCCACTTCACCACTGTGCCTTATTTTTTTTTTTTAACATAAAGTTTATTTATTTTGTAACAAAAAAAAAACAATAACCAGACAGCAGTGGTACAATTCTCACTAGGTATCTACATTGGCATTGTCATAACAATAGTCTTCCGACAATCAAATCAACAAGATAAGTTTGGAGATCATTAATGCTAAAAGTGTGTTACACATCGATTATCATACAGAGCATGCTTTGTGGAACTATGGAAACAAATCTCGGGTGGGGAAGCAGCGGATCCACTATGCGGATCCACTATGCCTTATTTTTTATTAAATATATATTTATATATTTAATATTTTATTTTATATTTCCTATCTACCGTATATACTCGAGTATTAGCCGACCCGAATATAAGCCGAGGCACCTAATTTTACCACAAAAAACCTGTGAAAACTTATTGACTTGAGTATAAGCCTAGGGTGGGAAATGCAGCAGCTACTGGTAAGCCAGAACACAGGTATTGTAGCCATTACACATGGACTCAGTCATTACACAGGGGACTGAGCCATTACACTGACAATCTGCATTACACAGGGAACTGAGCCATTACACTGACAATCGACATTACACAGGGGACTGAGCCATTACACTGACAATCGGCATTACACAGGGGACTGAGCCATTACACTGACAATCGGCATTACACAGGGGACTGGGCCATTACACTGACAATCAGCATTACACAGGGGACTGAGCCATTACACTGACAATCGGCATTACACAGGGGACTGAGCCATTACACTGACAATCAGCATTACACAGGGGACTGAGCCATTACACTGACAATCACTAACAGTCACATTACCGAGTCAGGGGACACATTAC
>BLSH010191437.1:1809526-1824144 GCA_018402905.1 Glandirana rugosa
TCCATCTGGTAAGAGGATTGGAGTGTCACTGCGGTGTGGTGTGCTTTTGATTACACACTGAAGCTGGTGTTTGGTTTCCATCTGTCCTCGCACAGTGGTGTAGTGGAAAGCACTTTCGCCTGGCAGCAAAAAGGTCACTGATTTGAATCCCAAACATGACACTACCTGCCTGGAGCCTGCATTCACTATATCTGGTCCCACACAGAACACGGGAATGCAATTATTTTAGTAAATATAAACTGATAAATACCTTTTCTCATCAGCAGTATATAGCAGTCTTGTGACTTCTATCAGTGTCTGGTTAAAGCTTGTAGGGGGAGTTTTTATTCTCCCCTGACTGTCCTATGAGGCTGCATGACCCCTGACCCTCTGTCTGGACAGTGCTGATTGGCATTGTGCCGATCACATGCACTCCCCCTCCCAAAAAAAAAAACTCTCTAGCAATACACACCAAACTGAGCATGTGCAGAGTGCCCCCAAGGGTATGAAATCCAGAGGCAGAGGCATGATGGGATTTGTAGTTTTGCAACAGCTGGAGGTCCGCTAATTGCATATCCCTGCTCTATACTATCAGGAGATGGACTATGGACTGTGGAAGAAGGGGAGGATCAGAGAAGACGGGATCAAACAGCTTTTTTACACAATGTGCATGATTAACCCCTTAGGTTCCGTAGTGAGTATAACAAGCATGCTTTACTGCATTTACAGGCTGATTTTACTGTTGTGGGTTTAGTAACACTTTAAGAATTTACAAAATGGCATTCTCTTTAATCCTATGGGTCCCAATCTTTCCAGGTAAGCTCAGGGAACCCAAGTTGCATCTATATATTTCTTCCTAGTTATAATCACTTGTGAAACATCTGTTTACATCTCAGAATGAAGCTATAAATATAAACGAGACATGATTTATCTGTTACAATCTCCATCTTTACATCAAAACTGTAATTAATATGTCTTCATTCCCCCTCTTTACCGATTTAGTATATCAGGTGCTTTTTTTTTTTTTTCGGTGGGTGTTGAGGGGCCCTAGCCGCTGGCAGGGAGCCGCCTCGCTCGCTGCTAATTTGGACTAATTAAGGGTAACTAAGGAAGGAAGGAGGGGGTAGATCCCAAAAGACACCCTGGGATTGAACGGCCGTGCAGGGAGTTGCTATAGTAACAGGTGAGAAGTGACACAAACTCCAATCACTATTTCTTACTATAAAAAGCCACGAGGATGAACAGAGAACTCTATGGGGGCTGAGATAAGAGGCATTAATACTGAATTTTTAAGAAATGAGTGAAGGTATGTTTTTTTGGGAGGGGGAGGAAGACAGAAACTGTTTCAAAGTCTGACGAAAGAAAAGGCTGTTCTGCTGCCAATATATATAGCAATGTAAACCCATGAGCATCAGTGGGAAATTTTTCAGGGGAGCCAGGGAATGTTGTACAGGCATGAAAAGATAATTTAATCTAGCCAATCAGTAATTCATATTCTTGAGTGTCATTGGTGAACTGTGCTGCAGGGGAGCATGGTACAGCTGCCAATCAATAGAAAGGAATGGGAGAATGAGGGTTAACGTGCCACCTTCTCATTCAGAGAATACAGGGAAGTGCTTTTCCTAGTGACCAGCCCAGCAGTGACATCTACTATCTACAGCTTTTATGTCACTTAACACATCACTGATGACCTGGCCACTAGCAGAAGCATTTCCTTGCAGATCCTAAATTAAGCATATCCCAAAAGGATACATTTAAAGTTGAAGGTTAGGTACGGCAGTTTTGACATAGAAATGGCCCGTACACACGATCCAAAAAAACGCTTTTGAAGCGAACGTTCGATAACCTGATTGTTAGTACAGAGCCGATCATGACAGTTCATCTGATATAATCCGATTGGACAAGCACAAAAATATTTCTCGTACGATACCAGATTGTACGATTTTCATTTAATCAGGAAAGTTGTCATCTGAAAATACAATACAAATACACTACAACACATTATATCACTTCTGATTTTTTATTCTGTCATATGAGAATTTTCGTAACTTTAGTAACGTCTCCATTTTCGATATGCGACTAGCATGCACAAAGAAAAAACGGACGATCTATCGTCAGATTTTCGGATCGTTGGTACGAGCCATTACATAGATCTAGCCTGGACCAAATTAAGTATTTTATTTATTATTTTATGTATAATATCTCACAAAAGTGAGTACACCCCTCACATTTTTGTAAATATTTTATTATATCTATTCATGTGACAACACTGAAGAAATTGTACTTTACTACAATGTAAAGTAGTGAGTGTACAGCTTGTAAATTTACTGTCCCCTCAAAATAACTCAACACAAAGCCATTGATGTCTAAACCGCTAGCAACAAAGTAAGTACACCCCTAAGTGAAAATGTCCAAATTGGGCCCAATTAGCCATTTTACCTCCCCGGTGTCATGTGACTCGTCAGTGTTACAAGGTCTCAGGTGTGAATGGGGAGCAGGTGTGTTAAATTTGGTGTTATCGCTCTCACTCTCTCATACTGGTCACTGGAAGTTCAACATGGCACCTCATGGCAAAGAACTCTCTAAAGGATCTGAAAAAAGGAATTGTTGCTCTACATAAAGATGGCCTAGGCTATAAGAAGATTGCCAAGACCCTGAAACTGAACTGCAGCATGGTGGCCAAGACCATACAGCAGTTTAACAGGACAGGTTCCACTCAGAACAGATCTCGTCATGGTTGACCAAAGACGTTGAGTGCACCACCCCTCTCTCTCCTGATTAGCTAGCTGACTATGATTGACAGCAGCGTCAGCCAATAATGCTGCTGCTGTGTCTCAGCCAATCAGGGAGGTAATATCTTGGATGGCAAAGACGCTCGTGGACATCGCTGGACAAAGAGGGACCTCAGGTAAGTGTTAGGGGGGCTGACAGGAGCTGCTGCAAACAGAAGCCTTTTTTAAGATTAAAAAACCCTCTGCCTTTACAACCACTTTATTTCATCGGGAAAGTGCAATGTGCTAAATGGCGCCTGTGCCAAACTGTGAGCGCCTGTGAGTGGCTGCCCTGGTACAGAGTGAACACAGGAGGTCACTCACTCAGCACAGGTGAATTACCTTCTGTGTTCACAATGCACCAGGGCAGCTGCTGAAATTTTAGTTGGTCTACCTGACCGTGGTTTGGTTTTGACAGAACCCTCATTTTCCACTTCTTGATTAAAGTTTGAACACTGCTGATTGGTATTCTCAACTTCTTGGATATCTTTTTATATCCCTTTCCTGTTTTATACAGTTCAACTACCTTTTCCCGCAGATCCTTTGACAATTCTTTTGCTTTCCCCATGACTCAGAATCCAGAAACATCAGTGCAGCACTGGATGAAAGATGCAAGGGTCTGTCAGGAGTCCAGAAACTCACTGACCTTTTATACACACACACACTAATTACAAGCAAACAGATCACAGGTGAGCATGTAGCCATTCAAACCCCTTTGTGTCAACTTGTGTGCATGTTATCAGGCCAAAATCACCAGGGTATGTAAACTTTTGATCAGGATCAGTTTCTGTTGTCATTATGATTTAAAAAGAGTACACACAGTTGATTGATAATAAATGGCTTCAGCCAAACACTAACCATGAGTGTGTAGCGCCCCCACAGAGTAGGTGCATTTTCTAGCAAGGTTTTTTGGCTAGGAAAGGTACATTCAGTCAGGCCTGACTGTAATGTGCAGGCCTGGATGTTTTGAACTGAGCTGGGAAGAGTGGGTGGACTAAACAGATGAGGTCACCAGAACCTCCCTCTCTGTAACCAGAAACCTGGTGTTGGCCTCTGGGCAGAAAGCTGGGAGACAGGTGGAGCCATCTGGAGTATTCTAAGGAGCCCTGACCAATCCCCATGCAGGGTTGTCAGGGGGCAGGCCTCCTTAAATACTCTGAGTCAGCCCAGTCTGGGAGGAGTAGAGGCAGGTGGAAAGTCGGAGATGTAGCAGAGGCACTGTTGTTGCAAGCCCCTACCCGGGAGGTTGCCCCCAGTCTGGGGAGGGTGACCTTGGGGCCTGGGAGTTCAGGTGCAGCCTGGGAGGAGAGAGATTCTTGGAGCGGCACAGGAGGAACAGGAGAACAGCGGAGGTGCTACACAGTGAGAGACTTTAAGGAACACACCGGTGTGGTGAGTGACGGTCCGTGGTACTGAAGGAGAGAAAGTGCTGGAGCAGGCTGGGGGAGGAAAGTGGACAGTCTGTGGGAGTCTTGGAGGTCAGTGAAGGGAAAGAGAGAGTCACTGAGGAAAAGAGGAGGTCTAGGGGACCTGGAGTCAGCGATGGGCTGGGTGTTGTAGTCCGTCGAAGGCCCGGTTAGCACAGAAGTACTTTTGCTGCACAATCAGGGGCCCGTGTGCCCCTTTGCCTGTACCATTACTTTCAGCCACTCTCAAGGGAGTACATGACTACATTTGGGGGCTCGTCCATCGGGATTACCTGCAAGGCAGTCAGTCGTCGACCATAGCGACCGCAAGAACTGAGCCAGAGGAGTGTTTAAAACTTTTTATTGTCAATGTGGATCTAACTGGGATAAGAACTGTGTACTTTGCCTTTGAACTGTGTTAGATTAAGTGTGCCGTTAGTCATAGCAACCAGCGGGAGCTGCCAACAGTATTGCTGCCTGCTTTCTCAGCCACTCCAAAACAGCACTGGGGGCGGACATTTAAATTACCAATCCTGCAATTCAGTGACTTTGAACCATCTGTCGCTGCCCATGGTAACCATGGCGGGCGAATGCGCCCATGGATTACAAATATGTTGCGTGCCATGCTACGGCCGGACATTCCCACTGGATTACAATTATGTCCAGCGATCTGCTAAAGCTGGGCATTACAAGTGTTCTATCAAAAACTGCTACAATTTCTGCAGACAGTAAAGTATGCCTGAGACTGTTCTTGTTGCTAAAAGTAGAGACTGTGTTGGAAGTGTGCTTAAAAACAAAGCAGTGGATACTACAGTTTGCCATTGCCACCGGCAACCACTGTCAAAGTCATCAATTCTGGACAAGTCCTGCTAGCGTCATAGTGTCTGTATAGTTTTTTTCTGCATACAAGGGGTTACATCATCGTGGAACGCAGCACGCCTGCTTATCAGGACATTTGGCGTCATCTCGTCTGGTGACGTGGGGGCGGCGCCACGTCCTGGAAGAAGCTACGTGCCTGCAGCTAGCATCAGTCACCATGAGGAGCAAGTTGGCAGAAGGTGGGAGACTGCTTCCAGCGCTGACCTGGTTGCTGGATAGGCCGGAATGGACCCTAGTTGATACCGGGGTTCGGTTGGAGCCATGAGGGGGAATCGCCCTGGTTGTCATCGATGAGATGGAGTGGCTGTGTCTCGTCTGCCCGGACTGCCGGATACTCACTGTGGACGTCACTGTCCGGGCCATTGTGACGCTTCACTCACCCGGAGGGTATCTACAGAGCAAGAGCCACAATAATACTTCGTGGACCTGCAATCAGGGCTATGCCGTCCGCAGCTGCAGAAGCCCCGGAAGGCCGGATCGGGCCTGGTGACATCACCTCAAGGTGGAGCGGAGTTGCAGCTTAGCGACTCCCTCGCAAACATCCAGAACCAAGGGGAAGAGAAGACTGTTGGAGCCTGCAGCCTGGAAGGGGACTCGGCAACCATGAGTATTGCTAAGTGAGAGTCCGGGGTCCCTGAAATGCCGGCTGTGCCCCTACCTGCAAACATCCCAGCTAGATTGGAGTCAGAAGGGGAGGAAGAGGTGTCCCTTGTTAAACCAGATGAGGATGCAGAGCAGAGGGCCATAGAATGGGGGTCGCTCATACTGTTAGCGGAGTTCGGGTCCTTAGAACACTTGGTGGAGTGGTCATCAGGTGGAGTGGTCATCACCCATTGTAGAATCAGAAAAGGGGCAGGAGACAGGAAGTTCACATGCCCACTATTTCTCTGATGGGGATGAGACAGAGCTCCCTCAGAACGCTGAATCAGCAGCAGGCATCCCCAGTTTCAGCCACCAGACTTTCTTTAATATGCACTCCACTACCCAGACCAGAGCACCCACATACCAGCAGTGGGAGGTGCGATCCCAAGATACCCTGGTTAGGCCTGGGAAAGGGAGCTGTGACCGTCTGCCCAGATTCTCCAGATATCAGAGGGAGGTTCAGCTTCGGTTGCTCTGGAGTGGGGACTGGACTACCTCTACATTCCACCCCATGTCATGGAGATCATTGAGAACTCAAGAGAAGAGTAGGAGGATGAAATGACATGGGACTATCTACACGTATGTAAGCTCTTGCAGGGCCCTGGAAGCAGCTGTTGGGAGAGATTCAGGGAGCTGAAAAGGGACTGGAGCCTTGGGCGTTCTATCAAAAAGGACTGTGTGATGATAGTGAAGCCAAACCAGCCTGCAAGGAGCTACTCTATTTCAGTTTGGGGAGAGGGGGACCAGCGAGTAAGATTGACTGATCCTCATTATTATGCATGAGACTGTGGAGTATAACAGGCTGTGCAGCACATTCCAGGAACTGTTAGAAGAATAATAGAATGTGCATCTTTCACCTGAACTGCAGGACAAACTACCCTGCCACCCTGTGCCCAGTGGAAGAGACTGTTCACTGCAAGGACACTGGGGTGAAGTTTGCGCTATCCACTTTCTTTGTTTTTTTCTTCTTTGAAGCCTGCTACTAGGGAAGGGCATCTCCCAACAGGAACTTCAAAGAAACTGTTTAATGACTTTTTTTGTTTCTTCTTTCTGCTCAGAAGTGAGTCTATAACCCCTCACTGCCAGAGCAGGCAGGTCCAAAATTGTGTGAAAAGTTATAATGTTCTATTAGTAGGATTGTAACCCCCTCCTGATAGGTTGTTTGTTTAGTTAGTTTAGATAGTTGTGTTTCCCTTCTCTTAGGATTCTGCATGGAACGGCTGTTCATCTTATCCATCGAGAGTCAAGCCAAACGACAACTGTTGCTAACTAGTTGGGGGAGGGCTTCCCTTTAGGGGGAGGTGCTCCAGCCCAGACTGTGTACAGTATGCTGCAGGTAGATGCATGGATTGTAGATAGGAAATGTGATAAACTGTATATTGTAAATATTGCAAAAATGGAGATAGTACATTTTTGATACTTATTTATTCCTGTACAGTTTTGTATGTCCCCTTCCAAGTTTGTTCCCTTTTCTCCTCCAATTTTCTTACTTTGGGATGCCCTGCTTCCGTTTAAGGAGGCAATCTATTTTAATTTCAGCTGGGGAGCAGCTGATGTTTGGAAAGGGGAGGTGGGGATGAGTGTAGCGCCCCCAAAGAGTAGGTGCGTTTTCTAGCAAGGTTTTTGACTAGGAAAGGTACATTTAGTCAGGCCTGACTGTAATGTGCAGGCCTGGGTGTTTTGATCTGAACTGGGATGAGTGGATCAGGGAGGATTGGGTGGACTAAACAGATGAGGTCACCAGAACCTTCCTTTCTGTAACCAGAAACCTGGTGTTGGTCTCTGGGCAGAAAGCTGGGAGACAGGTGGAGCCATCTGAAGTATTCTAAGAAGCCCTGACCAATCCCCATGCAGGGTTGTCAGGGGGCAGGCCTCCTTAAATACTCTGAGTCAGCCCAGTCTGGGAGAAGTAGGGTCGGGTGGAAAGTCAGAGATGTAGCAGGGGCGCTGTGGTGCAGACCCTACCCGGGAGGTCGCTCCCAGTCTGTGGAGGGTGACCTTGAGGCCTGGGAGTTCGGGTGCAGCCAGGGAGGAGAGAGATCCTTGGAGCGGCACAGGAGGAACAGGAGAACAGCGGAGGTGCTACACAGTGAAAGACTTTAACCACTTCAATACTATGCACTTAGAACACTTTACTACCAGACCAATTTTCAGTTTTCAGTGCTGTTGCTCTTTGAATGACAATTGCGCGGTCGTGCGACGCTGTACCCAAACAAAGTTTTTATCATTTTGTTCCCACAAATAGAGCTTTCTTTTGGTGGTATTTGATCACCCCTGCGGTTTTTATTTTTTGCACTACAAATAAAAAAAGACCGAAAATTTTGAAAAAAAAATAAAACATTCTCTATTTTTGTCACAAAACTTTGTAAATAAGTACATTTTCTCCATCACTGGTGGGCACTGATGAGGCTACACTGACAGGCACTGATGTGGCAGTACTGATTGGCACTGATGAGGTGGCACTGATGAGGTGGCACTGATGATGAGGCACTTATATGTAGCGATGATGATCACTGTTAGGCGGCACTGATAAGCAGCATTGACGGGTACTGAGAGGTGGCACTGATATACAGCACTGATGGGCACTGATATGCAGCAATGACGGACACTGCTAAGCGGCACTGATGGGCACTAATGGACAGCACTGATTGGCACTCATAGGCGGCACTGGGCACTGATAGGTGGCACTGATGGGCACTGATAGGTGGGCACTGGTAGGTGGCAATGGTGGGCACTGATGTGTGGCACTGGTACACACTGATAGGGGCACTGGTGGGCACTGATAGGGGCACTTGTGGGCATATACATTAATAGGGGCTCATTCCCTGGTGGTCTAGGGTGGCATCTGAAGGTGGCACTGAGTGAAGGTGGACCTGAGCACTTAGTCGCTTACCTGGTGGTCTAGGGGGGTCTCCCTGGTGGTCCAGATCGGCTCCCTGGTGGTCCCTGGTCGGCTCCCTGGTGGTCCTGGGTGGGCACATCCCTGGGCAGGCTCCCTGGTGGTCTAGGGTGGCGATCCGAGGGAGGGCTGTGCTGATAAATCATCAGCACAAACCCTCCCTGTCAGGGATGCAGCCGATCGGCTCTCCCCTCATCAGGTCTGCAGAACTGAGTACAGGAAAGCCGAAAAACGGCTTTCCTGTATTACACTGTGACCAGCCATGATTGGTCACGGCTGGTCACATGGTAAAGTGCTTCGGATCGAAGCACTTTACCGAGATCGGCATTGCGGGGGGTCAGACTGACCCCCCACACCACCGATCGCCGCGATGCCGCCCCCCCCGGGCGCGCGGCGGCTTGTTATCCTGAGGACGTCATATGGCGGTCGGGAAGTGGTTAAGGAACCCACCGGTGCGGTGAGTGATGGTCCCTGGAACTGAAAGAGAGAAAGTGCTGGAGCAGGCTGGGAGAGGAAAGTGGACAGTTTGTGGGAGCCTTGGAGGTCAGTCAAGGGAAGGAGAGAGTCACTGAGGAAAAGAGAAGGTCTAGGGGACCTGGAATCAGCGACGGGCTGGGTGTTGTAGTCTGTGGAAGGCCCGGTTAGCACAGAAGTACTTTTGCTCCACAATCAGGAGCCCATGTGCCCCTTTGCCTGTAATGGGTTTTCCTGAGGTCCTGCCAGGACAGGGTAGGCCTCGCACGAGCTAACTGCGGTGAAGAACAGAGCATAGAGACCTAATAAATTCCTTTTAGGCCGGAAACCAAGTACTGAGCTGAAGGGTGAAAGAGTAATAGTCTGCAGAGGGAGTGTCTGCAGTGTCAGCGCACACATACAGGCTTGTATGTGCCAACTTTGTACTATAATTCTACTGGGCATCCCACAGTAAAACCTTTATCCCCATCCAAGTTATTTCCCCCAATAAAACAACAAAAACAAGAGCCGGCCTGGTCAGTGTCTCCGGATATGTGATATGGTGTGATTGAGGTCAGCTAGCAGGTGAACCAATACTTTCAGCCACTCTGCATGGAGTACATAGCTACAAGTGAAATAAATGTTTTTGTGTTTTCATTCATATTCTCTAAAAAATGGCCAAGAAATGATAAATTCTGCCAGGGTATGTAAACTTATGAGCACAACTGTATATACAGTATAGTATATGTAGCCAATGCCCCCCTCAGGGGTGGCTGAGTGTTGTGGTTCACCTGCTGACACTGCCCTCAATCATATCCATACCACTTCAGAGTCACATACTTTTTATTAGGGAAATTGAACTTGGATGGGAATTGGGATGTTGTGGGATGCCCAAAGAATTAGTTCAAAATATACACGGGACCTCTATATACACCTCTGTATATACATTACATCTCTTACTCCAGCACATCACTTGCTTCTACAGACTCCAGTTCCTCTCCTGCACAGTACTTTTCTCCAGGTGAGGCTCAGAAGGAAATTTACTAGGCCTCCAACGTTTCTTCAGCCCGACTAGCACATGGTGAGGTCTGCCATGTTGTGAGCAGGACCTCCGAACCACCCATTAAAGGTAGGGACAGTTGTCCCGCATTTGTGTAGAAAAATACTACTGTGCTAGCCAGCCTGATGGACTACTACTCCCAGCCCATTCTCTTGCTCCAGACCCTGTCAGCCACTTCAGCTGCTACAGCCTTCTCCACTACTACTATAACACCACAGTCCCTTACTGACATCTGCATCCTTTGTAGACTGTCTCTCACCCCCAATCCGCTCCGGCATGCCTCCACAGCTTTCCAGGGTGTGTGTCACTTACCGACCACCGGTGGACTCCTTTCTGACCTTCTCTTGTAGCACTGTCTGTAGATCTCCTGCTCCCTTGTGCTTCTCCTCCAGGATCTCACGGTCCTGGATACACCCGAGCCCCAGGCCTCAGGGTCAACCCCCCCCCACCCCCAGACTGGAGGCTTCCCGGTGAGGCCTCCGCAACCTCAACTACATTCCAGCTCCTCCCCCCGAACTCACTCCTCCCAGACTAGGCTGACCCTGGGTATTTAAGGAGACCTGCCCCCTACCAATTCAGATTGGGGATTGGTCAGGGCTCTTTAGAATACCCCAGATGGCTACTCCTCCCTCCCAGCTCTCTGTCCAAAATACTCCATCAGCTTCTGGAAAGAAGTGGGAGGTCCTGGTGACCTCATCTGTGAATCACCCAGTCCTACCTGAGCCACTCTCAGCCCAGAATTTTCCTTACATTACCAAAAAAAAAAAAAACCCTCACTAGCTCCTACCTAAGTATGGGGTGCTATATATATATATACACAGTATACACAGTGAGTACACCCCTCACATTTTTGTAAATATTTTATTATATCCATATAGCCATTAATGTATAAACTGCTGGCAACAAAAGTTAGTACATCCCTAATTGAAAATGTCCAAATTGGGCCCAATTAGCCATTTCCCTCCCCGATGTCATGTGACTCATTAGTGTTACAAGTTCTCAGGTGTAAATGGGGAGCAGATGTGTTAAATTTGATATTATCACTCTCACTCTCTCATACTGGTCACTGAATGTTCAACATGGCTCCTCATGGCAAAGAACCCTCTGAGGATCTGGAAAAAAAAATTGTTGCTCTACATTAAGATGGCCTAGACTATAAGAAGATTGCCAAGACCCTCAAACTGAGCTGCAGCACGGTGGCCAAGACCATACAGCGGTTTAGCAGGACAGGTTCCACTCAGAACAGGCCTCACCATGGTCGACCAAAGAAGTTGAGTGCACATGCTCAGTGTCATATCCAGAGGCTGTCTTTGGGAAATAAACGCATGAGTGCTGCAGAGGTTGAAGGGGTGGGGGGGGGGGGGTCAGTCTGTCAGTGCTCAGACTATACGCCGCACACTGCATCAAATGGTCTACATGGCTGTCGTCCCAGAAGGAAGCCTCTTCTAGAGATAATGCACAAGAAAGCCTGCGAACAGTTTGCTGAACACAAGCAAACTAAGGGCATGGATTACTGGAACCATGTCCTGTGGTCTGATGAGATCAAGATGAACTTATTTGGTTCAGATGGTGTCAAGCGTGTGTGGTGGCAACCAGGTGAGGAGCACAAAGACAAGTGTGTCTTGCCTACAGTCAAACATGGTGGTGGGAGTGTCATGGTCTGGGACTGCTTGAGTGCTGCCAGCACTGGGGAGCTACAGTTCATTGAGGGAACCATGAATGCTAACATGTACTGTGACATACTGAAGCAGTGCATGATCCCCTGCCTTCAGAGACTGGGCCACAGGGCAATATTTCAACATTATAACGACCCGAAACACACCTCCAAGACAACCACTGACTTGCTAAAGAAGCTGAAGGTAAAGGTGAAGGACTGGCCAAGCATGTCTACAGACTTAAACCGCACTGAGCATCTGTGAGGCATCCTCAAACGGAAGGTGGAGGAGAGTAAGGTCTTTAACATCCACCAGCTCCGTGATGTTGTCATGGAGGAGTGGAAGAGGGCTCCAGTGGCAACCTGTGAAGCTCTGGTGAACTCCATGTCCAAGAGGGTTAGGGAAGAACTGTAAAATAATGGTGGCCACAGAAAATAATTACAGTTTGGGCCCAAATTGAACATTTTCACTTAGGGGTGTACTAATTTTTGTTGTCAGCGGTTTAGACATTAATGGCTGTGTTTTGAGTTATTTTGAGGGGACAGCAAATTTACACTGTTATTCAAGCTGTACACTCACTACTTTACTTTGTAGCAAAGTGTCATTTCTTCAGTGTTGTCACATGAAAAGATATAATAAAATACTTCCAAAAATTTGAGGCGTGTACTCACTTTTTTGAGATACTGTGCACTTATATATATATATATATATACACACGCTGCATTCAGTGTAGACTATATATACAGATCATTCACTGTACAGTATATAGAGTCAGTGCAGGTAGTGTAAAAATACAGGGTCCGTATCCGTAGTTTCAGGTGCTGCACATCTCGTATCTTCACAGCATAGACAATTGCCTTCAGATGACCCCAAAGATGAAAGCCTAAGGGGGTCAGATCGGGAGACCTTGGGGGCCATTCAACTGGCCCACGACGACCAATCCACTTTCCAGGAAACTGTTCATCTAGGAATGCTCGGACCTGACACCCATAATGTGGTGGTGCACCATCTTGCTGGAACTATGATGCCGATGATAGGGAATTGCTGGCCATCAAGTCGGTTTTGGAGGAATGGCGGTACCTCCTGGAAGTAGCAGCTCACCCGGTATTGGTTTTTACTGACCATAAAAACCATACAAAAACCATATGCTGTGAAGATACGAGATGTGCAGCACCTGAAACTACGGATACTGGAAGCCTGTGCTAGCATTTCTCCTGCGGTGTTGCTATCAGTGTGTGAAGAGTGGGAGAAGAGGGTTGCATTGACAATCCAAAACAATGGGCAGCACATTGAACACATTTTATAAGTGGTCAGAAACTTGTAAATAACTCATGAAAGAATAAAGTTACGTTAAAACCAAGCACACCATTGTTTTTCTTGTTTTTCCCAATAAGTTTGATGTGTCACATGACCCTCTTCCTATTGAAAAAACAAAAGTTGGATTCAAAATGGCCGACTTCAAAATGGCCACCATGGTCACCACCCATCTTGAAAAGTTTCCCCCCCTCACATATACTAATGTGCCACAAACAGGAAGTTAATATCACCAACCATTCCCATTTTATTAAGGTGTATCCATATAAATGGCCCACCCTGTATACAGTATCTCACAAAAGTGAGTACACCCCCTACATTTTTGTAAATATTTTATTATATCTTTTCATGTGACAATACTGAAGAAATTACACTTTGCTGAAATGTAAAGTAGTGAGTGTACAGCTTGTATAACAGTGTAAATTTACTGCCCGCTCAAAATAACTCAACACACAGCCATTTATGTCTAAACTGCTGGCAACAAAAGTGAGTACACCCCTTAGTGAAAATGTCCAAACTGGGCCCAGAGTGTCAATATTTTGTGTGGCCACCATTATTCTCCAGCACTGCCTTAACCCTCTTGGGCATGGAGTTCACCAGAGCTTCACAGGTTGCCACAGGAGTCCTCTTCCACTCCTCCATGATGACATTACCATTTGAAGATGCCGCACAGATGCTCAATAGGGTTTAGGTCTGGAGACATGCTTAGCCAGTCCATCACCTTTACCCTCAGCTTCTTTAGCAAGGCAATGGTCGTCTTGGAGTTGTGTTTGGGATCATTATTATGTTGGAATACTGCCCTGCGGCCCAGTCCACGAAGGGAGGGGATCATGCTCTGCTTCAGTTTGTCACAGTACATGACAAACAAACAGAACCAAATAAGTTTATCTTGGTCTCATCAGACCACAGGACATGGTTCCAGTAATCTGTGTCCTTAGTCTGCTTGTCTTCAGCAAACTGTTTGCGGGCTTTCTTGTGCATCATTTTTAGAAGAGGCTTCCTTCTGGGATGACAGCCATGCAGACCAATTTGATGCAGTGCACAGCATATGATCTGAGCACTGAAAGGCTGAACCCCCACACCTTCAACCTCTGCAGCAATGCTGGCAGCAGGGGCGTATCATCAAATGAGTGGGCCCATGTGCAAGATCAAGAGTGGGCCCCCCGGCATCGTCAAAAAAATGCGGCGCCCCGCTGCGAAAAGTGGGTGTGGTTTAAATTGCACTGCAGGGAGAGGAGTGCGTAGTGTGCGGCGGTGGGTGGGATGCGCAGGGAGAGGAGTGCGTAGTGTATGGCGGTGGGTGGGATGCAAAGGGAGAGGAGTGCGGAGTGTATGACGGTGGGTGGGATGCGCAGGTAGAGGAGTGCGGAGTGTATGGCGGTGTGTGGGATGCATAGGGAGAGGAGTGCGGAGTGTAAGGCAGTGGGTGGGATGCGCAGGTAGAGGAGTGCGGAGTGTATGGCGGTGGGTGGGATGCGCAGGGAGAGGAGTGCGGAGTGTATGTAGGGTGGGTGGCGGTATGTGAGGCGTGAGGAGATGGACGCGTAGGGTGGGTGACGG
>BLSH010191437.1:1827493-1841914 GCA_018402905.1 Glandirana rugosa
ACCGTCACGGGGGGTTAGACGGGGGTGATTCGTTTTTCTGGGGGTTAGACGGGGGTGATTCGTGTCTTGGGGGTTAGACGGGGGTGATTCGTGTCCTGGGGGTTAGACGGTTCTGTGCTTAGTGGGGGCAGATTGGGGGTCTTTTTGCTTAGTGGGGGCAGATTGGGGGGCACTGCCAGTCAGTGGGGGAGGGGGTACTAATGCTCCTTACCTGGCTGATTGATCCATCTGGAATCCTGTGCAGAAGAATCCTCCAGCACTCACTTTTCTTCAGGCACGATTTCCCTCGTCTGAAGGGATCCGGGGATGCCAGTGCAGTGATAGCTCACTTCTCTGCTGGGCTCTGACTGATGACTCATCTATAGCAGAGCCCGGTAGAGGGAGATTACTGGTCTATGAAGTCACTGCACAGGCATCCCCGGCATCCCTCCGGTTAGTTCCAGCCCGACTACAAGAAAGTGATACCGCTGTCACTTCTCCTGTCAGCAGCGGCACCCCCTCCTTCAATGTGGCTCCTGGGGCCCTCTGGATGAATAAAGGGCCCCACCGCTGCTCAGATCATCCCTGACAACCCTGGACTTTTCATCCATATGTGCAGGGTGAGTCACGTCACAGTGGGCCCCCCCCTTTGGAGGCCCGTGTGCAGTGAACACTCTGAACGCATGGATGAAATGCCACTGGCTGGCAGCACTCATACATTTATTTCCCAAAGACAACCTCTGGATATGATGCTGAGCATGTGCACTCAACCTATTTGGTCAACCACAGCGAGGCCTGTTCTGAGTGGAACCTGTGCTGTTAAACCACTGTATGGTCTTGGCCACCGTGCTGGAGCTCAGTTTCATGGTCTTGGCAATCGTCTTATAGCCTAGGCCATCTTTATGTAGAGCAACAATTCTTTTTTTCAGATCCTCAGAGAGTTCTTTGCCATGAGGTGCCATGTTGAACTTCCAGTGACTAGTATGAGAGAGAGAGCGATACTAAGGAGTCACATGACATCGGGGAGGGAAAATAGCTAACTGGGCCCAGTTTGGACATTTTCACTCAGGGGTGTACTCACTTTTGTTGTCAGCGGTTTAACATTAATGGCTGTGTGCTGAGTCATTTTGAGAGGACATCAAATTTACACTGTTATACAAGCTGTATACTCACTAATTTACATTGTAGCAAAGAAGCATTGCTTCAGTGTTGTCACATGAAAAGATATAATAAAATAGTTACAAAAGGGTGAGGGATGTACTCACTTTTGTGAGATACAGTATATACAGCACCACAGATAGGGATATACAGCACCACAGCACCACAGATAGATATATACAGCACCATAGATAGGGGTATACAGCACCACAGATAGGGATATACTACACCACAGATAGGGATATACAGCACCATAGATAGGGATATACTGCACCATAGATAGGGATATACAGCACCATGGATAGGGGTATACAGCACCACAAATAGGGATATACTGCACCACAGATAGGGATATACAGCACCACAGATAGATATATACAGCACCATAGATAGGTATATACAGCACCACAAAGAGATATATACAGCACCATGGATAGGGATATACAGCACCACAGATAGTTATATACAGCACCACAGATAGGGATATACAGCACCACAGATAGATATATACAGCACCACAGATAGATGTATACAGCACCATAGATAGATATATACTGCCCCACAGATAGATATATACAGCACTATAGATAGATAGATATATACAGCCCCACAGATAGATATATAAAGCACCATAGATAGGGGTATACAGCCCCCCTCCACTGCAGGGCTTGCGGCACTGACAGTACCCCCCCCCGGAGTAGTCGGGACATCAATGTCCCACACTTACCCCATCTAGGAGCGGGCAGCAGTCAGCGAGCGGGCAGCAGGCAGTGTCCATTGATTGGGGAGCGATGTCTGGCGAACGGCTGTGCTTCGGCCGTGCATTCCCCTCCTCCTCCGACGAGAAAGGTGTCCAATAGGATCGCCTGTCTTCTCCGCCAATCGGGAGACCGGTAACATACTGACGCTTCCTGATTGGTGGAAGGCAGTTTAGTGTTTATGGGTAGATCTGCATATGGGTGTGCACACTACAAAGGTTATCATTGGAGTTTGTTATAGACATCCCAGTGTTAAAGAGGAGGTGGAGACTCTGCTCCTTGCACAGATGGAAAGAGCTACAAGGGCTGGGACAGTGATAATAATGGGGGATTTTAACTACCCAGAAATTAACTGGAGTAATGGCACTACTGGGACAGCTAAAGGGCAAAAATGTATAAACCTATTACAGGACAATTTTATGGTCCAGTTTATTGAGGCCCCAACTAGGAATGATGCTTTGTTGGACCTGGTAATCTCAAACCATGCAGAGCTTATTACCAATATTCATATAAAAGAACACCTGGGTAACAGTGACCATAACATGATTTCATGTAATTTAAGCTGCAAGCAACAAACACATACGGGAAAGATAAAAACACTTAATTTTAAGAGAGCAAATTTTACAAAGATGAGGGCTGCTCTCCAGGACTTGGGAGGGAATATTGGCATTGATAACCACAGAACAGAAATGGGAATTTTCCAAAAAACTGTATGCGAACTCACTGCAAAGTATATTTCCATGGGCAATATGTTTAAAAAGCTAAAAATAAAACCTACGTGGCTCATGGCCAAAGTTAAAAAAGTTACAAATGATAAGAAAAGAGTATTTAAAAAATATTAAAATGAGGGAACACTATCATCTTTTAAATGTTACAAAGAATATAACAGAATATGTAAAAAGGAAATCAAGGAAGCAAAAATTCACAACGAACGACAGATTGCAAAAGATTGTAGGACAAACCCCCAAAATTCTTCAAATATATTAATAGTAAAAAGGTCAGGTCTGAGCATGTAGGCCCTTTACAAAATAATCTAGAGTGCGTGACTGGGGACAAAGAGAAGGCAAACTTATTAAATACTTTCTTCAGCTCTGTGTATACAAAGGGGCATGGGGGAGCTCATGTCCACAATGGAGGTGATGGTGACGCAGCCCCAAATGATCCACAATGGCTCAAAAGTGAAATGGTCCAGAAGTATTTAGACATAATAAAGGTAGATAAAGCACCTGGACCAGATGGCATCCATCCACGGATCCTAAAGGAATTGAGCTCTATCATTTCAAAGCCATTGTATCTAATTTTTAGGCACTCCTTAATGACTGGAATAGTACCACTATATTGGCATAGGGCTAATGTGGTGCCCATATTTAAAAAGGGATCAAAGTCTTTACCAAGTAACTATAGACCTGTTAGTTTAACTTCTATAGCTGGGAAGATACTGGAGAGTTTAATAAAAGACCACATAGATGAGTTCTTGTTGGAAAAAAATGTTTTAAGCAACAGACAGCATGGATTCATGAAAGACAGAAGTTGTCAAACAAACCTGATTTCTTTTTATGAGGAGGCAAGTAAAGCCTTTGGACAGAGGGGTGGCTGTGGACGTGGTATACTTGGATTTTGCAAAAGCGTTTGACACCGTTCCCCAAACACGGTTAATGTGTAAGGTAACGTTTACAGGCTTGGAAAGATCAGTTTGTAAATGGATAGAAAACTGGCTAAATGACCAAATTCAGAGGGTAGTGGTCAATGATTCTTATTCTGAATGGTCTAAGGTTATCAGTGGTGTACCCCAAGGTTCAGTGTTGGGACCCTTACTTTTCAATATATTTATAAATGATATAGGGTCTGGGATTAAAAGTACCATTTCAGTGTTTGCAGATGACACCAAGCTATGCAGTGGAATAACGTCCTTACAGTATGTCTCCAACTTACAAGCTGACCTCAATGCACTGTCTAATATGGGGCGACTATGTGGCAAATGAGGTTTAATATTAATAAATGTAAAATTATGCATTTGGGGGCTAAGAATATGCATGCATCATACATACTAGGGGGAGTACAACTGGGGGAATCCATAGTGGAGAAGGATCTGGGGGTTTTGGTAGATCATAAGCTTAATAATGGCATGCAATGCCAAGCTGCAGTTTCCAAAGCAAGCATAATCCTTTCTTGTATTAATAGAGGTATGGACTCCAGAGATAGAGACATTATTTCACCCCTGTTCAAATCATTAGTAAGACCTCATCTGGAATATGCAGTTCAGTTTTGGGCACCAGTTCTCAAAAAGGATATCGGGGAACTGGAGAAAGTGCAGAGAAGGGCAACCGAACTAATAAGAGGCATGGATGAGCTCAGCTATGAGGAAAGATTAGAGGAACTGAATTTATTCTCTCTTGAGAATAATTCAGCCAAATGCTTCAGAACTCATTGGACGGCGCTTCACAGTGCAGATGGACAATGATCTGAAGCATAGTGCGAAAGCAACCAAAGAGTTTTTTAAGGGAAAGAAGTGGAATGTTATGCAATGGCCAAGTCAATCACCTGATCTTAATCAGATTGAGCATGCATTTCACTTGCTGAAGACAAAACTGAAGGGAAAATGCCCCAAGAACAAGCAAGAACTGAAGACAGTTGCAGTAGAGACCTTCAGGCTGTAATTGACTGCAAAGGATTTGCAACCAAGTATTAAAAAGTGAAAGTTTGATTTATGATTGTTAATCTGTCCCATTACTTTTGGTCCCTTAAAAAGTGGGAGGCACATATACAAACTGTTGTAATTCCTACACTGTTCACCTGATTTGGATGTAAGTACCTTCAAATTAAAGCTGAAAGTCTGCAGTTAAAGCACATCTTGTTAGTTTGATTTCAAATCCATTGTGGTGGTGTATAGAGCCAAAAAGATTAGAATTGTGTCGATGTCCCAATATTTATGGACCTGACTGTAAGTGGTCCATATAGTGAACTTGGTGTTGAGTTATTTACTTTAAGGTCATCACAAAGGACAAGGGGGCCCCCATATGTACACATGTATAGGGATTGCCATGGACATTGATGAAGGGTCTCCCCATATGTAGACATGCATAGGGATTGCCATGGACATTGATGAGGGAACCCCCCATATGTACACATGTATAGGGATTTCCATGGAGATTGATGAGGGGTCCCCCCATATGTATACAGAAAGGTTTCTTCATAGTAAGAGCTGTAAAAATGTGGAATAGCCTCCCTCCAGAGGTGGTTTTGGCCAGCATGGTTGATTGCTTTAAAAAAGGCCTGGATTCTTTCCTTAATGTAAATAATATAACTGGGTACTTACATTTTTAGGTAAAGTTGATCCAGGGTGTATCCGATTGCCTCTCAGGGGATCAGGAAGGAATTTTTTCCCCAGTTATAGCAAATTGGATCATGCTTTGCTGTAGTTTTTTGCCTTCCTCTGGATCAACTGGGGGTGAAGGATTGTATATCGAATTGTATGGTTATATATAATTTTTTTATTTATTTTTTGGTTGAACTAGATGGACTTGTGTCTTTTTTCAACCTGACTAACTATGTAACTATGTAAGTGTTAGAAAGTAAAATGCCCACACTATATTGGAGCCTATTAGAGCCTACGGCTCTAATGAGATGCTTCAAAGAAACCCCTCGCCCTGGTAATTCATGCAGCCGGCGCCTCAAAGGCTATGCATGAATCTATCCATGGCATAGAGGGGGCGACGAGGACAGAGGGGGCAGCGCCTGTACGCCCTTAATGGACGGGCCGCCACTGGCGGATAGTCAACACGAACCAATGAAACAGGAGTCCAGAAATCAGTGAGGTCAAACGGAATGCAGGGTCAGGAGCCAGGAGGAGAGTCAGCTGAGCAGGGTCTTGAATCCAGGAAGCAGAAGGGAAACATCAAACAGGCAAAGTCTTTAAAAAAAAAATGCAGCAGAGATTTCTCCAGAGATGTTGACCACGGCGAAGGCATCTGCAATCTGATCCGGGCAGTTTATATATCAGCAGAGCTGGCTTAACGAGGTAGGATATGGTCATCAGGTGAGACAGAGTGTAGGCTGAGGCTGGCAATTAACCCTCAGCTGAGCAGCTTGCTCTGAGAAGGAAGAGCTGAGCCCAACCCTGACAGTACCCCCTCCTCAATGAACCCCCTCTCGAGGGGCCACCAGGTTTGAGGGGAAAAACGTCTATGGAAAGCACAGAGGGGGAAAGGGGCATGTATGTCCAAGGATGAGACCCAAGAATGCTCCTCCGGGCCGTACCCTTTCCAATGAGCCAGGTACTGTATGCGCCCACGGAACCTACGGGAGTCAGTGATAGATTGTATTTCATACTCCTCTTGGTTGTCAACCTGAACAGGATGAGGACGTGGTACCGAGTTGGTGAAGCGGTTGCATACCAAGGGTTTTAACAAGGAAACATGGAATACATTAGAAATTTGCATAGCAGAAGGCAGGTCTAAAGCGTAAGCCACTGGTGTTGATCTTGCAGAGAATACGGAAAGGCCCAATAAACCGTAGTGCCAGTTTCAGTGAGGGAACACGGAGTTTGAGGTTGCGAGAAGACAGCCAGATCCTTTCCCCAACTTGGTAAGAAGGCAGAGGTCGGCGTCTGTGGTTAGCATGGTGTCTGTACCTATCATTGGCACGTCGCAAAGACTCCTGGACCTGTACCCAAGTGGAACGAAGACCATGGAAATGCTCCTGCAGCGCAGGAATTCTCTGAGGAACAAATGAGTCAGGCAACATGGCTGGTTGGAAACCATAATTCGCCATAAACTGAGACAATCGGAAAGTGGTATTGATGGCACTATTGCGAGTAACTCTGCCCAAGGTAACAGGTCAGACCAGTTGTTATGGTGGTCAGAAATTTAGCAACGTAAAAACTGTTCCAAGGACTGGTTTGCTCGTTCTGCGGCCCCATTGGATTGCAGGTGATACGCAGAAGAGAAGGAAAGCTGAATTTCCAACTGTGCACAAAAGGCTCGCCAAAACCTGGACACAAACTGGCTACCCCTGTCCGAGTCAATCACCTTGGGAAGCCCATGTAAGCGGAAGATCTCCAGAGCAAAAATGGATGCCAGCTCCTTGGACGTGGGCAACCTCTTAAGTGGAATACAATGTGACATCTTTGAGAATCGGTCAACCACCATAAGGATAATGTTACCCTGACAGTTAGGTAACTTCACAATAAAATCCATAGACAGGTGGGTCCAAGGCTGCTCTCCATTGGGTATGGGTTGTAGAAGACCTACTGGAAGATGTCGTGGTGTTTTGTTCTGAGCACACACGGAACAGGCTGCTACAAAGGCGGCTACATCAGCGCAGAAACTAGGCCACCAGAACTGTTGTGAAATAGCCCAAATTAGTTGATTCTTCCCTGGGTGACCAGCAGCCTTGGGAGAATGGTAAGTCTGGAGCACAGCAGTATGGAGACTCTCCGGGACAAAGCAGTGGTCAGAAGGTTTCTCAGGAGGAGCATGGATCTGAGCAGCATCGTAGCCAGAATACAGGAGGTATCACAGGAACAGGAACCGACTCTATCTTGGAAGCGGAGGAAAACTGTCACGACAATGCATCAGCCCTTACATTCTTAGTACCAGGTAAGAATGAGATTATGTAATTGAAGCTTGACAAGAACAGAATCCATCGCGCCCTTCTAGGGAGGAGATGTGAGATTCATGTGGTCAGTTAAAATGAGAACTGGAACAGTGGTACCCTCGAGGATATGCCTCCATTCTTTAAGGGCTAAAATGATCACTAACAACTTTCCGTCCATGATTTCATAATTGCATTCCGCAGGAGACAACTTCTTGGAAAAGTAGCCACAAGGATGCATAGCGCTCTCGGAGGTGGGACGTTGGGACAGAAGGGCACCAACTCCAGTCTCAGATGCATCAACCTCAGGGATGAAGGGTAACATAGGATCCAGATCTGCCAATGCAGGAGCAGAAACAAAGGCAGCCTTGAGACTTTCAAAGGCCTTAATGGACTCCGGAGACCAATACTGTGGGTTACCGTTCTTTCTAGTCATATCAGTCGGGCTTGACCAGAGACAAGAAGTTACGAATAAATTTCAGATAATAATGGCAATGCCAAGAAAATGTTGTAGTGGATGTAAACCCACAGGTCGGCGCCACTGTAGAACTGTCGATAGCTTCTCTGGGTCCATCGAAAAACCAGCAGTGGAAATGACATAGCCCAGGAATTTAACCTGTTCACGATGGAACTCGCACTTCTCCAATTTACAATACAAGTTATTATCTCTCAGCCTCTGAAGCACAGGGCAGACATTTGTGTGGTGGCTCTCTAGGGACTTGGACTATATGAGGATATCGTCAAGATAAACCACCACACATTGCTGCAACATATCTCGGGGGGACATCTTTGATCAATTACTGAAAAACTGCCGGAGCGTTGCAAAAACCAAACAGCATTACGAGGTATTCGTAATGGCCTATCCTGGTATTAAACGCAGTTTTCCACTCATCGCCCTCCTTGATCCTCACGAGATTGTATGCCCCTCTCAGATCAAGCTTCATGAAAACAGTTGCTCCCTTGAGGCGGTCAAATAACTTTGTAATCAACAGAATCAGATAAGCATTCTTAATTGTGAAACGATTGAGATCCCTATAATTGATACAAGGTCTCAATTCGCCACTCTTCTTCTTTACAAAGAAGAAGCCAGCACCAGCAGAACACGAGTATTTGCGGATGAACCCTCGAGAAAGTGCGTCGGCGACATACTCCTCCATGGCTTTATCCCCCAAGACAGACAAAGGGTAAACCTGGCCACGAGGGGGTATTGCACCAGGTTGAAGGTCAATTGCGAATTCATACGACAGTTTGGAGGCAAACTACTGGCTTGACCTTTATCAAAGACATAGCTAAATTTGCAGTATTCCTCTGGCAGGGAGGAGAGTGAAGAGGTACACAAGACCTTAGCCACTTTCTGAAAACATGTCTTACTGCACTGTGGCGACCAGGAAAGAACCTCAGCACAAAGCCAATCAAAAGAGGGATTGTACCTCTGTAACCAAGGATAACCAATAACCACCGGAAATTGAGGAGAGGAAATGACTTGGGATTGGATTATTTCATGGTGAAGAGCCCCTACATCCATGGTCAACGGAGCAGTCTCATGAGTCACCTGGGCAGGCTGTAGAGGTCTCCCATCAATAGCCTCAATAGCAGGTGGAGTAGCCTAAAGCTGCAGCGGGTTTGAGTGCTTAGACACAAAGGCACTATCTATGAACAGGCCTGCAGCCCCAGAGTCTATTAGAGCCTGTATCTCAATGGACGGCTCAGACCAAGAAAGGGTAACCGGAACCAGGGGTTTATCCTTCTGGATAACTGGGGACGTAACAATGCTACCTAAGGTCTGTCCCCTACAGGACCTCAGGTGCAGGCGTTTCCCGGACAGGTAGGACAAGACTTCAAAAAGTGATATAAACAGAGTAAATATGGTCAAAACAAAGCCAGGGTTTAGTAACCAGAGCAGATAGTCAGAGTGAGCCAATGAAACTGGAGTCCAGAGATCAGCGAGGTCAAACAAGCGGAATGCAGGGTCAGAAGCCAGGAGCAAAGCCAGCCAAGCAAGTTTTTGAATCCAGGAACCAGAAGGGAACGTCAAACAGGCAAAGTCTTTCAAAGGAAAACACAGCAGAGATTTCTCCTGAGATGTTGACCAAGGTGAAGGCATCTGTGATCTGATCCAGCCAGTTTATATATCAGCGGAGCTGGCTTAACGATGCAGGATATGGTCATCAGGTGAGACAGAGTGGAAGCTGAGGCTGGCAATTAACCCTCAGCTTGCTCTGAGAAGGAAGAGCTTTGCCCAGCCCTGACACCTGTGGTCGCTGTTTCCTAAGTTGCCCAGTATTTCCACATCCACTATTAGGTCTGTATTGTTAATAATCAGTAGGTCTAGTAACACATTTACCATCTGACCCATGAAATTGTCCTACCTATAGCATACTCCCAGTATTACTTTCCCCTTGGTTTCCTCCCTTTGAAGCTCTACCCATAAATATTCTACTTCCTTGCTTGCTTCATTAGTGATGTTGTCCCTTACATTTACTTGCACATCTTATTTGATATACAGGCATACCCCCCCTCCTTTTTTTTACTCTCCCTATCTATTCAGTATAGGGAATATCCTTGAATGGTTGCCAGACAATCATGAGAACTGTTAAACCAAGTCCCCTGTTTTGTGTACCTTAGGACATGGACACTTGCTAAGGAAGAGTATGTAAAGGAGGACATTTTCCACAAACATTAGGGTGGTCTTATTGGTGTTTTGCAGCCCTGAAGTGAGATTGTGTTCCAGAAACATAATAGGGTTGATTTACTAAAGCTGGAGAGTGCAAACTCTGGTGCAGCACTGCATAGAAACCAATCAGCTTCCATGTTTCTTTGTCAGAGCTTAATTGAACAAGCTGAAGTTAGATGCTGATTGGCGACCATGCACAGCTGCACCATATTTTGCACTCTGCAGCTTTAGTAAATCAACCCCAATGAGTCTAGTAAGGAATTAGTGCTATTCCAGATTCACAGTTATATAATAAATATCTTTACCAATATATATAACTGTGGAAAAATAGCCTCTGTACTTTCATTTGTTTAACAATAGTGTCCTTAAAACAGGTGTGATTGGGGGCTCAAAACTAGAGGAATATTAACAGCTGGTCATCTGGAATCTGAACACAGTAGTGTTAAGGAAAGAAAAAAACGTAGGTCATGTTGGCAGAGGAGACATTTCTTTTTTTCAATGTCAGTGTGTTAGAACACAAGTGGAGGAGATTCGGTGTGTTGCTGCCACTGTCAGGGCACGATGCCTCGCATAATCTCCAGCCATCTGCCTGTCACGTGCCTAATTAATGCTGCTCCTTGACCCCTCTGGCTGTACTGCTCTTTGATATTTGCTGCAGTGTCATTCAGTAGTAGGAACAAAAATTTGATTGATCTGCTATTGAGCTTTCTGCCCGTTCAGAAACATGGAGCTATTTGGTAAAAGATGACAGGAACTAGGTAATTTATTTGGACAAATATAGACAAAAGAAATATGATCAGGGTGGTTCCACAGAATGAAAAATATGACAGCTGCTTTAGCAAATCCTTAGGGCCGGAGTGATATAATACATAACCTTAATAATGAATTTTAATGTTAAAAGTAATCATATAAAACATGTATTGCATGTGTACAGTATATATATAATTTGCTTGTTCGGGTGTCAAAGGTCGAAGCTAAATTGGATTCTCCATGATGTCATTAACGAAACATGGTAATGCTGGGCTGTTGTTGGAAATCACAAATCACGGGGGCCCCATACAGCCTACCTGACAGGCCGTCACAACCTCCCCCGAAAATATCAAAATAATATTTTCACTAAATATACCCTACAATCATTATTAGTGGATACAAACACAGCATAATACACAAAATGCCTGCTAAACCTGAAAGCTAAAACTGTATTGAGTTAACAAATAAAGCTCTGTGTGTGAATGAGGTCTTGGGGTTCATTTGATTGGGCCTTGTGACCTGTACAGTGTGAATTAGCTCCCCCCTGCCCAAGTGCCCACCATAGCAAGCCACTTGCTATGGGGGCACTCGTGCGGGCTCGCTCCCGAGCCACGCTTTGTGTGTCTAGGGTCTGAAATAGGGCCACTGACTTCTCCCAGGATATCCGCCTGTACATTGTGGAGATTTTGCAATACCTGTTATCACATAATTTCTTTTTATTTGATGGTATATACTATCTCCAAAGGTGTGGGGCTAAATTTTCACCGTCCCTGGCGAATCTATACATGGCCTGGTGGGAACGATCCCACATTTTTGGAGATGGTAACCACTGGAGATCACGCATCGTCTTGCACTACAGGTATATAGATGACCTGATTCTTATCTGCAGAAATCCATTTCCCTGTGACCAATTTCTTGACTATTTGAATATGAATACGTTCAATCTACGTTTCACTGGAACATCTAATACTACTAGCATGAACTTTTTGGATGTTTGCCTCTCCTCCAATGAGGGTCGTGTCGTATGTGGCTTGTATAGGAAGCCCCTATCTGGCAACAGCCTTTTACATGCCACATCAGGACACCCACACCACACTATTAAAGGCATCCCGGTTGGGCAGTTTCTCCGCCTCCGACGGATATGCAACAATGATGCTGCCTTCCGTGCAGAGTCGGGGAAACTCTACGGACGATTTCGCCGTAGGGGGTATCCAATATGGATCTTGAACAGAGCGTTTAACATAGCTGCTAGTAAACATAGGAGATCCTTGTTGGGCATAGAAGAGAGACGTGACATTTCACGTCATTCACGAAGGCCACCTACCTCTCAAAAATGGGGACAAAATTGTCCGTCTCTGGTTTTGAACCACAGTATGGAATTCCAGGCCATTAAACGCATAGTCAATAAACATCTCCCTCTGCTAAATACAGATCCTATTTGTTCGAGACTTCTGGACAATGGTGTCAAAATTGTATCGAGGAGCGCAAAAACAATTGGCAACTTTGTATCCCCCAGCTTCTTCCAGACCGACAAACACACACGATCTTCTCCTACCTGGCTTCACTGTAGAGGAAACTACAAATGTGGGGCTCGGGATTGCCCTTCCTGCATGTATATACTCCAGGGCAATTAATTTTGCTCAGTGATTGACAACAGACAGTACTCCATTGATACATTTTTCAATTGTAATACTGTCTTTGTCATCTACATTATCACATGCACCCAGTGTCCTGTGCAGTACGTTGGTAGAACCACGAGAAGACTGCGAGATAGGTTTAGAGAGCATTTGGCAGACATAAGAACATTGAAGTCAACAAACGTCGCACAACATTTTAACAACCTACATGGAGGGAGCACTACTTCTATGACGGTTCAGGTCATTGAAAAGGCCAGTGTGGGTCCCCGGGGTGGGGATCGTTTTCGGATTTTATGCAGAAGGGAGGTCTTTTGGATTTACAAGCTTCGTACTAGAATTCCGGACGGCATGAACCATGAGTGGGACGTGTCTCACTTTTATGACAATTAGTGGGGTGCTTCCACGACTCTGGTTCATCCCGTCCAGTCTATTATTGGATATTAATATAATGTCATACATGACTTTATCCGTTTCTGCATGATCTGGTGCGTCAGTATATACATGTGTGTCCTGCAGGGTTTTTTTCTTGGAACGCAGCACACCAGACTTGGTTCTGGTGTGCACAATAAAGTGCAGTATAAATAGGGGGGGTTTAGATTTCAGATTCCTACTTTAATTACTAGTACATTTGCATGGTTACATTATATGAAAATGGACAATTGTAAATAGTGTATGTTTAAACTTCTTTTTCTTTTTCCCCCTGTCCTGCCGTTCCATATACACATCCTTGTTGGGGCAGCTGTGTGGGACACTGCGGATATGTGGTGGCCATATGAGCATTTATATGTTGTATTAAGGATTAAATTAACACAGATTTTTTTCAGATTTTTAGATTAACCACTTAAGGACCGGAAGGATTTCACACTTTAGGACCAGAGCCCTTTTTGCGATTCGGCACTGCGTCGCTTTAACTGAAAATTGCGCGGTCGTGTGACGTTGTAACCAAACGAAATTTGCGTCCTTTTTTTCCCACAAATAGAGCTTTCTTTTGGTGGTATTTGATCACTGATGCGTCATTTCTGATCGCCGCTATAAACAAAAGAAGAGCGACAATTTTGCAAAAAAAACCAAATTTCTTACTTTTTGCTAAAATACAAATCAAAAAAAAACAAAAAAAAAAACATTTTTTTTCATCGGTTTTGGCCGATTTATATTCTTCCTCATATTTGCGATAAAAAAATCACAATCCGCGTTTATTGATTGGTTTGCGCAAAAGTGGTCGCGTTTACGGATGATGAGAATTCATTTCTGGGGTTTTTATTTTTTTTATTTTTTACTAGTAATGGCGGCGATCTGCGATTTTTATCGGTACTGCGATATTTCAGTGGACATGTCGCACTTTTTTGGGACCATTGGCATTTATACAGCGATCAGTGCTATAAAAATGCACTGATTACTGTGTAAATGCCATTGGCAGTGAAGGGGTTAACCTGCAGGGGGCGCTCTAAGGGTTAATTATATTCCCTGGGCGTGTTCTAACTGTATATAAATAAAAGTTGCGCTAAGAAACTTAAATAGAAATACATGCATAAATCATATGTGCATATTCCAATCTAATAGAGCACCTGAAAACCCAGGTAGTGACCTGCAACATAAAGATAAATTCAAAGAATCGCGTTGAAAATAAATATATGTCAATCTTGTGCGGGTCCCTTATATTAATTGGGAATCTCGCGGGGGACGTCCAATTGGGGAAGTGACGGTTACCGTAAATGTGTCATTAGTCACGTAAAAATATCGTGACTAGCGACATATTTACGGTTACCAGGGTTTTTTCACGCTGTACAGGTGACTTTATAGCGTCATGGCTATTTTTAGCGTCTAGCGGCGGTAATGATCATTTTTTATTTTTTTTATTTTTGGGGTCTTTACT
>BLSH010191437.1:1841924-1861983 GCA_018402905.1 Glandirana rugosa
ATTTCCTCTGGCTATTTGAAATTGACCGATCTTTGTCCAGGAAATATTTTACAGAGGATAAGCCCCAGTCATGGGGAATGTTAGAATATAAGGATGTGACATCAGCTGTTACCAGCAGAGACCCCTCCCTATATTGACAATCCCTCAGGATATTAATCACATGACGTGTATCTTTAATATAGGCGGGGAGTGTTTTCACCAGGGGTTGGAGGAATTCATCAATATATTTTCCGACTCGAGATGTAATCGAGTCGATGCCGCTGATGATCGGGCGGCCAGGAGGATTAGAGAGGCTTTTGTGAATCTTTGGTAAGTAATATATGATTGGAATACGGGAGGCCTTGGGTACCAAAAAAGATTTCTCCTTTTTATTGAGGATACCCTTATCATATCCCTTCTTTACCAAAGATTCCAATTCCTTTCTATATCCTATTCTCGGGTCAGATGGTAGCGGTACATAGGTATCTCTATCCATCACAATCCTACTTAATTCGTTAAGGTAGTCCGTTTTGTTTAGAATAACTATGCCCCCTCCCTTATCCGCAGGGCGTACCACTAGACTCTTATCCTGACATAATTGCTCATATCCTTTTTGTAAAGTTTTATCCATATTCTCCTTCTTTACTTTAATCTTTTCTAAATCTCTTAATACCACGTCTCTAAAGACCCTAACAGAAGGGGCCATCCCCCCAGGGGGATTATAGAGCGAGGCATTAGCCAATCCAGAGTGTTTAATTTCGTTACTGTATGTTGTGGTATTTTGGATAGGGTTGGACATAATATATCTTTTTATGTTAAGTTTTCTTGTAAATTTATGTATATCCATATATGTGCTGAATTTATTCAACCTACATGGGGGGGGGGCAAATTTAAGGCCTTTATCAAGTATGGACAATTCCTCAGGCGTGAGTGAATGACTGCTGAGGTTATATATCCCTTCCCCACTTATTCTCTTTTTCTTTTGCCTCTTGGCGTGCCTCCCCCCTCTAGTTCCTCTTTTCTTTCTAGTGGTCTCTGGTTGTCTCTCTGGGGTCTCTGAAAACCCGAGTGGTAGGGTATCTCTGGATAATTTTCCCTATGTGACCTTTGAGGTCTTGGCTGGTAACTATCCTCATAATAATTATTCCACCCATTTTGTTCCCAATATCCATCCTCCCGTCTGTTCCTTCCAGGGGAGTGCCAATCTGCTCTTCCCCTCCTCGGGGTTCTTCCCGGTGTGTCATAACCCTGATAGTAATTGTCATTTTCGTAGGGTCTGTCTTCCCTGTAATGTCCATAGTCATCCCTCAATGGTTGAAACCTATTATTCACTGGAATGTTGTAGGTGGGGTTCCCATTAGGACCCCTATATTCCTGGTGATTGGATTGGAATGTTTTATCAGTATTCTTCCACTGTCCATTATGATAATTTTTATTACCAGTATTTTTCTTAGTAAACTGACCTTTTTTCTTTCCATAATTTCTACTGGTTTGAGGTGAGACTCCCCTTATGGGGGAACCATAAGAAACCCTCCTTCCTCTTAGAGGTATATTCTGTGACCCTTGTGATGGAGTACTGGGTTTTTTTTTAGAGTTAAAGGAAGTAGTCTCCCTTTGAGTGGGGGCCTGTCCTTGAGATGCTTCCATCTTACTTCCTTCCTCAGCCAGTTTTTTCTGCCATTCAAATACCAATTTGGACTTATAATCACCTACATCTCTATTATACTTTTTTCTTTTTTTATTTTTCTGTTCCACTTCCTCTTTTTCTAACAGCGTTTTCAAATGATTTGATCTTTCTTTGTACTCTTCTTTATCTAAAACTGGTATCAATTGCTCTTTGACACCTTTAATCTCCTCATCCAGCCTTGCCAGTTTCCTATTTTTCCTTTCGATAAGGAACCTTAGGAAACTGAGTCCTGCTTCGTTAAAATATTTAAACCATTCTTCCAGTTCGAGGTCGCCTCTTTGTGGGTTAACATCCCATCTGAGACTCCTCGGTACCATGGATTCTTTTACGTACTGCTCAAGGAAGGCTATATCCCAAATGGTATGTGTCTCAGATATCATTAAGGTCTCATAAAGAGTCCTCCGAGGTCTCCCTCAGAGTCTTGATAAGTCTGAAACACATCCTTCGCCTGTACAGTGCGTCTAGATCTGTATTCAAAAACATCCATTTTAAGTGAAAAAAGGGGGTATTGTGAAGAAAATATTCAAACTAAAGCTGCAAATAACCAATTATCATTACCTCCAATCTTAAACATATAAATAAATATTTGCGCTAAAGTGTACTTCAAAAGCAGCAACTATCATGTGATAATAAACCATGTGACATACATATATAAATAAAAGTTGCGCTAAGAAACTTAAATAGAAATACATGCATAAATCATATGTGCATATTCCAATCTAATAGAGCACCTGAAAACCCAGGTAGTGACCTGCAAGTAAATCAATCCTTATTGAAAAATCCCAAGTGTCCTTTAAATGAATAAACAAAGTCCAACTTAAAATCCCAAAATTCCATATAAGTGAATCAAGTGAAAATCTTCAAGATGTGTTGAAGTAGATAATCCGTCACCAAGGTAAATACACCAAATGTGCTCAGAGATGATTTGGGTACTCTTACCAGAGATCCGGGACTCACTATCGCTAGTGAGTCAAACTCGCAGGCAGAAATGACCTTCTGCTGGTATGTATCTTTGGATATCTGGTATGGGTATGCTCCCTTCTTTCCTCCTCTTATCTCCAGCAGTACACCAAGGCTGTCTCCCAGCGGGATGCCCGCACGTGTTTTCAGCGTCCCCCAAAAATTAGGAAAGAGGGACCAATAGTGTAACACCGTTTAAGGTAACAAATTTATTAAAAAACGAGCAAATATACTCACAAACATAAAACAAAACATCAGCGTTTGGATTTAAAATAGCCGGCTCCGGTATCTCAGTTTGTATCGCCCGCACTTCCCAGTGTAGCGGCGTGGTGACGTCAGCGCGTTGCTCCGCCCTACATGTTTTGTTATACTTAACGTCATCAATGGGGCACGGGCGACGCACTGACGCGCCACCTTTTATCCCTACTGAAACTAACCAAGCCTCGTTTTCAAAGCTCAGCGCCATTTTCATGTAGCCTATTTCAATAGCCTTAGTGTTTAGCCGAAATCATATTGAACTTTTACAGAAACGAACATGATCAGCCATTATTCTGAACAAGAAGAGACATCACAAATCAGCATCCTATATTGTTTAAATTGTTCTAAATAACAGGCATCTATATATTTAAATGCTGCATAGCTGACCTATGTTGCAATGCCTATTATTCAGTGGCTGACATTTTGTTGGAGACAGTGTCCCTGCACTGTATGCGAGCGCACCCCGCTATGCAGGTAAATCTAACTCTCCCTCATTGTCACTGGGTGTTCAGAAAGGGGTCAAAGGACCACATCTAAACTTACATGAAATGGAAAGCCAGGTATTCAAAGAGGTTTATAAATCACCTGGTGGTTAGTGCATCAAGTCATATTTTGACTCCACAAAGAAATTATTTTACAACATAATAATTAGTAAAAAATTGGATTAAAATTAGGAATGGTGCCATTAATCTTTTATTTTCGACTAGAGAGATATGTGTCTTGTAAAGATCATATCTAGGAAGTGGAAATGGACATAGGTATGGATATATACTAGGTCATAGGTCATGGCAATAGTGCCATCAATCTTTTATTTTCGACTAGAGAGATATGTATCTTGTAAAGATCATATCTAGGAAGTGGAAATGGACATAGGAATGGATATATAATAGGTCATACCCCCCTTTTGGAGTCCACTAAAAGTGTGTCTCTCCACAAGGGGAGTGTGTTCCTAGATTCATCATGAGTTGTCAATAAAAGCATTAATCTCAATGTCCGCATTGAGTCCATGAGGTTTCAAAGTCTGTGCCTTATAAATCCAACTCATTTCGAGTTTTGAGATCTCCCTTCTTTTAGGACCTCCCCTCCAAGGCATTTTTAAAGTGTCTATGTTCTAACTGTGTGGGGACTGCCCTAGCTGGGGAAGGGAAGCGATCACAGCTTCCGTGTAGAGGAAGGCTGTGATCACAGCCCTTCCCCCCTCACAGAACGGAGGTCCGTGTTTACTTACACGGACCTCCGTTCTTTCACTCCGGGGGGGGGGGCATCGCGGGTCATATGACGGCGATTTGCGCTACAGAGCCACCTTGTCGCCGTCAGATGCCGATCGGCGGTCGGCAAGTGGTTAACACGCTCGTTTTGTTCACCACTTTCAGTGTCTCCACAGAGACCCTGAAAAATGTTTTTTGAGAGTTCTTTGGTCATGGTTCTGCGGCTTGAAGAACCACTTTTTGTATCTCTCCCTTTTTTTTTTTCCATGCCGACCAGATCGGCTGTGGATCGTGGCATGTGTATGTTTTTAATGGAGACCTTTGAGGTTTTAACTCTCAGCGCTGTTTTAGCAGTCCTTGGACACTCCTAGGGGCTGTTCAACCAGCGGATCAGGTAATCAACAACTGATGATCCATTTGAACCACCTGTGATTGAATGAAGGCCATTTTTGCGCTATATAAATTTGGGTCATCCACAGTTAGTATGTAGGTTATGAGTAAGCAGACGATCTGTCTGTGAAACGCGTCAACCCTTTACCTGTCTTTGGATGTATGTCGGTGCCTGCCTAATCCCTTTTTGGGCATGTTTGATATTCCACTGTCTTTGAATAAACTACAAGCAATTTTTTCATTCAGCCGATGTGCGGTCAGCATTTCTTCATCATACTTCACTTTCCTGGATCACGAACAGGACCTGCACCTGACTGCTTGATCTTTAATTTGCACCTGGTGCGGCTTCACCTATCTCTCCTTCAGTCTGAAATATATTCTGCCTGACTCAAAATGGCCACCAGAGTCACATGAAATGGCAACACCCAACCAGGTAGCTCCCCCGGTGATCCAGGAAAACCATAAAGGAATCATGTTCCCCTTGAATTCCTCTCCTCTGCAATACCACTGTGGTTCAGTGCCACCTGCAGTGGAGAAAGCAGGCTGCCCCTGCCTACACTCCACCCCCCCCCCCCCCCTGACAGATGCTGTCCTCGGCATTGCAACACAGTAACAAGAGAAATGCAATGAACATAATTAACCACTTCAATACCGTGCACTTTTACCCCCTTCCTTTCCAGGCCAATTTTCAGCTTTCAGTGCTCTCACACTTTGAATTACAATTACTCATGCAACACTGTACCAAAACAAAATGTTTTACCATTTCTTTTAAACAGATACAGCTTTCTTATGGTGGTATGTAATCATCGCTGAGTTTTTCTTTTTTTTTTGCGATATAAGCTGAAAAAGACAGAAAAAAGACAGAAGTTTCTATTATACAATTTTGCAAATAAGTAATTTTTCTACACATCTTTGGTAACAATAACCCAATTCTGTGTATATTATTTAGTCTGTGTGAAAATTATACACTACACTATGTGTCATTGCAAATTTATCAGTCCTGATGTACTGACTGTCTATCTCCCCCCCCACAAATGACCCCTTTTTGGAATGTAGACAGTCCGAGGCATTTAGTAAGAAGCATGGCAAGTTTTTTTTAAGTTGTAGTTCTTTTCGTACAATTCTTTGGAAAATGAAGAAATTAAATATTTTTTTTCCCACAAAACTGTAATATTAAGATATTTCTCAGACATGGCATAGATATACTTGCAATTATACCCCATAAACACACTCTGCTACTCCTCCTGAGTAAGGAGATACCACATGTGTGAGACTTTTTCATAGACTTGCCACAAACAGAAGCCCAACATCCAAGGAGGCACCTTCAGGCATTCTAGGGGCATAAATTACACATCTAATTTCTTGACTATCTATCACATTTTCGAAGGCTCTGGAGCAACAGGCCAATAGAATTACCCACAAAATGACAACATTTTGGAAAGCAAACACCTCAACATATATTCTATAAGGCATAATGAGTCTTTTGAACATGTCATTTTTTTTTTTTTTTGAAAACGTGCAAAGAAAATGAAAGCATATATTTTTTTTTGCACAAAGTTTTCCATTTATAAGATATTTCTAACACATAGCATGTACATACCAAGAATTACCCCCAAAATACATTCTGCTACTACTCCTGAGTATGGCGATACCATGTGCGTGAGACTTTTCGACAGCAAGGCCACATACAGAGGCCCAATATCCAAGTAGCACCTTCCAGGACAATGGAATTACCCACAAAATTACCACATTTTGGAAAGCTAACACCCCAATGTATTTTCTATGAGGCATAATTAGTCTTTTGAGCATGTCATTTTTTTTACACAAAGTTGTCAACTTATAAGATATTTCTAACACATAGCATGTATATACCAAGAATTATACCCAAAAACACATTCTGCTGAACAAAGGATATAAAAAAGATTACCTGTGGTACCTCAGTTTGCTCAGCCTCCCACCTGTACACAGACTAGGAAGTGACGTGTATGACGGAGCTGTCATTCTCCAGGGTCAGTGCAGGGGGAAGCAGCTGATGGAACACGGTCTGCGTTCTATCAGCTGAAGGGGATTAGAGAGGAGACATCCAGGGACTAATAGACCCCGGGTGTCTCCATAAAGAAAACCTGTCACCTACATGTTATCACATAAGGGGCTATTCATCCCCTATGTGATAGCAATAAAAGTTATGTAAAAATAAATACAGTGCCTTGAAAAAGTATTCATACTCCTTGAAATTTTCCACATTTTGTCATGTTACAAACAAAAATGTGATATATTTTATTGGGATTTTATGTGATAGACTAACACAAAGTGGCACATAATTGTGAAGTGTTAGGAAAATGATAAATGGTTTTAAAATGTTTTTTACAAATAAATTACTCTTACGTTCACTGACAGACGCAGCCCTTCATTAGACAAGTGGGGTTATGCTCATATCACTAGAAGTAGACTAGCCAAAAATAAAACAAAAGCATAGGTTGGCCCCTCCCAGGGGGCCGTCCTCACCTTAGCATATAACCCCCTGCTAGACAATAGCATATCAGTTTTTATTTGCCTAGTGCAAGGAGTAGACCTGGTTCCCTATGGGATCTGCGGTCTTCTGAGGTGCTTTTCTGTTGAAGACTGCTATCAAAAAGCTGGCTGGTGGTATAGAGGATATCTATAATCCAAAAACTTTCCCCAGTCCGGCCAACGTCTGTGCGAGCTACCCTTAGCCTTGGCGGGGACACGTCGTATAGGGCCCGTTCCGTGCGGGCTGCCAGTGGCTGATCCCACTTGTGCCCAGTGACTGGTGTATTCCTGTCCAGTGGCCTGGCCAGCAGCATCCCTCTCCGTGGGGAGGAAAGTCTGCTCCGGGTGGCTACCCGCTGCGCCCGTCGGATCAGTGAGTGGACCCCTCTTCCATCCTAGGGGCACGGAGAGGGGCACCTGGGCAGCTTCTGAGGTAGCCGGCCGGTGGGGGCTTGGTAGTGGGGACACACTGGGGTCGTTCAGCTGCTATATATCTCCTGTTCCCCCCCACCCCCCCTCCCCCCGCGATACCTCACTGACCATTTTGAGCATTGTATTCGACGGTTCGCCGCCTTGCATGATGGATCACCTTAGTTCGCCACTACCACACCATTTTGCCATAGTTCGGCATGTTTGTGATGGCAGCGGCCATTTTTCTGTAGCCCATATGGTTTCAGCCTGTCCTCTGGCGGCCCCCAGTGGCTTTTCTCGGTATTTCGGGGAAATGTTAAAAACGGCAGAAGCACTTCCGTTTTCGCTTGGACAGCGTGGCTGACAGACGTGGCGGTGCAGGCTCTTGAAGTGGAGTGTGTTTTTTCATTGCTCATTCCGGTCACAGCGCTGAGGCATCAAAAAAACAGCAAGTATAGCTGGCTCTCCCTGGGTGCTGATAGCGGTGGGTGCAATCCTTCCGGGTCTCCCTGGCTGATTGGTGGGGTAGAGGTGGTGGTTACACAGTGGGGGTGCCGGAAGTCTGGGATGTCAGAGGCCAGCAATGCTATGGCAGGGGTACCTGCAGAGCAACAAACCACCCCGGGGTCCCTTGTGTCCTTGGATCAGCTGAGGGCAGTATTTGGGGAGTTTCTTCCCCGGGCGGGTTCGGACCCGACTCCGGGGGGCCCCAAAAAACGCCCGCCCCCGTCATTCTTCGGGGGAGGATTCGGAACCAGAGAGCGCCTCGATGGTCACGGGAACCCCGTGGAGCTATCAGAGGGTGCACTGATACCCTCAGACGGGGAAGATGATCAGGAGGCTTCATGTTCACGCGACAAAGCGGTAGTGGCTGCTCTGATCACTGATATTCGCGAGTCCATGCAACTTGACCAAACAGGGGAGTCGCATGAGTCCACATATATTTGTGGGTCGCTTAAGCCCCCTAGGTCCCCCAGGGCCTACCCTTATGATCAGGTTTTTGAACAGGCGGTGTTCAAGGAATGGCTGCGGCCGCAAAATTCCTTTGCTTTACCCAAGCATTTTGCTGTTCACTGCCCCTTTGAGGATAGTTTTACTAAGAGATGGGCTTCCCCAGCAGTGGACCCACCAGTGGCCCGCCTAAATAAAGCAACAACCATTCCCTTGGAGGGGTCTCCGTCGTTTAAAGAGGCGGCCGATCGCCGCATGGAGGCAGTGTCTAAAGCACTGTTTTTGTTGGCTGGGTCAGCCAGGCGGCCAGCTCTGGTGGCTGCTATGGCGGCGCAATCTCTTTTCGAGTGCGCTACCACATTACACTCCGGGTTGACTTGTGAGTGTGCGCAGGCTGAGGTGCAACGAGCACAACACTTGGGAGAAGGTCTCCGCTATCTATGCGATACTGCATCGGACCTGCTTCCCATACTGTCAAAAATGTCTGTTTTGCAATTGTTATCAGGCGGGTGCTGTGGCTCCGCTCTTGGTCAGGCGACCAGGCTTCGAAGAAAGCTCTTAAGGATCTTCCCTTTCAGGGAGGGCGTCTGTTCGGCCCACAGTTGGATGAAATCATTAAGGATTTCACGGGAGGGAAGAGTACTTTCCTTCCAGAGCCAAAACGGCGGGATTTTCGCCGCAGGCAGGGCCCTGTCTCTTCAGGCCAGAAGAAGTTTTTTCGTGCACCCGGCTCAGCGGGTAAGGGCTTCAAGTCCGGTAAGGCCTCCGCTGGGCCCAGTACAAGGCCCTGGCAACGTAAGTCTGAAAAAACCAAGGATAAGTCAGCCTCCGCATGACGGGTTGCCCCCGCCCGACTCTCGGGTGGGGGGCCGGTTACTGGGGTTCGCACACAGATGGACTGCCCGCATCACCGATTGGTGGGTGCTGGAGGTGGTGTCCTCCGGGTACAGGATAGAAGCAGAGGGAATCCCAACTATCCTGGTAACTCCGGATTGGCCTCGGCGTCCTTGGTACGCCGATGTGGTACGGATGGTGACAGATGTCCCGTGGCGTCTTCCACTTCGCGAAGACCTACTGTCTCAGGGAGCCATCTCGCACCCTGCTTTACCCTCGCTGGCTTTGACGGCTTGGTGATTGAGTACCAGGTGTTGAGGGATAGGGGTGTCTCTGACTCCGTAATCCCTACTATGACGGAAGGTTCGCGCAAAGGCATGGCGGCCTCGTCAGCTACCATTTCTCGTTGGATCAGGAAGACCGTGACTCATGCATATGAGGTTCGGGGCAAGGTTCCCCCTTTCCCAGTCACGGCTCATTCCACCAGGGCAGTTAGTACTTCCTGGGCTTATAGACACCAGGCTTCAGTGTCTCAGGTGTGCAAAGCGGCTACTTGGGCTTCAGTGCACACGTTTACTAAGTTTTACAAAGTTGATGTTTCAGCATCTGCGGATGCTGCTTTTGGCCGCAAAGTTTTGCAAGCGGCAGTGTAGGCGCGACTGGCGCCGCCTGAGAGGGCTTTTTTTGTTGGGTACAGTTGTTATAGGCTGCCCGCCCCTCTTGATTGACACAGCTTTGGAACATCCCCACTTGTCTAATGAAGGGCTGCGTCTGTCAGTGAACGTAAGAGTAAAAGGGATTTTATTATAACTTACCGTAAAATCCTTTTCTCTGAGTTCACTGACAGACGCAGCACCCACATCTGTTGAGTTTGTACGGCTTGTTACGAACTGATATGCTATTGTCTAGCAGGGGGTTTTATGCTAAGGTGAGGACAGCCCCCTGGGAGGGGCCAACCTATGCTTTTGTTTTATTTTGCCTAGTCTACTAGTGATATGAGCATAACCCCACTTGTCTAATGAAGGGCTGCGTCTGTCAGTGAACTCAGAGAAAAGGATTTTACGGTAAGTTATAATAAAATCCCTTTATCTGAAAAGTGTGGTGAGCATTTGTATTCAGCCCCCTTTACTCTGATACCCCTAATTAAAATCTAGTGGAACCAATTGCCTTCAGAAGTCACCTAATTAGTAAATAGAGACCACCTGTGTATAATTTAATCTCAGCATAAATACAGCTGTTCTGTGAAGCCCTCAGAGATTTGTAAGAGAACCTTAGTGAACAAACAGCATCATGAAGGCCAAGTAACACACCAGACAAGTCAGGGATAAAGTTGTGAGAAGTTTAAAGCAGAGTTAGGTTATAAAAAAATATCCCAAGCTCATGTCTCACGGAGCACTGTTCAATATATCATCCGAAAATAGAAAGAGTATGCCACAACTGCAAACGTACCGTCCATCTAAACTCACAGGCCGGGCAAGTAATAATCAGAGAAGCAACCAAGAGGCCCATGGTAACTCTGGAGGAGCTGTAGAGATCCACAGCTCAGGTGGGAGAATCTGACCACAGGACAACTATTAGTCATGTACTCCACAAATCTGGCCTTTATGGAAGAGTGGCAAGAAGAAAACCATTGTTGAAAGAAAGCCATAAGAAGTCCCACTTGCAGTTTGCGAGAAGCCATGTGGTGGGCACAGCAAATATGTGGAAGAAGGTACTCTAGCCAGATCAGACCAAAATTGAACATTTTGGCCTAAAAGCAAAACTGTATGTGTGGCAGAAAAATAACACTGCGATGGTGCTATACCCTGAACACAACATCCCCGCCGTGAAACATGGTGGTGGCAGCATCATGTTGTAGGGATGCTTTTCTTCAGCAGGGACAGGGAAGCTGGCCAGAGTTGATGGGAAAATACATGGAGCCAAATACAGGGCAATCTTAGCAAACCTGTTAGAGTCTGCAAAAGACTTAAGACTGGGTTTCAAAACCATTTATAATTTTTTCTTCGACTTCACAATTATGTGCCACTTTGTGCTGTTCTATCACATAAAATCCCAATAAAATACATAAAATACATTTACGTTTTTGGTTGTAACATGACAAAATGAACATTTCCTGACGCCAACATGGCACCATACACGGCACCATACTAGTGATAGAGCTCCGCCTTTTGACCACTCCCTCAGGACCAGTGAATAGCATAAAAAAAGACATAGTTAGCCACCACCCCATTCTTCTTTTTTTCCTCATACCTCCATGCACCAGTGAAGAGTAAGCAGTTCTATGTACTCACCTCTGCCTCAGTGCAGTAGCCGTCTGGGTTCAAGCCTCTCCCAGTGCGAAGTTCCAGTGGTCGGGCTGCTAAATAAATTGTGCTAAAAAGCCTGGGTGCCCCTTCTGTGGGTCTTAATGGGGCCCTGCAGTGTTTCCACTTTAGGAACGAAATCTTTCATTATGTACGTGTCTGTGGGCTGAGGCTTGGGAGGGACAGCTAGTTCATTCGTTTTCCTTTTTTGGTTCCTTGTACCATACAGGGCTGCCTATCCCTTTTATTCTGTGCTGTCTCATATGCATTCTCCCTTACCTTGGTCTGTTTCTCTTTTGAGTGCCTCCCATGTCTCCATGTTTGTTAGTGTTCTGTTCCCTTCTTGTTTGCCCATGTGGGGATCTAGACCATGCTGCCTGGGACATCTCAGGGCTTCCTATAGGGAAGGAACAGCCACCCAGTGCTGTTTTTCTTTTTCCACGGCCCCTTGATGACATCATCAGTAGTTCCGACCACCATCTTACTTATGGGCAAAAGCTCACTGTTGCCAGCAATGAGGGATGCAGTCCTGGGGAAGCTCCCCCTGCTGATTTTTAACAGGTAGTACACAAAAAAAAAAAGTGTGTGTGTGTGTATGTATGTGTGTGTATATATATATATATATATATATATATATATATTAATGTACTTATTTCTTTTGGTTAAAAGAAAAAAAAGAAAAAATGTTGTTATGAAGGCATACATTTTTTTCCTCCTCTCTCTTTCGTGTCAAAAGACCTTCTCTCTCTAGTGCTATTTTCCTTTCTGGCTATCCTCATTTCAGCTGGCCGTCCTATCTATCCTCAAGCCATGAGTCAGTCACCGCTTATGCAAAAAGACCCTCAAATTCAAAGGTACGTGACCACCGTGTTGGTAAGCTTGCGGGAAAAGAGTGCGGATTGCTTTGAGTGTTTTCAGCCCCGCATGCTCATGCTCTCAAAAATCAATAGCCAAGGAAAGGCGGACAGTCTTCATAAGAGTGTAACCGTAGATGCCACACTCACTCAAGGGAACAGGTTCCAAAGAAGATGTCTTGTCGCCTCTTCCCAGAGCAACGCCAATGCCCCAGCAAGAATCCTGCAGGGCCTGTGTCACAGCGCCTGTACCCAATAGGCTGGTGAGTAAAGACTGCCCGGAGGAGTTCGCAGTTAACAGGTAACACCAAATATCTATTATTTATGGTGCAAGATTCTATTTTGGACTCACTTCAGTTATCCCAGCCAGGTAGCCCCCTCCTAGTTGTTACTCTAGCCACTAGGAAAGCAACCTGGCACCCTGGCATGTGGCGCTCAACCACTCAGTTCTGCTACCCTGGTGAGTGGGCAGCCTGCAGATAATATTAGCTCCTCTTCATCGGAGGAAGACCCAGAGCTGCTTGGTTTCAGTTTTTTTCCTTCATGGAACAGTGTATCCAGGCGGTCATGCAGGCCATTATATGGGTAAAAAGACAAAGTCATATTTACCCTTTCTTCAAAACGGCAATTCCTTCTCCATTTATGGAAGAAATGTAATCAGAGCCGGAGAAAGTTTCTCCTTTGACTGTCTATACAAATGTTATCCTTGTCAGAGACTGGATATAGCATCACTGAAATCCATCCCAACAGTAAATGCGACTGTAGCCTAGTAACGAGGTGACCGACAGGGGTCTGCCGTCCGGCAGTTGCCCTTTCCTTGGAGACTAGTGTTTTAGGTTTTTGGTTCTGGGAGATAGAGACAGCCGTTGGAGAGGAAATCCATAAAGCTGATATCATTCGAACCCTAGCCAAGATGAATGTGTCTGTGAACTTTATTGCAGAAGAAGCAATAATCTCAACCAGGTGCCTGGCCATAGCGATGCTATACTCGGTCACAGCTAGGGGGGCCCTATGGTTAAGACCCTGAGCGGTGTCTTGCTTCCTAAAAACAAGATTGGTGTGAGTCACTTTATGGCAGAAGATCTCTGTTTGGTAGGAAACTGGGTAGGAAACTGGAGACAGCCATATCATAAGTGACAGGAGGTAAGTCCGATCTGCTCCCATAAGACCGGAAGCAAAAGGAAAAGAAAATGTTTCTCCCGGCAGGTTCAGCTCCTCTAGGTCGAGGGAGTCTAGGGCCAGCTGTCAGGCCAGGGCCCCAGGTAGAGGATGTAAGGGAACTCAGGCAACCTTTCACAAGGCCCATAGGTGAAAATCCTTGGGCATCCCGCAGGTACCCACTAAGCTCTTTTGACGAGTGCATGCCCAGAATCCTGAGGTAGGAGCTAGAGCACGCGCTGGGTTTCTGGACAGCATGTTGTACAGATTCTTGGAGGAAGGTATTAGGCACTCATGGTCACTTCGGGGGATTCTTCACTGCTCCTCCTCCAGACCATTTCTCTGCCAAATCCACCACAAAAGCAGGTGGGTTACTACAATACTTACAGACACTTCAGAGTCCGTCATTGTCCCGGTCCTATTCACAGGAAAGATTGCAGGATTTCTACCCAACCCTGTTTGTAGTTCGCAGGGGATGGAGGCTAGTGTCCAGTTGCAGATCCAAAGAGGTTGAACCTTGTTGGTCCTCTTGGAGATCTTTAAGATGGAGTCCATTAAAACAGTACAACCAGTCGGATGGATGCTACTGCTGGATCGTCAGGATGCCTATCCTCACATCCCAAATTTTTCTTTCCTTTTCTTTCCAAAATGAGTAAGTTTGGTGATCAATTAGACGCATCTCCACTTTAACAGCCTACCTTGTGGCCTATAAATAATAAATAACTCTAAAAATTTGGCAAGGGTCTCAGTGCCGTGTCAGCTCCACTCAGGGTCTCCGGGTTTGTCACTTCCTGGACGTCATTCTACAGGGCGGGCCATTTATATGGATACACCTTAATAAAATGGGAATGGTTGGTGATATTAAATTCCTGTTTGTGGCACATTAGTATATGTGAGGGGGGAAACTTTTCAAGATGGGTGGTGACCATGGCGGCCATTTTGAATCCAACTTTTGTTTTTTCAATAGGAAGAGGGTCACGTGACACATTAAACTTATTGGGAATTTCACAAGAAAAACAATGGTGTGCTTGGTTTTAACATAACTTTATTCTTTCATTAGTTATTTACAAGTTTCTGACCACTTATAAAATATGTTCAATGTGCTGCCCATTGTGTTGGATTGTCAATGCAACCCTCTTCTCCCACTCTTCACACACTGATAGCAACACCGCAGGAGATATGCTAGCACAGGCTTCCAGTATCCGTAGTTTCAGGTGCTGCACATCTCGTATCTTCACAACATAGACAATTGCCTTCAGATGACCCCAGATCGGGAGACCTTGGGGGCCATTCAACTGGCCCACGACGACCAATCCACTTTCCGGGAAACTGTTCATCTAGGAATGCTTGGACCTGACACCCATAATGTGGTGGTGCACCATCTTGCTGGAAAAACATTATGGGTGTCAGGTCCGAGCATTCCTAGATGAACAGTTTCCTGGAAAGTGGATTGGTCATCGTGGGCCAGTTGAATGGCCCCCAAGGTCTCCCGATCTGACCCCCTTAGACTTTTATCTTTGGGGTCATCTGAAGGCAATTGTCTATGCTGTGAAGATACGAGATGTGCAGCACCTAAAACTACAGATACTTGAAGCCTGTGCTAGCATTTCTCCTGCGGTAAATGGCTCACCCTGTACTTCTATCCAGGGGACTGTAACAATTGCTGTTGCACCAAGAGGTCCTCATATATACCCTGCAGAGATATGGCTGGGTTATCAACTTCAATAAAAAATAAAAAAAAATAGGGGAAAGAGAAGCTGACTTTCTCCAACCCAACAGTTTGTGTACCTGGGGGTGCTCTGCTAGTTCCTCTGTTTTGCTTACATCAGAGAAAGCGGTGACAGTCAGGAAGAGAAATCTGAGGACAGCTACCTTCACTTGTTTGATGGCTTCTCAGTGCCTCAGTCTTCTGGGCTCAACGTCTTCATGCATACTGATAATTCCTTGGGTGCATGGGCAATTTTCAACTAGGATTCTTAGCACAAGGGAGGAAACAGGATCAAGCACAGTTCAGAACAGTGTCACTCAGTATGAGTAGCGGTCCACAGTGATGGAAAGACCTTGAGGAAGTCACAACCCTTTTGAACCATTACACTGGATCATTGTTATGAATCATGTCGGCAAGACAGCCTGGGAGGCACACTGTGAGGGACTGTCGGTCAAGGCAAATGGAGATTTCCAGCCAAGGTGGATAGTCTCGAATGCGCTGGAAGTTCAAAACAGCCTTTTGGCCTTGCTGCATAGAATCAATTGAGCAACAGGGCAGCAATTGCCTATATTCAGCTCCAGGGAGAAACTCTCCCTATCAGCACTATGCTATTGGGAGAGGTGAAACCCATAACATCTGGGATGGAAGATTACCAGCAAATTCAGGAAGCGGTTTACCTCCCAGCAGATTTTTGAACACATAGGCAGACCGACTATCATGCAAGCTTCCCAGAGCATGAGTTGGTCTACGTCCCAGGTCTTCTCTGAGCTGGTCCATAGGTGGGACCTACCACAGACAGACCTCTTCACCACTCACAGTAATCACAAACGTTGTGTATGTCTGGCCTTGTTTCCGCACCCCAAGGCACAGGGGGCATACACTCTGGTCTCTCCTTGGGGCTGCAATCTAGCCTATGTATTTTCCCCCAACATCTTTCGTAATGAGATTCCTCTTGAGGCTGTCAAGGGAGAACATGGTTGTCATAGCCAATCCTCCATATTGGCCATGAAGCCCTCGGTTTTCCTTGGCCATTCACTTCAGAATACAGAAGACATTTCCCCTATGCACATATGCAGACAGGGACTGCAAGCAGGGGCGCAAATAGGGGAGGCGGGGGGAACTCCAGTTGCTCCAGAGCAACCTCTACTTTTTTGAGTGCTAGAAGGCACTCTACTGACAACATCTATACCTAATCCTGAAACAAGTTAGCGTTTTCTCGGTAGGGCAAGACATTGATCCTACTGCCCCCAGCTGTTCTAAACTTCCTCTAGACCGGGTTGGACATGAGCCTTAGCCTATCCTCACTTAGCTTGCAAGTGTCAGCTATATCGGCAATAACAAATTGAAATGGACCAAGAATACTTCAGTCTGCACAACTTTTGAAGGCAGTCGTAAGGATTCAGTCACAAACGTAAAGGAGTCTTTCCCAATGGGATCGATTGGTGTTGCTGGATCTCCTGTCAGTTCAACCGTTTGCTCCAACAGAGCAGTGTTTGGTTTGGGCCATTACCTACAAGACAGTATATATTGCAAGAACTTTAAGCAGAAGTTTGGCTGAGATTTAAGCTCTTGGAGCTTCAAAAAAAATGTTTTCTTTCCAATAAGAGTAGAGTTCTGTCTTGTAGGTCATCTTGTATCAAAAGTAGCAATAGCCCTCTATTTAACAGACATCTGGGAATTGTCTACATTTCAAGAACATAGGAAAGTCACAAGAACTGGACGTTTTCAGAAAGAAGCACCTGCCCACAATTGCACCTTTCAGATCATTTAATAAGCCTTTTGTCTTTCCAGCTGGAAATCATCAAGGAAAAGAGGGGCATGGGCTTCCGCCAGCGACGGTGCATTCTACCAGAGTGGTTGCAGTCTCGTAGGCAGCCCATTTGGGAGCATCTATATTATTCATCTGTAGAAGTATCATGGTCATCCCAGCATACCTATTCAAAATTTACGGAGTAGACCCAGGTGCCTTGTCATCAGTGAACTTTGTAGGAAGGACTATTCAGTCCACTGTCCCATCCTAATTAGAATATTGGTTTGGCAAGTAGAACCCCCCACCCTGTCAGCTAGTTATTTATCACTAGTATGCTGCCATGTTGGCATCAGGAAAACGGAAAATTGTATCAAATTCTTACCGTAATTTTCCTTTCCTGACGCCAAACCATGGCAGCATACGGGCCCACCCTGTGCGTTTCAGTATGTAGCGGTTTACAAAGAATGGGGGGGAGGGGCTAACTATGCCTTTTTTTATGCTATTCACTGGTCCTGAAGAAGTGGTCAAGAGGCGGAGCTCTATCACTAGTATGCTGCCATGGGAAAATTATGGTAAGTATTTGATACAATTTTCCGTTTTCAAGGGGTCTGAATACTTTTTCAAGGCACTGTGAATACAAATGAAACAAAAAATGTTTTACGCATATAAGGAGACATTTTTAGAGACCCCTCCACTTACAAAAATGCATGGGTTAGGGCACCTACATATGAAAACGGCGATTGTCCTGCACAAGTTATATACAGTATCTCACAAAAGTGAGTACACCCCTCACATTTTTGTAACTATTTTATTATATCTTTTCATGTGACAACACTGAAGAAATTACACTTTGCTACAATGTAAAGCAGTAAGTGTACAGCTTGTATAACAATGTAAATTTGCTATCCCCCTCAAAATAACTCAACACACAGCCATTGTTAGGAAAAGATTGGCCTGGTGAAGTCAGGCCATGTTCTGGACTTTTCTGCCGTTTTTTGCCGTTCACACGCGCCTGCGTGCGTGCGCGCTCCCGCGCCGGAAACGGCGCCAAACGGCCCTATTTAAGACTCCCGCACCTGTCAGCAGGTGCTGTCCATTCTACAGCGTCTGAGTACCTGTGAGCTTCAGCTCTACTACCTGAAACCTGCTTCCTGTGTTGTTCCTATTCCTGTGTACCTACCCGGCTTGCCCTGACCTGCTACCTATCTGCCTGCACCGACCCCGGCTATCCGCGACCATCCGCTTGTCTGACCCTTCTGTATCTTGTCGCCAGCCTGTGAACGAACTCTGCTTGGACTCTGACTATTCTTCTGCCTGCCCATTCTGTGCCTCTCTGACCCGCAAGTTGCCGACCCAGCCTGCACGACCACTCTTCTGTCTGCGTGACCTTCTGAAGCCTCACATCACCACCAGTGACCATCCAGCCCTCGTGCCATCCCGCACTCTGGGACTCCCTGTCTACACTACCAGGGGTCCCCAAATCGGGTGTGTAAGAGTGGTTGTTCCCTGCTAAGACAGACTCCACCACCAGGATCGTGACAGCCATTAATGTCTAAACTGCTGGCTACAAAAGTGAGTACACCCTAAGTGAAAATGCCCAAATAGGACCCAATTAGCCATTTTCCCTCCGCTGTGTCATGTGACTCGTTAGTGTTACAAGGTCTCGGGTGTGAATGGGGAGCAGGTGTGTTAAATTGGTGTTATTGCCCTCACTCTCTCATACTGGTCACTGGAAGTTCAACATGGGACCTCATGGCAAAGAACTCTCTGCGGATCTGAAAAAAAGAATTGCTGCTCTATATATAAATGGCCTAGCCTATAAAAAGATTGCCAAGACCCTGAAACTGAGCTGCAGCATGGTGGCCAAGAACATACAGCGGTTTAACAGGACAGGTTCCACTCAGAACAGGCTTCACCATGGTCGACCTAAGAAGTTGAGTGCATGTGCTCAGCGTCATATCCAGAGGTTGTCTTTGGGAAATAGACGTATGAGTGCTGCCAGCATTGCTGCAGAGGTTGAAGGGGTGGGGGTGGTCAGCCTGTCAGTGCTCAGACCATACGCAGCACACTACAGACAAACAGACTAAGGACATGGATTACTGGAACCATGTCCTGTGGTCTGATGAGACCAAGATAAACTTATTTGATTCAGATAGCATCAATCGTGTGTGGCGGCAACCAGGTGAGGAGTACAAAGACAAGTGTGTCTTGCCTACAGTCCAGTATGGTGGTGGGAGTGTCATGGTATGGGGCTGCATGAGTGCTGCCGGCACTGGGGAGCTACAGTTCAATAAAGGAACCATGAATGCCAACATGTACTGTGACATACTGAAGCAGAGCATGATCCCCTCTCTTCGGAGACTGGGCCTCAGGGCAGTATTCCAATATGATAACAAACCCAAACACACCTCCAAGATGACCACTGCCTTGTTAAAGAAGCTGAGGGTAAAGGTGATGGACTGGCCAAGCATGTCTCCAGACCTAAACCCTATTGAGCATCTGTGGGGCATCCTCAAATGGAAAGGACTCCAGTGGCAACCTATGAAGCTCTGGTGAACTCCATGCCCAAGAGGGTTAAGGCAGTGCTGCAAAATAATGGTGACCATACAAAAAATTGACACTTTGTGTCCAATTTGGACATTTTCACTTAGGTGTGTACTCACTTTTGTTGCCAGCGGTTTAGACATTAATGGCTGTATGTTGAGTTATTTTGAGGGGACAGCAAATTTACACTGTTATCATATTGTCACATTTAAACGACAGGGGAGTTTTATTGAGTTGTATGTCGGTAATTACAGATTTGGCGACCGTTGTTTTCACTCATGTGTGGATTCACTTTTACAGGTTTAACCTGTGTTTCACAGTTAAAAAACATACCAGTGGTAATAAAACGTCGTGACGGAATTGGGAGAACCCGTACCTCAAGTGGTCTCGAAGTATCCAACGGTGACCTCAGGAAAGGTAAACTCCTACGGGGTGTCTACGAGTTATCCCAAATCCAGACCTCTGTACGAACCGGTCAGGTAGTGGAAATGGGAGTCGAAGAAATTGTTCCGTCACCAGTAGAACCTCCACACAAACCCAAACAATAGTATAA
>BLSH010191437.1:1867390-1879136 GCA_018402905.1 Glandirana rugosa
GTCAAACGTCGGTCAATGTGTCCACCCCCGTCAAACGTCGGTCCCTGTGTCCACCCCGTCAAACGTCGGTCACTGTGTCCACCCCTGTCAAACGTCGGTCCCTGTGTCCACCCCGTCAAACGTCGGTCAATGTGTCCAACCCCTTCAAACGTCGGTCCCTCACCTGTGTCCCTGGCTGCAAACTGCCCCCACCTGTGTAACTGGCTGCAAACTGCCCCACCTGTGTCCCTGGCTGCAAACTGCCCCCACCTGTGTAACTGGCTGCAAACTGCCCCACCTGTGTCCCTGGCTGCAAACTGCCCCCACCTGTGTTATTGGCTGCATAAGTGACCCCACCTGTGATACTGGCTGTATACTGTGTCCTGTGATGCTGATCTGTATACTGTGTCCTATGATGCTGAGCTGTATACTGTGTCCTGTGATGCTGATCTGTATACTGTGCCCTGTGATGCTGAGTTGTATACTGTGTCCTGTGATGCTGAGCTGTATACTGTGTCCTGTGATGCTGAGCTGTATACTGTGTCCTGTGATGCTGAGCTGTATACTGTGCCCTGTGATGCTGAGCTGTATAATGTTTCCTGTGATGCTGAGCTGTATAATGTGTCCTGTGATGCTGAGCTGTATACTGTGTCCTGTGATGCTGAGCTGTATACTCCTGACACAATATGTGGAATACAGGGGACGGAGCGGGTGGATTCTATAAAGGGGGGGGCTTATTAGAAGTAGGAGGGGTCAAATGGAAGGGCGGGGCCTGGCGCCCCCCCATCCAAAAACTTCACCAGCCGCCACTGGAATAGACCCTTCAGTTTGTCAAATGCTGTCTGAGCCTCAGAAGTCCATGAGAAGGTGTTGCATGCCTTAGTCAACTGTGTGATCGGGGAGATGATACCTGAAAATATCTTGATGAATTTTCTATAAAAATTGGCGAACCCCACAAACCGCTGTATGGCTTTTTTATTAGTGGGGACAGGCCTATCCAGTTTTGCGGACACTTTCTGGGCATCCATGGCAGTCCCATCTGCAGAGATGATAAGGCCCAAGAATTGAATAGTGCATTTCTCGAATTCATATTTTTCTGGTTTAGCGTAGAGATGGTGTTTCCTCGGTCTGTTTAACACTTTCTTTACGTGGACCCGATGAATCTCTAGGGATGCAGAAAAAATGAGGATATCATCCAGGTAGACAATAGTAAACAAGTTCAGAAAGTCCCGAAAGATTTCATTCACAAAATGCTGAAACGTAGCAGGGGCATTACAAAGTCCGAAGGGCATCTGAAATAAAAATGGGGTGGTTATGGGTTCCCCAAGTTTATTTTGTAATTATATATTAATTGTCTTTTCCTATAATTCATTAACCTACTAAAACTCTGATAACAGTAACGAGCATATTATGAAATTAAGGTTAGCTCATATATAAATAATCAATCACTCTGCTTTAATAAAGCAAGAATTTAATTTATAATACAGAAAGTAGAAATGCTAACATAAAACACTAAGAGAAAATATAGAGTACACAACAAACAATGATACGTTACATGTCACCGTCCTCAAGATGCTATTCTGGCTGGTCTCCAATGGGCGAGAGAGAGACCAGCAGGAAGTGGCTTCAGACCTTTAAACTGTGCCCAGGCACCCACTCACACACACCCACATGGCAGCCTATATAGGATTATAACCAATTGTGGCAGGTTTCCTTTCTTCAATCCATCCCCTAGGACGCATGCTGTGATGTATGCGGTAGCAACCACTAGAGGCAGTATATGTCCATGTATAACTGATATTTGACCTGTTCATCAGGTCTCAATCTTTATTAAACCATGTGGCTTACATTCCAGCTGTTACTCCCCTGCCCGGGGGCAGGACTCCCAGATGAAGGTTGATATTCACTGGTCAGCTCCATAAAACTTGTTGAATGGCATTCCAGGATTCTTCCAGCAGTGTGCAGACCAGATATGATTAGATTTCATAGTTCTTGCATTATGGAAAAACCATGTTGTTCTCCAACAGCATCACAAGGTATTCGAAGTGCCCAAAGCGACTTCTGTAGGCCGTCTTCCATTCATCACCTTCTCTGATTCTGATCAAATTGTACGCACCCCTTAAATCTAACTTGGAAAATATACGTGCTTCCCGCAGTGTTTGAAACAGGAATGAGTGGTAGCGGGTAGCAATTTTTGATGGTGACCTTATTGAAGTCCCGATAGTCTATGCAGGGCCGAAGTGAATGGTCTTTTTTTTCAACAAAGAAAATTCCCGCCCCAGCAGGCGATGAAGATGGACGAATAATCCCCTTGCCAAGGTCCAAAATTCCTTCAGCAAGGGGGCAGCACTACATTTTAAAATAATTTTGCAGTTTTGGAGTTTGACTATATACTGTATATTATGTGTATTCATACCAGCCATATAATCACAGAAACATTTGTGACAAGTAAGCAAGTACTGACTCTTTTGCTGGCCCTTTGACTTCTACGTTTGTAGAGTCACTGACAAGGAACCCATATATAAATCAGAAAAGAAGTCTTTATGCAGATTCATCTATGTGATATATGTATAAACATGTCTTGCCTCATTTACTAATAAAATAGAGATTAAAAAAAATAAATTAAGTCCATATCTGCAATTTTATTCTGGGTCATTATCAAAGCAACAGGGTCAGGATAACAACCAGGCATCTGGCATTTTCAGAAAGAGAATTCAGAAATGGCAGCCTCCGTATTACTCCAAAGAACTATTTCCTTTCAACTGACCTGTTAGAAAGCAAGAAAGGGTTAATAAAAACAGGGATGTACAACAGGATAAAAGGGTGTGTGGAAACAAAGCAGTTAATACAATCTTGTCAGTTTAATGCTACTTTCAGACCTAATTACATGCACAGCAGATGGTCACTGTCCCCTCTTGTGTCCAGAGTGTCACCACTGCCCTGCATTGACCAAAACAGGTCTCTCAGCTCGCCGCCCTGTCAGATTAATGCGCTATTCACCAAAACATCAGTTCCTGATGCAAGCAAATTTATTTTCTGTTTACATTGATTTAGGCATGGTTTGCTTTTGCTTCTAGGGTGGTTTACTGAAATATAAGGAATAAATATAGCAAAGGCTCATTTTCCTAATCTTTCAATATGCCATCAAGTTGAAGGAACATGGGTTATGATTAACCATGTAGCCAATTCCTGTAAAGTAAAAATGAATGTATGAGGTTGCCTTGGAGTTCTGTAACCTCTATAAAAGTACACACTTGAGGATGTATTATTTGGCTAGTAGGTCTCAGGCACAATGTGATTACCAGTTGCATTGCTGTCATTCATTCAGACACTATCATTGTGACAATGCACTGTATGAGAGGTGCTTCACAAGTTAAACTGTATCTAAGCCTAGATTCACATCTATGTGGTTTCCGTATATCTATGTTTGTGCAGGCAAAGCAGCCCCTTCATTTGAATAAGCTTCTGTACCTGCAGGAAACATAGGGAAGAGGTCCCTGCACTTTTCCTAAAATCGCAGCTACATGGAAACCACATGGTCCTATGTGTTTCCCAGCATGTGAAAATGTACTGCAAACTGCAATGTGAGGGGGTGCCATTTTGAACTAAAGCCCCCCGCATGTCTGCTAATAGCAGCATGTTTTTGCTGCATGTGATTTGGACCCAGCGGTCACGGATGTTCCCATGTGCGCGCCCCAGGGGGCGCCACGGGAAGTGCATTCATGGGAGGACGTCCATAGACGTCCTCCCAGAATAACGCAACCGCCCTGTGGACGTCTTTTGTCTATAGGGCGGTTGGGAAGTGGTTAAGAAGATCATTTCCATCTTTTTACTTCTCTTTTTGGATCCCAAGATAGTTGCTATTGTTCCCTAGTTCTTTAATTACAAAGTTCTGTTTCAGCATGAAAACTATCTGATTGTAATCCTCTTCTTGTTCAAAACAGGTTATAATGTCATCAACATAAATTAGGATGCATACCCATTTGTCTTCTTGATTTTGAAATAGAAGCAGGGATCTATTTTGCTTCTTGAGAATCCCTCTTTAGTGAAGAGTTCATTTACTTTCTCATTCAACGTCCTTACAGATTTCTTTAACTTTCTTTTACTCTTTCTTTTACGTTAATGCATTCTATGCAAGGTAAAAAACCTTCTATGTCACAGGATCCCCCCATCACCCCCTTATACTTACCAGAGCCTGATTTTGATCCACACTGTTCAGGAGGCACCTCCCGCCTCACAGGGCAGATTAATAGCAGTCGGCTCCTGCTTCTGTCAATCTAATAATTCTTTGCTGAGTGAGCAGGGAATGGGGGCGATCCGCGCTGACTGTGTAATAGACAAAGACATGTCAGCTTGGGTGCGAGCCCATACAAGTGCTCCATAGAAAGTGGCTTTTTATGGGCATACTCGGCTCGGAGGAGGAGCCAAAAGTGCCTGTGGGAGACCCCAGAAGAGAAGGATTGGGGCTACTCTGTGCAAAGCGATTGCACTGAGCAGGTAAGTATTACATGTTTGGCATTTTGTTTAAAACAAAATAGAGCTTCACAACCACTTTAAGGCCGTAGATGCTTCTTTGAAGTTTACACAGAATGTTGTGTCCTTGCTCAAATCTTGATGGTTGCTCCATGTAGAGATCTTCCTTGTCTCTGTATAAGAAAGCAGTTTTGACATCTACGTGCTTCATTCGCATGCCCTTCTCGGCTGCAATGCTGAGAAGTGTTCTGATTATGTAGTGCGAATGTTTCATCACAATCTTCTCCACATTTCTGGGAGTATCCCTTGGTAACTAATCTGGCCTTATATTTATGTATATTTCCTTCAGCATCGAGCTTCACTTTAAAAATCCTCTTGCTTCCTATAGTTTTGCGGTTAGGGGGGAATTCTGTGAGTGTCCAGGTTTTGTTTTCCTAAAAACTATTTTATTTCTTCTTCCACTGCCTTTCTCCATTTATTGGCTTTGCTTTTTGGTAATTTTTCTGTCTTCCCAGGATCTTGGTTCAAGTATATGATGTGTCTTGTGAGAATTTGACAGTGTCTTAGCAGCCCGAGTGGATCTTGTATATTCAGGCTGTTCAGCAGGATCTAGTAGGGAAGTGTTTTAAAGAATTACTTTTTATTTTTTAAAAATAACAAACATGTCATACTTACCTGCTCTATGCAATCAGAGCTGCTCTGGTTTTGCACAGAGCAGCACCAATCTTCCTCTTCTTGGGTACCCCGCTGGTGCTCCTGGCTCCTCCCATCCCCACTGAGTGCCCCCGTTGCAAGTTGCTCGCTATGCGGGAACATGTGTGTTCTCGCTCCCAAGCCGGTTCTCCCATAGATACACAAAGCACAGCTCGGTCCCGCCCCCTGCTCCCTGGCTGTGATGAGAAGAGAGAGAGCCGAGAGCCACTGCTTTCATATACATCTCTGGGTCGAGATCAAGCTCAGGTGAATAAGCTGCATGCAGAAGGTATTTTACCTTTATACAGAAAATGCATTAAGGTAAAATAATCTTCTGCCTTTAGAACCACTTTAACGTATCTATTGAGAGTTCCATCTCTTGTTCTTACTCCTGCGTGGCCTCGTTTTGGTCAACTTCTCTTGCTAGTTCACTGGGCGGATTCACTTTAAACCATTAGGGATCATTGTTTCTGATGATGTGCTTTCATCAAAATAAATGCGGTGGCTTATTGTCACTTTGTCAGTTTTTGGGTAGAGGATTCTATATCCATTTGCTCGATGTAGCCCACCAGAATGCCCTCTGTGGATGTGTCCTCCAACTTGGATCACTTCTCACTTGGGATCTAAGCATATGTTTTACATCCGAACACTCTAATGTGCCCTATGCTAAGCTTTGATCCATGCCAAATTTGGAATGGGGTGCTTTCAATTTGCATTTTTTTCCTTTCAGCTACACTGTTTTGTTTGGTAGTGTGTGGCGTGGTTGTCTGGTGCACTATACCTTGATTCCATATCCTTACTTATGTATTCCCCAATGTTGCTGGTGCATTTTATTCCTGGTTTCCTCTTGAATTTGTTGCTTGACATGGCTACAAACTCCTGAAGTTATTTTGATGTTTCATCCTTGTGCTTCATCAGATAAGCTGTTGTGTACCTGAAATATTCATCATTGAAAGTCAGAAGAAATCCATCTCTGTCTAATGTGGGAGCTTTCATTGGTCTTTACATGTCACTGTGCTGCATGGGGCGGGTGGTTTTTATTTGAGTGGTCTGTGGAAGTGGAGTGTGTGCAGCATTTGCTTCCATACAGCACTTGGATTTCATGAGCATTTTGCAAGGCAGAGTTGTCATATCTTCTGATAAACCTCTCTTTATAATTTATTTAATGGCTTCTGGGTTTCGGTGTCTCAATTGTCTGTGCCATAGGTGAATGCATTTATTTTTGGAATTCTGACTGGCAGTCTTGGCTTGCTCATCTACAGTGATAAGTCTGTATAGGTGTCCATCCAATCTTCCTTTTACAAGGATTTGCTTGTTATTTTGAATTATGCATTCATCACCTTGGAATTGAACTGTGAGATCATTGTTAGCAAGGGTTTTCACTGATAGCTTTCCTCTTGTTCTGGGTCATACAGTCAATTTTTCAGGATACTTTTCCTGTCCCCTGATGGTGCAATGAATCTCAAGAACCCTTGACCATTACCTTCTGCAGTAATACTTTTCCCATTTGCTAGGAAAATTTTGTCTTTTGCACTGAAATCAATTTCTGTAAAGAAGGACTCATCACTGGTCATGTGGCTTGTTGCACCCGAGTCTATACACCAACCATATAGTATACTACTCTGAATCACTTTAAAGGTGTCACTCCATGATATGCCTGCAGTGTCCATTGTGAGTGCTTTAACTCTTTCTCTTGTGGAGGGGTCCAGTGGCGAGAGCATCAGCTGTGTCATCCTAAACCATCTAAAACGCTAGTGATCTCTGTTTTTCTGAGATCATTTTGGTCTTTGCTTTTTGGTGAAACACTCACATGCACTGGAGCACTTTTGGCATAAAGAGCATTTAGGACTTGTTTAAGAGCACTTGGACAGACTGGATATGATTGAAATGAACTGTATCAGAACTTATGAATTTCATTCATTTTAATAGTTTAAAATTGTTTATTTTACATATTTTGCACATATTGCACTGTTTACATAGGATTCTTCGTTATAACACATCATTGCGTCTTTTGCACATAAGCAACCTGAGTAAGTTTGCACACTTGTTGAATGCATTTTACTATTTGATATAGCTTAATTTGCACATATTCATTTTTTGCACAGTACATTTGATATTTTTCTGCATTCATTTTGAAGTTAAGGTTTATTCAGCTCATTATTGTTGCACAATCTTTTAGATTAGCTGATAGTTATTTTCAACTTTGGGTCATGCATATGTTTTGGTAATGAGAATATATTTAAAGGTACAGCACATTTTGTTTCTTTTGTATTAGTGTCATATTAAAAGGGTCAAATTACAGGTTAGAAACATTTGGCTCACTGCATTCTTTTGATCTCATATTTATGTTACCTACCTCGAGCCAAATGCTAGTGTACCATGCTACTGGTACCAAAAATGAACATACCGAACATATATTAATCATAATCGACAGGAAACCACTGAGATCTGACAACCATAGTGCAAAACATGAAAGGATTATATAATTCACTTTAATAAGACAAACATCAGTCTGCTAAAAATAGTAATCTATCTGAGCAAGTCAAACATCATTTTTCATTGATCTGACAACAATGAACCTGTGAAAAGGGATTGGTTACAGAGGTTAGCTGTGCTTTTGACATTATCATGGCTCTATGCACTGCTTTATTCAACGAGGAGCCTTCTAGATTCTTGAATAGAATTTTATTGCAGTTCATTTATCTCAGCATGTACGTAGAAATGCACCACTGATTTCCACCCTTCTAAACATTTCCTTCTGGTAAATGGAAAAAAACGAAACCCTTGCTAGAGATCACATAGAAACATCATGTATTATTTCCTGGATCTAATATTTGCAGTGCATCCTCACTGGCACATGCCTCTATAGATGTCATGCTGCCAATGTGGTGTGGGAGAGGGCATGACCCGGGTAATAAGGGTTCAGAGAATCAGCTTATCTTGTAGACATGTTCTAAGGTTTTAATGCTTCACAGATTCCTCCAGCCAGTGTTGCCAACCTACCGGATTAAAATTAACTGACATGACACCCAAAATTTACTGGCACAGGAAAGTTTTTTATTGGCATTTTCAACATTTACAAAATTACAGTTTTAAGTGCAAATTTCAGTATTTAGGCTACAAATAAGTACAATATGCAATTAGCAATGTGATTTAAGGTAGATATTAAGGCAAAAAACATATTTCTTATTTTATTTTTGATATAGTAAGAAAGTAGCTCAGGGACAGGACAAAAAAATTAGCATGGGCAGGAACACACACATGACTTTGACTCTCACAGTGACACTGACAGCAGCACAGATGATGATGACACCTCACGACACGACACGACCCCTCCAGAGTCACCGTGACCATCTCTCTCCACGCCAGGTCCATACAGCACTGACAGTCCCAATCCTGGCTTGCCTTGCTCCCATACTGCAGGCCCGTACACTCCAGCTGCTCCCCTAAGCTCCTATGCATTACACAACATGCTCAGGCACTGCCCCCACCAAACCGCCCCCCCCCACCAGCACTGTCCAAACACACTGTAGCAGGCACTCAGATGGTCTCTGCCGGCTCCGAACTGCGCATGCGTAGTGCTGAACCGAGCATCACAACCATATTTTTAACTGGCAGCCTTTTCCTTTTACTGGCATTTACTGGCAGGAGAAAAATGCCTGTTTTTTACCTTTTAACCACTTCAGCCCTGGAAGGATTTACCCCCTTCCTGACCAGGCCATTTTTTGTGATACGGCACTGCGTCGATTTAACCGATAATTGCGCGGTCGTGCGATGCTGTACCCAAACAAAGTTGACGTCCTTTTTTTCCACAACTAGAGTTTTCTTTTGGTGGTATTTGTTCACCTTTGCAGTTTTTATTATTTTTTGCGCTATAAGCAAAAAAAGAATGACAATTCTGAAAAAAAACTTTTTTTTACTTTCTGCTATAATACATATCCAATTAAAAAATATATAAAATAAATGTATTCATCAGTTTAGACTGATATTCTTCTACATATTTTGGTAAAAAAAAAAAATCGCAATAGGCGTATATTCATTGCTTTGTGCAAAAGTTATAGCGTCTACAAACTATGGGAGAGATTTAGGGACTTCTATTTTTTTAAATTGTTTTTACTGGTAATGGCGGCGATATGCAATTTTTACCAGAACTGCGACATTGCGGCGGACAAATTTGGCCCCAAATAACATCTTTTGGGGACTAGTGACATTATTACAGTGATCAGTGCTATAAAAATGCACTGATCAATGTATAATTGACACTGGCAGGGAAGGGGTTAACACTAGGGGGCGATCAAGAGGTTAACTGTGTTCCCTGGGTGTGTCCTAACTGTAGGGGGATGGGCTGCCAGGAACATGACAGAGATTGCTGTTCCTGATCACTGGGAACAGAAGATCTCTGACATGTCATCTGGCAGAATGGGGTTCCGCCTTGTTTACATAGGCAGATCCCCCTTCTGTCTCTGTACACTACGATTGCGGGTTACCGGTGAACATCGAGTCCGCTCGACCCGCGGGCACGCTCTTGCAGTGCACAGCGGGTGCCGCCCGCTATCTCCCATGCATGGACTGTTGTACACGTACGGCGGTGCGTACAGGAGAGCCAACCAGCCACCATATAAGGATGGCGGCTGGTCGGCAAGAGGTTAATGTAAGTAATGCCTTGGCTCTAATGAAAGTGCCACATCCCTATAGAAAATATCTAAACAATAGCAAGAATGGTGGGAATTTTAGGGCACAACACAATAACAACTTTACTTAAAAATACAGTTCCTTTATTAATACAATTTCACTTTTAAAACGTTCATGAGATATAAAACCACTGGAGCAACTACACAATGTCCCCCAAATATGGTGCTCTATCACCCGTCAGTATATCACCTGAATAACAACTTGGTGAATTATACCACTGACAACTTTTTTTTGGGTTGCCATATGACGGCTTAAGATAGGCTATATGCATCTCTACGTGTTTCTTAGATTTGAAAATTCCACTTCCTCAGGAGCAGTAGGGAACAGGTGCTCTAAAGGTATAACAAACATAAATTAATATTCATATAACACATACAACACATAAGACAATTTTTTTCAAAATGTTGGCCATGTACTGATCCAAAATAACAGATAACACCCCGCCCACTGTACATAAAAGGCAGGGTGGGAGCTTCGCCGTTATGAGCCGACATAACGGTATGTTGCTCAGAACGAGAGGCCATGCAGCAGCGCAATCCTGTGATAGCTGTGATCACAGGACACAGCCAAGCACAGATCAGGATTTGGGCGGTGTGATTGGCCCTCCTGATCACGTAATGGCTGTGTTCAATCACAGACTTCACAGTGTAAACAGAGACACGTGTCTCTGAGCTCAGTGAGGGGGAGCGGGGGAAGCTGCAGCTTGTGCTGACAACTCTGTGCGTAAGGGATGATTTTACACAGAGAGCTGTCACAGATCACACAGAAGGCAGCCATACCCACACATAGTACACCAAGCACAACTGTCCCTGTCCCATAAACATCTCTCACAGTGTCCTCATCTGTACAAGTGCACAAAATATCTGTCACAGTGCCCCGTCACATCTGTACTAGTGCACAAAACATCTGCAATAGTGTTCCATTGTGACATCGACATCTGTCAGTGTCTGCCGGTGGACAAAACAACATCTGTTACAGTGTACAAAAAGATCTGTCAGTGTACCAGTGTCCCACAAATAAATAAAAAATTGAAACGCCCCTGCCCCCGTGCTTGCGTGCAAAGACGAATGCACACCTTGGCCGTGTACACATACGTAAACGGCAATCGCACCACACATGTGAAGTATCGCTGCGAACGTCAGAGCGAGAGCAATAATTCTAGAACCAGACCTCCTTTGTGACTCTAAACTGGTAACCAATAAAGGCTTATAAAGCGCTGCCTATGGATATTTTTAAATACATGATATGTTTGGTATCCATTTACCCGGCGCAACACCATATTTTATATTTGACCAAAAATGTGGGTATCATATTGTCTCTGTGTGCATTGAAACACATTAAAATGTATTTATACGTTAGTGTGTAAAATTGTGTCTGAAAAACTGCTGAGCAAATACCGTATTACATAAAATTTTGCAAAACCCACCATTTTATTCTCCAGGGCCTCTGCTACAAAAATATATAATGTTTGGGGTTCTAAGTAGAGTTGAGCGAACACCTGGAAGTTCGGGTTCTGCTGGTCCGTCCGAACTTCGTGACAAAGTCCGGGTCCGGGTCCGGACGGAACCCGAACGATCGCACGGACCTGGGCCTGGGCCTGAAACAGTGCTTCAAGCCTGCCTGGTCGTCTTGGGCTTGAAGGTCCACAAGCGAGTTGAGATGAATCTTGGGGTTTGTAATATATAAAAACATCGTCTCCGGGACCTCTTATTTTACCACCCAAAACGTTTTAAAATACATTATGCCATAAACGAGTCGTCAAAAAGTCTGTGTTAAAATGTGTGATTGCATATTTATGTAAAATTACACAAAGTTACGTGTGTCTCTGTTATACTATGGGTGTAAAAACCAGTTTATATTTTATACCACAACGCGGCCCATTTACCTATGGTTTGTATAGTACATAAAT
>BLSH010191437.1:1928703-1940576 GCA_018402905.1 Glandirana rugosa
CTGGGTACTACAGACCTCCGATATTTCCATCAATCAACTGCTATAGAGGTCTTTAGTTTGCCTTTCGAGGGTATAGAGAGAGAGTCATAGCTATCACCATCTGATTTCTGGAGATATCGTCAACTAACTACCTTTATAGCCTCCAGACATCATGGGTCGCAGGTCAGGTCCACGCTCACGGACTTTGAAAGTCTGTGGGCGGAACAAGACCCACAGCCACACATGATCTCCGTGCTGTATAAACTTCTAGAGGGAACTAGGCCATATGACGACCCTCACTTCATAAAAGAGTGGGAGAGGGACCTGCACTGCCAGTTCACAGCGGAGCAGATCGGGCATCTCTACCAACTGACGCATGCTAGCTCAGTGGAGTCTAAGGCACAAGAAAATAGTTACAAGCTCTTAACAAGGTGGTATAGAGTGCCTACAGTGCTGGCAAGGTGCTACCCCACTGCATCAAGGCTTTGCTGGCGGGGCTGTGGGATGGAGGGAACACTTCTACACATATGGTGGGAGTGCCCCGTTCTGCAGCCCTTCTGGCAGAGCGTTAGGAAACATATAGCAGATGGACTGGGGATGCACCTACCGGACTCCCCTGGACACTGCCTACTCCATCTTCCGACCACCTCCATGGCTGCTTATAGGAGGAGCGCTCTCCCTCACCTTCTCAACGCCGCCAAACGCTTAATCCCAATACATTGGAAGAGTGACAGGATCCCGACAGAATCGGAGTGGATTGGAAAGGTGGGGGAGATCATGGCGGCAGAGGAGTGGGTGGCCACGTGCAGGGGCACATCAAAACGGTTTGACGCTATATGGGCCCCCTGGAAGGAATATGTTTCCAACACGGCCCAAGTGGCCTCTAGCCTAGACCTGGCTCTATTAGCACTGGCTGACCCTCAGTTTGCAAAGAAAGCAGGAATAAACCTTGGACAGCTCTAGGAACGGGATAGTAGCTGGGAGCTGGCCTGGGGGAGGAGCAAATGACCCTGTGTGACCGTAGTTGCTAATATCATTTACTATGACAATATCCTGGAATGGCTGAATGAACCTGATCCGGACTATTCTTGAGGAGTGGCATGGTCTGATTACATTATTGGCGGGCAGGTACTGGGCATGGGGGTTGATGGGTGGCGGGTGGTTGCCCGGGGGGGGATTGTCTGGCCCGAAGGGACCGAAAGTCTGGGGCTGGGGGACCCTCCTCGGGGAATGGCCGCCGGGGGTGGACCCGGGGGCCCGGGGCCTGCGGTAATAGAAGCAGAAAAGTGCAGTGATGAGCTATCTCCTCAAGACCCCCTTTCCCTCCCCTCCCTCTTTTCTTTTGTTTTTGAATGCCAACGGTTGGTACTGGACCTTCTTTTGCACTTCATTACTGCATTTCGCTTACTTGTGTTGACACTCCTTAAAGACAACGATAATATAGAAATGTTAGAAATTATATGCTGCACACAAGCTGCACTAAATGTCCTTATATGACACTGACGAATGTGCAACCAGTAATTTGATTTATTTGCCATGTGTCCGCTCTAATGTTGGATTTACACTCATTTAATGTTTGTCTTATACCCTTTGCAAACAAAAATAAAGATTATTTAAAAAAAAGAAGAATTTTTTTTCTTTTTTACACAAAATTGTCATAATAAGTTATTTCTCATACACAGCATATGCATACTTGCAATGACACCCCAAAATACATTCTGATACTCCTCCTGAGTATGGCGATACCACATGTGTGAGACTTTTAGACAACCTGGCCACATACAGAGAGGCTTAACATTGAATTAGCACCTCCAGGCGTTCTACGAGCATAAATTACACATCTAATTTGATGACAACCTATCAGACTTTTGAAGGTCCTGGAGCACCAGGACAATGGAAATGCCCACAAAATTACCCAATTTTGGAAAGCAAACACTCTACTGTATAATCTGTGAGGCATAAGGAGTCTTTTGAACATGTCATTTTTTCCAGAAGTTTTTGGAAAATGTGGAAAAAAAATGAAAACAAAGTTGTCCATTTATAAGATATTTCCAACACATAGCATGTGGATAGCAAAAATGACACCCCAAAATACATTCTACTACTCCTCCTGAGCATTGCGATACTACGTGTGTGAGACTTTACACAGTATGGCCACATACAGAGGTCCAACATTGAAGTAGCACCTTTAGGCGGTCTACGAGAATAAATTATACATCACATTTCTCAACCACTTATTACACTTTTGAAGGCCCTGGAGCACCAGGACAATGGAAATGCCTACAAAATGACCCCATTTTGGAAAGCAAACACCCCAATGTATAATCTATGTGGCATAATGAGTCTTTTGAACGGTACATTTTTTCCCAAAAGTTTTTGGAAAATGTGGAAAAAACAACGAAAACACATTTTTTTTACACAAAGTTGTCCATTCATAAGATGTTTCCAACACATAGCATGTACATAGAAAAAATAACCCCCCAAAATACATTCTGCTACTCCTCCTGAGTATGGCAATACCACATGTGTGAAACTTTTACACAGCCTGGCCACATACAGAGGCCCAACATTGACGTAGCACCTTCAGGTGTTTTAGGAGCATAAATTACACATATAATCTCCTGACAACCTATCACAATTTTGAAGGCCCTGGAGCACCAGAACAATGGAAATGCCCACATTTTGGAAAGCAAACACCCCAACATATAATCTATGGGGCATAATGAGTCTTTTGAATGGTTCATTTTTTTCCAAATGTTTTTGGAAAATGTGGAAAAAAAATGAAAACACATTTTTTTTTACAGAAAGTTGTCCACTCATAAGATATTTCCAACACATAGCATGTACATTGCAAAAATGACAACCCAAAATACATTCTGCTACTCCTTCTGAGTATGGTGATACCACATGTATAAGACTTTTACACAGCCTGGCCACATACAGAGGCCCAACATCCATCTCCAGGTGTTCTAGGGACATAAATCACACACATAAATTCCTGCCAACCTATCACATTATTGAAGGCCCTTCATATTTTTAACACATAGCATGTACTGTACAATTACAAACCAAAATACATTCTGATGAGCAAAGGGTTAAGAAAAGATTACCTGCGGTTTTAGTAGTGCAGTGGTCAACAGAGGAGAGCATCGGTCCAGGCAGCAGGCAGGAACGTGGACAGCGACAGCAAAATAGGCAGTGGGCAGAAATACTGTCCATAGTCAGTACAGGTAGAGATATATTTGTCCAGGCAGCAGGCAGGACCATAAAGCTTATGGCTTCGGTCAGGAAAGAATGGGGACAGGGGTAGAGGCCCAAATCACTTTGAAGCATCCGGACACCAGACCCTGTTCTGGGAATTACAAAACAAGAGAAAACCAATAACTGTTTTTCTCAAATCAGAACACCATTATGGAGCCCCTCACATATGTGAGACCCCTGTGTAGCAGGGAGAAAGATCGGTCCAAGGGGCAGGCAAAACATGATCAACAGGCCAAGGTCAGTGCAGGTAAAAGGCAGAAATAGATGGTGGGCAGAGGCATAGTCGATACAGTCCAGGGTCAGTTCACGTGAAAGGCAGAAATATGGCGGACAAACAATGCAGAAGGCAGGCAGAGGCATAGTTGATGTAGTCCAGGGTCAGTTCACATGAAAGGCTTAAACATGGTGGATAAACAATGCAGATGGCAGGAAGAAGCATAGTCAATAAACAGGCCAGGGTCAGTTCACATGGAAGGCAGTGGTATGGTTGGTTGAGGCTCCAGGGAAATAATCAGCACAGGAATTGAAAATGGGGAAATGGCAGTCTATTTGAAATATGGGCTAATAATTTACAAGAGTATGAAAGCTTTTCAAGCATTCTCCAATGCAAAGGCCAGGTTGGGAGGGACATTGGGGACAATAGAAACTAGTGTCTTTCCTAACTCCTCTTTTGCTGCACACCCGACATTTGTTTTGGCGTTGATGATGGGGGAATATGGTCAGCTGACACAATCGGAGCGAATGCTTTCTGGGGGGGATCCTTGTTGATATATCAGGGCAGTAATTATGTCTTCAATGAAGTTTAGGAAGAGGTTGGGTCTTTCTGTTGATTTCCGGTAGGTGACGTATGCATTGTACATGGCCATATGAAAAAAGTAAATTGCAATTTTTTGTACCAGAAGAGGGATTTTCGGTTTGATAGATAGAGCTGCAACATTTGGTCATTTAAATCCACCCCCCCATGAATTTATTGTACTCGTGGATACAGTGAGGCTTTTCAACGGGACCGCATCCACTGAGGTGTCATTGTGGATTGTGGACATGATGTACACGTCTTTCTTATCCCTCCACTTCACGGCCAACACTTCCTCATTCCTGAGGCTTGCTATTTCCCCTTTTGTAGATTTGTGGTGACTAGACTCTGTGGGAAGCTCTTTCTGTTTTTTCTTGCTGTACCGCAGGCCAAAGTATCCTTCCGATATATATGGCAGAAAAGGGACAAACTCATATAATAATTGTCCGTGTAAATATGATATCCTTTTTTGAGGAGTGGCTATGCCAATTCCCAGACAATTTTCCCGCTTATTCCCATGTACGGTGGACAGTCAGGGAGCTGGAGATGAGAGTCTTTGCCTTCGTATACACGAAAGGCTTGCATGTATCCAGTGGAACTTTCACAAAGCTTGTTGAGTTTCAATCCGTACCTGGCCCTCTTACTGGGGATATACTGCTTCATTCCCAGGCGGCCTGTAAAATGGAACAGGTATTTTGTCCACTGAGATATTCTGCTCAGGGATATAAAGTTCAGCAAACATTTTAGAAAAAAATCAATTAGGGGCGAACTTTATAAAACCTATCAAAGTCGGATGATTTTGGGGGGGGGGGGCACTGCGAGTTATCGCTGAGATGCAGGAACTGCATTATCATGTCATAAAATGATGAAAACATTGGCATATGGCGGATGGGGAGGGCAGACCAATATACGCGCAGTTTGTTTGTTTTTTGTAAGCCCCATGTTGAGCGTAAGGCCTAAAAACAATCTAAGCTCCTCCACGGTTAGGGGTCCCCATTCAAAACGACGGGCATAGAATGAGTTGGGGTTGTTCTGAATGTGTTGGTGGGCATAATTTGTCTGGTCCATGATGCTTTGTACTAGCTCATTAGAGAAAAATAAATTTAAAAAAACAATTTCGGAAAAACTTTCCGTGTTGGCCTGCACACTTGGCTGTGCTGTGAAAGGGGGGATTGTGGTTGACCCTGTGCTAGAAGGCAGCCACAGTGGGTTTGCCAAGGAATCTGGAAGCTGGGTTTGGACCCTAATTCTTTTCTTTGAAATTCCAGTGCTTGTACCGGGCCCCTCCCCCTGGGGTCTAGCGCCTTTGGCATTTGCCGATTGGAAATTGGGGTCTCTGGTGCTGCTGGTAGCTGCCTCGTCTTCAAACCGTCTTTCTGGACTACTTCCTCCTCAAATTCAGACGATGATACACTGTCTTCGATGGGCTCATATTCCGAACCAGAACCGCAATCGGAACTGTAACTGGACGATGAGAGCTTCCCGCTGCTCTCATCGGTCAGGCTTAAAATGTGATGTGCCTCTTCTGGAGTGTATACCCTTTTGGACATGGTGGATGTATGACAGGTGACACTGATGGACTGCTCGTCAGGGACTAATAGGCTGCTCGTCAGGGACTAATGGGGCTGCTCGTCAGGCACTAATGGGCTGCTTGTGAGAGACTAATGAGCTGCATGTCAGGGACTAATGGGCTGCACGTCAAGTGTTTTTTTGGCTGTACGTCAGGTATTGCTGGGTTGCATGACAGGCACTGATCGGCTCATGGGACCGGTACTCAGATGGTGTAACGGTACTCAGGCGGGGTGCCAGGTACTCAGGCAGGATGACAGGTACTCTGATGGTATGACAGGTACTCTGATGGACTGACGGGTACTCTGATGGTCTGACAGGTACTCTGATGGTATGACAGGTACTCTGATGGCCTGACAGGTACTTTGACGGACTGGCAGGTACCCTGATGGACTGACAGGTACTTTGATAGATTGTTGGGTACTCTGATGGATTGACGGGTACTCCGATGGTATGGCAGGTACTCTGATGGACTGACGGGTACTCTGATGGACTGATGGTTACTCTGATGGACTGACAGGTACTCTGATGGATTGACGGGTACTCTGATGGACTGACAGGTACTCTGATGGACTCACAGGTACTCTGATGGACTCACAGGTACTCTGATGTGATGATAGGGTACTCTGATGGTATGACAGGTACTCCGATGGCATGGCGGGTACTCTGATGGTATGACGGGTACTCCAATGGTATGGCAGGTACTCCAATGGTATGGCGATGTGATGATAGGGTACTCTGATGGTATGACAGGTACTCCGATGGTATGGTGGGTACTCTGATCGTATGACAGGTACTCAAATCGGATGACAGGTACTCTTTATTTTAGTGGGGCACAATCTGGGCACAGTAAAAATCACAGTAATGTGGTAACTCACTGTTCCGCTCTCTTCTCCTCACACTGGATGGGTGTGTGAGGAGTACCCTATCATCACATCAGAGTACCTTTCAGTCCATTTTATTTATTGATGGAAAACACAATGAATGTTATAATTATGCTTTATACACACAGTGCAACTAATTTGGGATGCATTTAATTAGCTGTTTGGTATGTTTGTGCTATAGAGTGCAGCTGTGGAGATCTTGTATTGTTGAGTGCTATTTGTATTATAGTTTTTTTGGTTTGAGGCACTAAGCACTGTTTTTTCTCATAAAACTCCCACTGAGCAGTGCTGCCTGCCATAGCTGAGCACTGATCATTTGGGAGAAAAACCCAACAGGCTGGTTGTGCAGAAGTCAATCCGTAGATCGACTTCAGTATAACCAGCCTGCCTATGTATGGATTGAAATTCGGCCAGTCTGTGCTGCACCGGGCAATTTTCCATCCATGTATGGGTGCCCTTAGTCTCTCGTTTAGCAGTCTGGGCTGTCAAACCAGCTGCTGACAATGCCTGTGCTTGTAATCACTCTGTAAGAAAAAACATTACAGGTCCAGTTCACTTCTAGTCCATTCACACTGTGATGAAGGGGGCACCTTTGGATCCCTGGAAGGAGTTGGTGCTTCAATTTCTATTTTTGCTAAACCACCAGTGCAGTCATTACAGCCCTTTGAAACTTCTGAAATACCCTGACTGCTTGCAAACAGTTACAGTGACAAATAAACTTTATGTGGGATGGTATAGCCTTGGTACTTTGTTTTCCTACATACCTTGTTATATTAACAAGAGGCATTGCAAGCAATGGGCGACAGTCACATTTGACAACAGATGACATCAGGCGGTTCAATAAAAGCAGGCCAACATTTGGTCCATGTGTATAGCAGCTGGCCATTCAGCCAGCTTCTGTCGTATGAGCATGCTGGAAAACCAGCAGTCAACCGGCTCCCAATGGCTGAGATCGCTGACCAGAGTGTTCTGATGGGGGGGCGTCCCCCTGTCAGAACACAATATCTCAGTGGGGGAGATCACTGTACTAACATAGGATCATTAGTACAGTGGCTCTGACCTGAGCTGTCAGTTTTTTTTTCATTCAACCAGAAAAAAAACTGACAGTGTGCACTAGGCTTAAAGTGGTTGTAAAGGCAGAAGGTTTTTTATCTTAATGCATTCTATGCATTGAGATAAAAAGCCTTCTGTGTGCAGCAGCCCCATTAATACTTACCTGAGCCCCATATCGATCCAGCAAGGTTACATGAGAGACTCAGCTGTCCGGGACTCTCCCTCCTCATTGGCTGAGACAGCAGTGAAGCGCCATTGGGGGTGGGGCCACAACTCCGTGTCTGAATGGACACGCGGAGCTGCGGCTTGGCTCGGGTGCCCCCATAGCAAGCTGCTTACTGTGGGGGCACTCAACAGGAGGGAGGGGCTAGGAGCCAAAGAGGGACCCGAGAAGAGGAGGATCTGGGCTGATCTGTGCAAAACCACTACACAGAACAGGTAAGTATAAAATGTTTGGGGGCGTGTCCGGGATGTGAGAGGAGAAGGACGCATAGACACAGAGCTCCATTCATCCTCATGCTAATCCTTTGCCATCCTCTGCCATCCTTCTGATTTTGAGTCTCTGCAGGCTCGGCCACCACTGCTCACGACCTACTGAACCAGTTATTTCGTGAATTGGGGCATATTTCCACATTCGGCCGGCCGGACCCACTAATTGAGGCCCCGGCTTTGCGGCCTAGTCCGAGGTTCCTCCAGTGATCGGGCCTTCCATGCTCCAGCGGCTCCCGGGGTACCCATCTGACGGCACAGCTACCTCCCCACCTATCCAGGGATAACAACATTAGAGGAGTCGGTGAGTGGGGGGACTGGGGGAGAGCCGCGGCCTACAACACGCGGCCACCATCTTGGTACACCCTCCGGGCCTACTGCATCTTTTTTTATCAAAGGGAGGGGCAGGACTGTCTCCTATTCTCCTATTTAACAAGTTGGACACTGCCCTTGTCCCTCCCAGAGATCCTGTTTGCAGAAAAGGGGTGCTGGGAGTGTTTGGTGCGGGGGTCCAATCACAGCCTGCCATAGATTGCAACCCTGTATCCTGATACTGGAGAGCCTCACCTACATTACCTAACAGATACCACCTCTCCTGGGTGAATAACCCCCCTGTACATCTGTGCCGTTCTCCTGTACATTTATCTGACTGGGGGGTGGGAAACGTGTCCCCCTACAGTGGCGTAATGATGGTCAAATACGGCCCTCCAATACCTGCATCGGCAGCAGAGCAACTGGCCAAATTTAGAAGACAAGGAGATGCGGGAAATGTAGTGGAACCTGTGCATATGCCCCAGTCCCCGCCACATACAGCTTCCTCCTCACCGTCACCCCAGGAAATGTGTGCATCTGGGCCAGACATATTTAAAATGCAGGGTGAACCCCACCAGATGCTGGACTCCCCCCACAGCCCTACTGACAGTACGGCCTCTGGGCCACCTACAGCGGAGCCTACACTGGCTGAGATCATGCTGGCGATTCAGGACTGCAAAACCTCCCTGTCATTACAAATTGAAACCATCCGCATTGACAACTCACTACTGAAGCAAGACGTACAAACCCTAAGGGAGAGAACTGGAGCTGCTGAAGAACGCATCAGTACTCTGGAAGATACGGTACAACCAGTGTCGGCTGCTGTTCAGGCAAACACTGCAGAACTGGCGGCCCTCCGTGCAAAAATCGACGACCTGGAGAACCGCTCCAGGAGAAATAACCTCCGTTTTGTGGGGTTCCCGGAGGGCTCTCATCCCGAGAGATTTTTGCACTCATGGCTGCGAGAGGTAATGGGGGTCGAAAGCTTGTCTCACGCTTTCCTCATTGAAAGAGCACACCGTACCCCACCACGAGCGCCAAACCAAGGGGCCCCCCACGTTCCTTGATTGCACGTATCCTTAACTTCCAAGACAAAGTGACCATTCTGCGTTTGGCCAGAGAAAAGGGCCCACTTAAATATAATGGCAATATCATTTCCATCTATCCTGACTTCTCAGCGGATGTGCAACGACAACGTGTCTTCTTCTCTGCAGTAAAGAACCGTCTCCGACAGGAGGGCCTACAGTATGCTATGCTCTTCCCTGCCAAATTGAGAGTCATCTGGGAAGGCAAGGCCCACTTCTACAACTCACCTAAAGAAGCCATGGCTTGGCTCGACGATCATGTTGGTCCACAGCGTCGATGGGGACGTACGGGTCAATAAAAAAGTGACCAATCTGATCACCTTTTGAGACGTGTTACAATCCTGCTGGAAACCTGACTGCACATATTACCGCATATATACAGGACTTGTACCTTTATCCCCTAATAGATGGCCCAGGTGGGAGATCTTAAACAGACATTGATCTCATACCTGGAACTGCAAACTGTGGGCAGGATAAATTGGCACTGATACAGCTCCTGTCTATGCCTGCCCACATTATTGCAGACAAAATAACGCCTAGGGTCACCTGTACTGTCTTGGACCTCCTCCCAGCCAGTACTCCTGATGCGGACAACTACACGGGTGGTCACCTGGCCGATCCACTGCATTACTTTTATCCTTCAGAAACTTTGGTTATATTTCAATCGAGCTAAAAACATACACCTTACCGACCCCATTCCACTGCATGGCGAAGCCATGGGAAGTGCCTTCTAATTGTTTTTTTCTTCTTCTTTTTTTTGGACTTTTTGTTGAACTTTCGGTCAGTTTGGGATCCAAGCTCACTAGGTTGGGGATGGTTGAGCAGGGTGGGATGGGAGGGGGAGGGGGGGATTCAATAGGCTTATTATGGTCGGGTAAGTTTGTGATAGCTGAACCACTATCTTTTTTCCACTGCTTTATAATGGCGAGACTTTTGACTTCCTTCTGTTGCATATGGGTATACCTAAACCGTATAACCTGGATTGCTCTTTGTGATGTTGACTCATGTATTATCCTTCGTGGTATAGGAAATGTTTTACATGTTATAGATGGCTAATCCACTAAAATTTATCTCTTGGAATGTAAGGGGGGCAAACTCTCCTCACAAGCGGTCCCTAATTTTCTCATTCCTCAAGCGTCACAGACCACACATTATCTGCCTCCAGGAGACGCACCTAGTCAAAGAGCGGACGCGCTCACTAAAGAATGCATGGGTGGCTTCTTCATATCATGCCACCTACACTACATACTCTAGGGGTGTCTCCATTCTGCTGGCAAAGTCCCTATCAGCTGAAATTGTATCCGTGACGACGGACCCTGACGGTCGATTCATTATACTCACTATACAAATTGCTAGAAAGACCTTTACTCTGGTCAATGTCTATATACCTCCCCCATTTACCCCAGATCTTCTCTCCAGATTATCTCTCCTCCTTGCTGCCAGATCCCCCGGACCGATACTATACATAAGAGACTTTAATGCTGTTCTTGACCCTTTAATGGACCGCTTGGGGGGAGGAGGCAGGTCTTGCCCCTCTTTTGTAGAGTGGGCTGAAGTTTACAGCCTCGCTGAGATATGGCGGTGGAAACACCCCACCGACTATCAGTATTCATGCCATTCTGATTCCTTTCATACTATGTCACGTATTGACCTGGCATTTGGTACTCCTGATGCTCTCCCGTTGGTTTCGTCTGTGTCTTATTTACCCAGGGGGGTGTCTGACCACGCACCCCTGATGGTGGATCTCCTCCTCCTGCCTACACAAGGACCCATCCTATGGCGCATGGGATCACAATGGCTGGAGGACAAGGTCGTACAGAGATCATGCGGGAGAGACATTGTGGACTATTGGAAGGTCCACAATGGCTCCACGGACCTCTCCACTGTGTGGGAGGCCTCCAAGGCTGTACTACGGGGTGCCTTTATGTCTATAACGGGTATCTTACGTAAGAATGCTGTACAATGTACCAGGGAATTGGAGGAGGCAATGGTGGCAGCTGAGGTAGATTATGTCACACACCCAGACCCTCAGAGACATGATACGTGGAAGCTTAAACGTAGAGAATATGAGCTCAAATTACTAGATTTAACTCAAAAACGTATGCTGACCCACACACTGTATTAGATGGAGTCGACGGTGGTAACGGAGGAGGTTAAGGGACCATGTAACATGTCGTAAGAATGCATTCTATGGGCAATATCTGTATTTCCGTGGGGCATCATGTCGGAACCTCCGGAGGGTGTGTCACCTCTCCAGGCACCTCGGTAACACCTGGAAGGTTATCAGGTGTTACAGAGAGGGCGTACTAGAGACATGCTGGAACAGGAGGTCGGTAACACTAGGGTACGCGGTATCCTACCCAGGAACACATCCGTCCTCCTCCTCTAGGTGGTAGTCCCCACGCACCAGTCTGTGGGGGGACCCATTTATTCTGTGTCTGCTTTGGT
>BLSH010191437.1:1959670-1972328 GCA_018402905.1 Glandirana rugosa
TGTAAGAAGCTTGACTGGTAGGGTGATTACATAGTACTCAACATCTATATTAGTAATTAATAATAAAATGTCTTATACCTTTTACGTTGTCCTTGTGAAAATGAAGTCACACTCTCTACTCTTTAACCTCAAGGTAAACCCCTTTAGAACTGTGATGTTAGAGACCTTCCGTAGTCTTCGACCACCCACTAAATCGGTTGACGTTAGGTTGGTACATTATTTTTTCTTCACCTCTATACACCTTTATTACTGATACCGTCGATTGGTAGTACCATAGTGAAAATCACACTAACACTGAAGTAAAAGTGTTCCTGTTGCATTTTCCATATTCTGTAAAATAATAATTAATGATTATATCTACAACTCATGATACATTAGTGGGATGGTCAGTTCGAAGAATGTTTCTTACACTTGTGGTCAGTGGTAAGAATTACCCCCTTACAGATAGATAAAAAGATCAGTCACATCAGTGGCACTTATCTGAGAGGCAGACATTGCTCAAGGAACCTCTGCAACTTCTGGTGGAACCTTAGGCTTCCATGGAACCCTGGTTGAGAAACTCTGGTCTACAGTAACCATTTTCTTTGGCACACCTATAGGTCTCCATACATAACAAAATAAGTCATATGTACTTGTAGCCAGAAAACTTTACATAAGTAATTTAAGAGATCCTCAGCTAGCTAATACATATAGAAATTATGCAAAAGTTATTTCCACTTGATGTATTTAATGGTGTACATTACATATGTTAAGTGATACATGGAATAGTTGTCCCTTGCCTAAAAAAACAACACAAATGTTGGGAATCTTTATACTCCCCTCTGTGTCTCTTTTTCAGGCAAGAAATTCATTATGTAGTCCAAAAATGTGCAATAATCATGAACTATTTTATATGATAGATGTAGTTAATAGTGTAGTTCACTTACTTTGATCTTTAAGTCATGTATTTAAAAGGCCAGTCCACCCTAAACTGACCTTCTGGGTTTTGAGAGTTGTTTGTTTTAGTTGTTTTTTTATATCTCTCTTCAATTGTACCCATTTGGTTATCACTATTATATTATGGAGACTATAATGAGAAAGTTGGAACATATAAAAGGAGGATGAGAACACCCAAAACTCCCAGGTGGACAGGAACAGACTCGGGATCTCACTGTTTAGATATCTAAAGCATTGGATTGTAGGCTCTCATGAGTAAGGGCCTCTTATATTTTATTGTATTGTAACTGTATTGTCTCCCTTTATATTGTAAAGCGCTGCACAAACTGTTGGCGCTATATAAATCCTGTATGATGATAATAAGAAGAAGAAGATAGGGGCACACACAGCTCACCAAGCTTCATTACTTAAATATCGCTTTTCAGTTGACTGATAAAAAAACAAACTCCAATATAACCTAGCATGTGTTTATTAACAATCTTCTGGGTTTATTTGGTAATAAGGCAATATAATTATGATGTGTAAAATATAACAAACCAATCAGAAATCTGCTTTGCTAGATATGATTACATTAAAATTAAATTGTAATGGTTAGGTTCCTTCAGTTTGTACATGACTACTGTTTGTGCTGCCTAATAGAAAGAACTTTAGGGCTCGTTCACACCATGTTCATTGAGCTGCATTGTTCTGCATAGGTCCACGAAGGCTCCATGTGGGGGCAACTAGAAAATAATTGTTTTCTATGTGGCCTGTTCACATCATATATGCGCGGTGGTGTGTGCTGCGAAAAATGCAGCCTTTATTTTTACGCAAAGGAACTCATCGCACCACAAGGTGCTGTGGTGCATGGAGCTGGATAAAGTGTAAATTTGTTACACTTCATTAAAGTTTAAAAGAAAATTAGACAACACATCACATGACTCCTACGCAATGCACACCAGTGTGAACGCAGTTAAACGTGCAAACATGTATGAATAAGCCTAATGATGGTCATAAAGTCAAACATAAAAAAGGGAGCAAGAAATATCTGGTGGTTTTGTTGTATATATATTTTCCATCATGCTGAAAAATAAATAACCAATAAAAAATTGCTTCCTTATCTCCAAAGAAGATGCAACAAGTATTTTAATGAATAAATAATAAATCAAAACATTAATTGCCATTACAAGTTGTGGTGGTTTGGGGTGTATCTTTACAACAGCAGCCAAACCACCTTTAAAACAGAACAAACGATTATTAAGCAGGCAGTGCAAGAAATAATCGCAGTAAGGCAGGATCAAGTAGCCCATAGCAACTATGTTTCATCAGTATAGTGGCGCAAGAACAGGGACAGATGATCTGATTGGTTACTAAGTACATTTTATAGCACTTTACAGATTGTCATTAAATAAATAGGACTGCTCATATATATTTGTGGGTGTCATTTTATCACCATCAAGAAAAAGATACATAATGTTTAAAAATAGCATCATTTATTTGCTATCTTTATTGTGTGAAAATGCAAAAAAAGAGAAACAGGGTGTCATAATAGAATTAACATTGAATATGCATACAAAAAAGCATTCCAAATCCAAATACAAATCATGCTTGGTCATCCAATAAATATAGTGCAAAAACAATTGGTCAAACGGGGCTGCAGCCTTCAAAAACATGCTTAATTAAATGTTTCCACACAAAAATAAATAGGTGCCAAAAGAACCTTTGAGATAAGAAACAGCAGAAGGGTCTGTAGATCATGCAAATCCCAAACCCCATTTTATAAGAGAAGGGAAGAAAGAAAAAGAACAGACTGCAACCCATCACTATATAAAATAAATCAGTAACTGACTGCACAGGGATGGGAGATGCAGTGCAGACAAGATAACCATCAAAAACAGTTAGCAGCTTTATTTAAAAAAAAATTACATTCAGTCCAAGTGGGTATTCATTTTGGCACTCCCCATGCACAACCAAGTCAAGAGAAGATCCATGCAGCGTTTTCTTTGCAGCTTCCATAAAGTCCAAGATATGAAAGCCCACCATGTGGTCTTCAAGAGAGCAAGGACCCCCATCCTTCAGTAGAGCCCCAAGATCACAGCTCCCACGTCCTTAGATGGCCTCCTATCCTTCACCAAGAAGTTAATCATACTTTCAGACCTGATGAGCAAGTTGCAGCCCAGGAAAAAAATCCCAAAGATAACGGTGAGGGAGAGGACACAGAGCACGGCTATCTGCACCACCCTAGTGATGAAGATGCTCCTCTCATCAGGACTGAGGACCAAAGAGCCACCACCATCGTTGGTGATCACAGCCCGGCTACCATTGCAGCATTCCATCAAGGAGCCAAGACCCTGTGAGGAGTTGTTGTAAGCTCCTTGGTCCAGCACTGTCTGGTTAAAGAAAGTCCCGTTCATCTCTGTAGGTCAAAGTTGGACAAGTGGTGGCACAGCTCGTTAGGACAATACCCAAGATGTTGGGACCATATCCAGTGCTTAAAAAGCTGCAGAAGACTTTCTTCTTCTCATACAGGAGGAAGGACCACCTTAGGCATTCATAACGTCCTTTGCAAAGTCTTGCTGGTTCTTCTCATTCCCCCTAAACTCATCTATAGCAATTCGGTCTGTTCTGGAGGTGATTGTAAGCTGGATGGTCTTATATACTGCTGGGAGAAACCATTAGCCCAGCAGGCGTGGGGAGGTGCTGATGGACTGAAGTTGACACTTCAATCTTACAAGAAGCTCTTCATGCTTCACAGTCCAGCAAGCTGGCTATGTCCTGGCTTCAGGAGCGGTGGGGGTGATCACAGGACTGATTTAACCCTTAGCTCACAAGAAAACCTTCAGTAAGCGCTGAAGTGTCTCTGTAATGGTATTGCATGTGTGTAGATCTATAGCATTACAGCATCAGTCCATTGCACGCTTTATAGACCATAGCGCAGAAGGCACAGGAACTTTGAAGTCTTGCAGATGACATGGATGGGTGAGTCCTCCATACACGTGTCGTGTCATCTGCAGAGCAGGGGATGGCTTCTCGCACAATCCCTCCACTATACAATCCTACTTTCAGCTTTATTGGACAGATTTCGGATTTCTTCCTTGCAGAAATCAATAGACTGGGATGCTGCGACATTCAGAGCAGCACACACACAGTAATTAACGGGATCGGGCTGCAGGTTCAGCACATTGGGCTTGTTGCCTGGGTATTTATTCTGTATTAGCAATCCGATCTCAGACTTTTCACAGAGAAGAAAACATTACTCTGATAACATTGCACTGAAACTCCCTGGCTGCAAGGGATTTCCCTTCATCACAGTGCATAGTAATAGTCATCATCATCCTTCCCCTCATCACAGTCTGTTCCAGCAACCATCACCTTCACCATCAATGTTGTGTCCAACCACTGATCTTTTCCTTTGTGCGACTGTTTGCATCACTTTTGCGCATGGCGACACACAGTTCTTACAGATTAGGAGGGAAGGACTTGGAAGTGAGTCTTGTAGGAGTGGGCTAAGCACTCTATGGCCATATAGTGCGACGGACTCCCCGTATTTTGGTTGAAGATGTCCAGGTACTTTCAAATAGCCTTTTAAATAGCCTTGCAGGTTTTAATGTCATTATTGCATGTGTGCGCTGTAATATGTCATTTTGCTATAGGCTGGGTTCACACTGGTGTCTAGCGTGGCTCACAGCAGGGGTCCAGTGCATGCCTGTTCACCAATTCATGTCCAATTTCCGTCCAAATTTTTGGCTGAATTCGGACCTGAAACAGCTTGGGTTCACACTATTGCAAATTGGATGCGGATTTCGCTGCATCCAATTCGCATGTCAGGAGACTGTGGCCAGCTCTCAATGGAGCTGGTTCACACAGCTCCGGGAAGGCTGCAGAGGGAATTGCACAGGGGTCCTGTGCGTCTTCTGGTCTGTTTCGGGTCTGAATTCAGTCAAAAATTCGGACCGAAATCAGACCTGAAGTCCCGGTTCACACTATTGCGAAGCGGGAACCAGCACGATTCCAGTGCCAGATCTCGTATCGCATCGCCCTCGCAGGCAGTTCAAACTGCCCTCTGCGTACTGCTGCGGGTGTTAATATAGAGTTAATGAAACCCCCAGATCAGTTCGCAGATCACAGTGCAAACTGTGAATTCGGACAGGAATCAGATCGCATGGGTGCGAACACCCATGCAATCTGATTCCAGTGCAGAAAAAAAAAGGTTCCTGCACCATTTTCGTGCAAATCCAATGCGAGTTCAGCCATACAAGTTCCATAGCAATGCGGTGCAAATCACATGCGATGTCTGTGTTTGCAATAGTGTGAACCCAGGCTCGGTTCACACTGGTACAATGTGGGAACCCTGTGAATCCACTGCGGGTTCCCACATCGCACCTAACTCACAGGCAGTTCACACTGCCTTATGCGTACCACTGGGAGTGTCAATACAAAGTTAATGACACCCCCAGATCGGTTCGCATATTACAAGTGCAAACTGTCAATTCGGACAGGAATCAGATCGCATGGGTGTAAACACCCATGTGATCCGATTCTCGTGTGGACCAAAGAAAGGGTCCTGCACCACTTTGGTCTGAATGCGATGCAAATTCAGCCATACAGTCTGTATGGCTGAATTTGCATTGCACAGACATCGCATGTGATGTACACAGCAGTGTGGTACAAATCACATGCAATGTCTGTGTTCGCAATAGTGTGAACCCAAAGGTACATTTTCTTTAGTTGATGTTAAAAAAGATGTTATACTTACCTGCTCTGTGCTACAGTATTGCACTGATCAGTCTCCTAGCACCTCTTTGGCTGTCCCCCGCCAACGGTTTCCTCCGAGTGCCCCCTTAGCAAGTCGTGTGCTATGGGGGCACCTGCACAGGCATGCTCCCGATCAGGTCTGTGCACATCCATAGACACATGCAGCATCGGTGAGCCATGCCCCCCCTTCTCTCTTCACAGAAGTTTGACAGCAGAAGAAGCTATGACTCTCACTGTCTCTGTGAGACCAGGAAGAGGGGAGAACAGTGGTGCAGCCAGGGCAGTGCTGGATCCGTGGAGGAGTCAGGTAATGCGGCGACCAACCCACCTGTGGGAGACAGATGGGAATGCAGTGGCAATCAGAGGCCTCCCTACCTTAGGAAGGAGGCAGATCAGGCAGACATGGATCCGGGCTGCAGCTCCTCATTCCGGGGCCATCGCTTCTCCTCCAGGTTGAACAAGAAGTGGGTCCTGACTGAGACCTGATTGGCCAGGAGTCCTAAGACTGCCTGGCCAATTGGGTCTCAGGAACTGCTTCCTGATTGGCCGGGAGGAGAATCAGGAAGACAATAGTGAATAGAGTGGGCTCGGAGCACATTGCTCTGCACCCCGAGCACACCCATTTCTGAAGCCAATATATTTTTTTCATCTAAAACAAAGTCAGGGCTGGCTGCTTCCATAAGCTCATTTTCCTGCCATTTGTGTTCAAACGCTAATAAATTGTGTTTTTTTTGGTCTAATTATGTGCTTTAAGAAAAAAATAAAATGCATTAAAATCCATGCGTTCGGCGCCCCGCATGTAGATTAGGGGGCCAGATGCATTGGATGGGGGTGCAGCGCTCGTGCGCCCCCTATGGACGGGCCACCACTGTTAGCAGGAGGGATTTTCGCATCAACATTGTCCGTGTTGATGGGGGATTCAAGCCAAATGGTTGCAGAAAAGAAATGTGCTCCGTGTATGGCCGGCCTTAAGGCTTTTTACCTTGATGCATTTTATTCATTAAAGTATTACTGGCAGAACAGTGGCTAAGTGGTTAGCACTCCTGCCTAGCAGCACTAAGATTGCCAGTTCAAATCTCAACCATGACACTGTGACCTGTCTGGAGTTTGCAAGTTCTCCCTGTTCCTGTGTGGGTTTTCTCCGAGTATCCGGTTTCCTCCCACACTGCAAAGACATGCTGGGAAGTTAATTGGCCCTAGTATATGTATGAATGTGAGTTAGGGACCTTAGATTGTAAGCTCCTTGAGGGCAGGGACTGATGTGACTGTGCAATATATACTGTATGTGAAGCACTGTGTAAATTGATGGCACTATATAAGTACCAGTAATAAATAAACTAAAGGCCAAGCTTTTTTTTTTTTTAGTTTTGAATAGAGTGGAGAGGGATGTCAGTTTTTTAATTGCTGTCTGAGCCTCCATTATCATTGAAAGTGAAAGTAAAGAAAATCCCAGGGTTGTCCCCATCCAGAAAAGTGAGAGAGGGGAAATATTCCAATAGGGACACTAGTTCTGGTGACCTGGGGGGTCCCCAAGGGACTCCCTTAATTTGCAGTGGTTTCCTGTCACTTCCTGTTTGGCTATGGCACAGGAAGTGAAGGTAAATCTCCGCAAAGCGACATAGATGGTGAAAAAAAAATTGACAGGGGTTATACATCTCCCTTGCTCAATCCATAATGAATAAAAAAAGTTTTTGCCTATAGTTCTACTTTAAGGTAAAAAAAACCTTCTGTGTCACGGAATCCCCCTCTCACCCCCTTTATACTTGCCCGAGGCCATTCTTGATCCAGTGATGTGCATGAGAGCAGCAGCTCTCCCCTCTCTCTTTCTCCCCACAAGGCAGATTGATAGCTGCGGGAGCCATTGGCTGTAAATCAAATTCTGTAAAGAGGGAGCGGGGCTGAACTGCGCTGTCTGTGTCAATAGAAACAGCAGCTTTCGATGGGGACAGAAGGAGCCAGGAGTGCCAGCGGGGGGACCCCTTTAAGAAGAGGAACAGGGCAGCTCTGCAGAACCATTGCAGGTTTGTTATTTTATTAACAAAAGAAGCTTTACAATCACTTTAACCACTTGGCGACCGGTGTTCCCCCCCCCCCCCCCGGAGTGAAAGAACGACGCAGCGCCGAATCGCAAAAAGTGCTCTGGTCCTAAAGTGTGAAATCCTTCCGGGGCTGAAGTGGTTAAAGCAAAAATAAATGATTTTGATTTTAGAACCAATTTAAATCATATCTAAACCCAAGAACATAAATTGATAGTATTGCACCTCACTGGTCCTTACATGTGGTAGCTACTGCATATTCATCTTCTTTTTTCACACTTTGCCCCTGTAATTTAACCTGGTAGTCCTGCCAGTAACACACTTTGTGCCCTGAGGTGACAACTGTCTTGAGCAGCGTTATTTGTTACCCTAGGAGTGTGTTAGTTCTACATAACACTGTGCTAGAACTACAGTACATAACATCTCCCTCTCTTTTCCAATGGAACAACGCTAACTGATAACAGTCCGGAGGCTGAGAGTACAGGTCAGGAAAGGGGGGGGGGCGATGCTTTGGGCCTCTTCCCCGCAACCCTGGGCTGTGGTTGTGGGGATCTGAGGGCAGGGGCTTCGGAATCTGGAAGCCTCCTTTAACAAGTTGGCTCCCAGATCCCGGCTCCCCCCCCCATGTGAATGAGTATGGGGTACATGATACCCCTACCCATTAACCAAAAAAATTGTAAAAACTAAAGACAGTATATGAGTTTTTGACAAGTCCTTTATTAACCCCTTCAGATCCACGCTATTGCCGAAGTACGGCTCCAGCACGGATCTGAATTTCCGGGACGACGTCCATGGATGTCGTCCCCTTTGCGCGCCCCCACAAGCGATCGCGGGCACGCTGCCCGGAATTTCCTGTTCCCAGTGCCACATATCAGTGCCATCTGATCTGTTATCAGTATCACTTGACCCGTCATCAGTGCCACGTGTCAGTGCCACCTGACCTGTCATCAGTGCCACATGTCAGTGCCACCAGACCTGTCATCAGTGCCACATATCAGTTCCACCTAAACGTCACCAGTGCTACATATCATCAGTGCCACCTGATCTGTCATCAGTATCACTTGACCTGTCATCAGTGCCATGTGTCAGTGCCACCTGACCTGTCAGTGCCACGTGTCAGTGCCACCAGTGCCACCGGACCTGTCATCAGTGCTACATATCAGTTCCACCTAACCTGTTACTAGTGCCACATATCATCAGTGCCACCTGATGTGTCATCTGACCTGTCATCAGTGCCACTTGTCAGTGCCACCTGACCTGTCATTAGTGCCACGTGTCAGTGCCACCAGTGCCACTGGACTTGCCATCAGTGCCACATATCAGTTCCACCTAACCTGTCACCAGTTCCACATATCAGTGCCACCTGATCTGCCATCAGTGTCACCTGACATCAGTCCCATCAGTGTCACGTGCCATCAGTGGCCATCACCTTATTAGTGCCATACGTGTCATCAGTGCCAATTAGTGCTGCAACAGAGGCAAAAAAGATCTTTTTCTGTTGAGGAGGGCTACAATATTCTTGCTGCCGATGAGGGCAACGGGAGCTCTCTCTTGCAGATTCCTCTGAGTCTGAGCCCGAGTCTGATATGACCTATGATCCGGTCTCTAGTAGTGAATCAGAGCTGGACTCAGATGAGGGATATTGTCCGCCCGCCAGACGAAGGCGCGTTGGTGAGGAGGCAATACCGTCCACCAGCACCCCATTGCCATCCACCCACACCCCAGTGCCAACCACCAACACCCCAGTGCCATCCACCAGCACCGCTGTACCTCAGCCCCAAAGGGTTAGGTCCCATGCCGGCCTTCCCTACACACTCCAGCACCCCTTATGGCTTTCTCCTAATTCAGGAGAGGCTAGGATTCCCCCTTTCACTGCCCAGCCAGGAGTCCAGGTGGACACAGAAAATTTTTCGCCCAGTCATTTTTTTGATTTAGTTTTTACGGAGGACATGCTATGATCCATTATGGCCCAGTGCAACCTATATGCACATCAATTCATCCTGGCTAATCCAACCTCCTATTATGCCCGTCCCTATGAGTGGAGAGACGTAACAGTGGAAGAGTTCAAAACTTTTTTGGGCCTCACGTTCTGCATGGGACTTAACAAAAAAAAGTTAACTCCGCTCCTACTCGTCCCCCCACCCCATCTACCACATGCCGGTCTTCTCATCAATAATGCCCAGGATAAGATTTTTCATGATCATGAGATTTCTAAATTTTAACGACAATACCCAGTGCCCTCCCCGAAATGCCCCAAATTATGACCGGCTTTATAACATCCGCCCAATTCTCAATTATTTTACAGAAATATTTCCCCAATTATTTACCCCGGACCATCATATATGCATTGATGAATCCCTGGTGAAATTTAGCGGAAGGCTGGGAATAAAACAATATATCCCCAGTAAAAGGGCCCGCTATCTGGTGAAAGTCTACAAACTGTGCGACCGAATCACGGGGTATGTTTACGCTTTCAAAGTCTATGAAGGGAAGGACTCCCAGCTGAATCCCCCTAATTGCCCAGACTATATAGGTGCAAGCAGTAAAATTGTTTGACAACTCATTTACCCGCTCCTGGTCAAAGGCTACCACCTGTATGTCGATAATTTTTATACAAGTTTACCCCTGTTCCGGAACCTCTACAGGAAGAGTACACCAGCTTGTAGCACAGCCAGAAAAAATCGGATGGGCTTTCCTCAAATACTCATCAACAGGAGGCTTAGAAAAGGAGAGACGGCATGTCTGGGAGGAAATTCTGGCTGTGAAGTGGAAGGACAGAAGGGATGTATACATGTTATCATCTATACACAACAATTCATTTGTGGAGGTCCCCAGAAGAAATGACCCAATACAGAAACCAACCTGTATCCACGATTACAATTCGTACATGGGAGGAGTCGACCTAAACAATCAAATGTTGGAATCCTATTTATTTACCAGAAGAACATACCACTGGTATAAAAAAGTTGGCCATATACAATACCTATGTCATACATCGCAGTTCCACCGTAAACCCCAAACCCTTCCTTGGCTACCAGGAGGATATCATCACCACACTTCTATACCCCAACGGCCCGCCAGAAAATATTAGATCCAATGTGTGTAGCAGACTCTCCGAGTGCCATTTGCCTGATAAGATACCTCCCAGACAAACAGGCCAAAAACGCCAGAAAAGATGCCGGGTGTGCTCTAGTAGAGGAGTTAGAAGAGATGCCACTTATCATTATGCCCAGTGCCCTTCCCAACCAGTATAAATATTTGATGACATTTTTTATTTGTTTTAAACTTAAATTCATAATCCAAAGTTAATAAATAAATATACAAAAATTAAAATCAAATACATGCATGATTTCAATTACTCTATTCCCTCACATTGAAGAAGGGTTGAGTATAATGAATAAATAAATACAAAAACCGCAGTAAATTGATGGAGTGAATAGCACATGATTATAATCTAGACACGACATCTGTTGGCTCGACACGTTTTGTGACTTGGTGTCACTCATCAGGAGCAAGCGTGTGGTGCATTTCTGTAATGACATATTGGAATTCTAAGTAGCTGTCATAACTATTGAGAAAAAAAAATAAAAATAAAAATAAAATTTGTATATAGCAGCAGGGGAGCAGAAAGGTGTGCCCCCTAAGCTACTTACAGAGTTCCGTGCTAAGATGGCATGACACCGGGAGATGGGGGCATCCCAAAGTGGGGACCATCCAGTCCGGGAGCTGAGATAGAGTACCCCACGATGGATCACAACCGAGGCAACCTCCGACAGGCAGGCATCAGTCAATGGTGAAGGGTGAGCCATATTCGACCATAAATGTGTTATTTTGGCTACCAGGTACAACCTCCACTTTCCTCTCTTTTTGGTCTGTCTTTTTGGGGCCCTTTCTTTGCTTCTTTTTGTTTCCCTCTACCTTATCTGCCACTTGTTTGGTTTCCCCCTTTATCCAGTTTTTCATTTCACTACTCTTGTTTATCTCCATTCTGGGGACCCTATATCTCACAGTGCACCAATACACATTTATTCTCTAGTCACAGTTCATTTTATGGTTGAATATGGCTCACCCTTCACCATTCACTGATGCCTGCCTGTCGGGGGTTGCCTCGGTTGTGATCTGTCGTGGGGTACTCTATCTCAGCTCCCGGACTGGATGGTCCCCACTTTGGGATGCCCCCATCTCCCGGTGTCATGCCATCTTAGCACAGAACCCTGTAAGTAGCTTAGGGGGCACACCTTTCTGCTCCCCTGCTACTATATACAATTTTTTTTTCTCAATAGTTATGACAGCTACTTAGAATTCCAATATGTCATTACAGAAATGCACCACACGCTTGCTCCTGATGAGTGACACCAAGTCACTAAATGCGTCGAGTCGACAGATGTTGTGTCTAGATTATAATCATGGGCTATTCACTCCATCAATTTACTGCAGTTTTTGTATTTATTTTTATGAATTTTGCTATTGGTAATATGGACTATCTATACAAAAATACTAATCATGTTATTTTTGTTCAATGTACCCAACCCTTCTTTAACCACTTGCCGACCGTCAATCGGCAATTGACGGCGGCAAGATGGCTCTGTAACGCGGATCGCCGTCATACGACGGCGGCCGCGTGATCGAGCCTAGTGAGCGGGCGGCAGTTAACGGCTAACTGCCAGCCGTTCACCAATTTCTTCCCAACCCATGTAACTTGTTTTTATTGTACTAATCATAAAAACATATCTATCAGGTATAATGGTTATCGTTTTAAGTATTTTTATTTATGTTTTTGACGTCATTTAACTACCTCACTTATCGGGTACTAATATTAGATCTGTGTTGTAGACAGCTGAGCTGCGTAAATCACTGAACCACAGTGAGTAGTCCTCGTTCGCACACCACGTAAAGACATTACTGTATAACCTTAAGATTCATCGACAGTATTGATAACTCTTTTTTTTTAA
>BLSH010191437.1:1972338-1984885 GCA_018402905.1 Glandirana rugosa
ACCGCCATTATTAGTAAAAAATAAAAAAAAAATAAAAACCCCAAAAATGAATTCTCATCATCCGTAAACGCGACCACTTTTGCGCAAACCAATCAATAAACGCCAATTGTGATTTTTTTTTATCGCAAATATGATGAAGAATATAAATCGGCCAAAAACGGTGAAAAAAAATGTTTTTTTATATTTTTTTTTTGGATTTGTATTTTAGCAAAAAGTAAGAAATTCGTTTTTTTTTTCAAAATTGTCGCTCTTCTTTTGTTTATAGCGGCGATCAGAAATGACGCAGAGGGGATCAAATACCACCAAAAGAAAGCTCTATTTGTGGGAAAAAAAGGACGCAAATTTCGTTTGGGTACAACGCTGCACGACCGCGCAATTGTCAGTTAAAGCGACGCAGTGCCGAATCGCAAAAAGGGCTCCGGTCCTAAAGCTGGAAATCCTTCCGGTCCTTAAGTGGTTAATGTGAGGGAATAGAGTAATTGAAATCATGTAATTATGTATTTTTATTCATTATACTCAACCCTTCTTCAATGTGAGGAAATAGAGTAATTGAAATCATGCAGGTATTTGATTTTTATTTTTGTATATTTATTTATTAAGTTTGGATTATGAATTTAAGTTTAAAACAAATAAAAAAAAAAACATTTCATCAAATATTTATACTATTATTTTTTGACCCATCACACATGTGGTATCGCCATACTCAGGCAAAGTAGCAGAATGTATTTTAAGCTTGTCATGTTATGTGTTGGAAATACCTTAGAAGTGTATAACTTTGTGTAAAAAAAAAATTGCGTTTTCATTTTCTCTCCACATTTTCCAAAAACTTCTGGAAAAAAATGAACCGTTCAAAAGACTCATTATGCCTCATAGATTATATGTTGGGGTGTTAGCTTTCCAAAATGGGGTCATTTTGTGGGCGTTTCCATTGTCCTGGTGCTCCAGGGCCTACAGAAGTGTAATAGGTGGTTGAGAAATGAGATGTGTAATTTATGCTTCTAAAACGCCTGAAGGTGCTAATTCAATGTTGGACCTCTCTATGTGGCCAGACTGTAAAAATGTCCCACACATGTGGTATCACCATACTCAGGAGTAGTAGAATGTGTTTTGGGTTGTAATTTGAGGTATGCATATGCCATGTGAGAGAAATAACCTGTTACAATGACAATTTTGTTGAAAAAAAAAAAAATCTTCATTTTACAAAGAATTGTGGGAAAAAATGACAACTTCATAAAACTCACTATGCCACTTGCTAGATACCTTGGAATGTCTACTTTCCAAAATGGGGTCATTTGGGGGATATTTGTACTTTGCTGGCTTGTTAGGGTCTCAAGAACATCAGAACGTCAGTACATCAGGTGTGATCAATTTTCAGTGATTTGCAACATAGGCTGTAGACTCTGTAACTTTCACACAGACCAAATAATATACACTAATTTGGGTTATTTTTACCAAAGATATGTAACATTATAAATGTTGGCCAAAATGTATGAAGATAAATTGCTACTTTGCAAAACTTGTTTTTTTTTAAATTTTCGGTCTTTTTTAAATTATAGCGCAAAAAAGAAAAACCCAGTGGTGATTAAATACCACCAAAAGAAAGCTCTATTTTTTAAAAAAAGGATGCAAATTTCATATGGGTACAGTGTTGCATGACTGAGTAATTGTCATTCAAAATGTGAGCGCACTGAAAGCTGAAAATTGGTCTGGGCAGGAGGGGGGTTTAAGTGCCCAGTAAGCAAGTGGTTAAAAAATAAAGAAACAATGTCCCTTGCCGCCACACCTGAAAAAAAAAACATCTGGCCTCGTCATAGCCTCCCCGCCGACTGCCTGCTCCTCCATCTGATATTGCTTAAATAGCTAAGGGGCGGCATGCCCCCAGTCGGTGATGTCACAAGGGGGCGGGGTCATTCACTGATGTCATCGGGTGACTCCACCTATTATCTATTTAAGAAATGTCAGACAGAGAAGCAGGCAGTCGGGGGGAGTCTTCGATGAGGCTGGAGGTTTGTTTATTTTTTTTGGGTCCGGGGGTTTAGCGGGCAGCACAATTGACGATGATTCTTTGTTTCTTATTTTTTAATAAAGGAATTGTCAAAAACTTGTGTACTGCCTTTATTCACTTTTTTGGAGAATGGGTATGCCATACTCATTCACATGGGGGGGCCTGCATGCCCGGATAAGAGTCTGGTATGGGTTTGGGGGGGACCACGATAGTTTTTCGACCGGTCTTTATTGGAATCATTATGAAAATTTGGAATTCATTGGAAAATGGATAAACAAAACAAAATTAAACAAAAATAAACTAAATGAATACCGAAACAAATAAACAAATCTAAATTAGTAACATAACGAATCCCATCCAAAACTAAACAAATTTTTCCATTCTGCACATGTCTACTGTTAACACCATCCCTTGATAGGGCTTTAATATCAGCTACCACGAGGTGCCTGTTCCTTGCATACCTTTTATTTTGTAAGTACTAGCAGGCAAATTTCAGGGCCTCAGAACCTGGCACTTATCTTGTATGCAAACAAGGAATTTTGTTTTTGGTTTGCTTCTGAAGATATTAGTTGGTGGCAGTTAGGATGACCTTTAATGCCTTCTTGGTTACTGACCTGGATCAAGCATGCAGAGAATGAAGTCAGAATGAGTTCATAACTCCTGATCCAGATCAGTATTACAGCAATTCAACTGACATAACAGCCTGAGCAATGGGGAGAAATCAGCAGTAACAATATCTATACTTCACTTAAATAAAGGTTGTCTTGTAGACAAATTGAAACCCCAGTTATACTACATTTCGTTTGTTAAAGCATTGTGTATCATAATCAAGTGAGGTGTTATTTTTTTTTTTTTTACATAGAGCTTTTAACGTTTTTCATCTTGTTTAGCCTCTTAGTACTACTTATCTCCTCCAGCCTTTTAGCCATATCCTGTCTACTCACTCCAATGACAGATGCGCATATTCCGGCTTCTAGTTAGCGACAACAGTAGACCATGCCTTAGCAGGGTGACAATGCAGGGGCATAAAACGTGAATATCCGCGCTCATGATAACGTTATATAAATATGATTTAAACGAATAAGCAGCTAGTACACTTAAAGAGGAAGTAAACCCAGATGGGGTTTACTTCCTCTACATACTCCTGTAAATTAGAAGCATAATGGGCTACTATGCATCGCATAGTAGCCCATTATGTGCCACTTACCTGCAAATGAAGCCAGCAACGGCCTGCGCTGTCCCCTGTGCTGGCGGCGTCCATCTTCTGCCCCTCTTCTTTCTGGTGCCGCGACATCCGCATCTGTGACTGGCCTGAGTCACAAGCGCTCGAGAGCCGCCAGTCACGGCACGGTCTCAGTGGAGATACGGCACGGAGGCCGTTTCTTCACTGCGCATGTGCCGAAATGACGTCGGCACATGCAGAATGTGACGAACACGGGTATCAGATCACTGCCCTCCTCACCGACCAGCGACCGAGGACCCCCCTGATCTAACACCGCACTTGTCACGAACGTAACAATGCCACTCTCAGCTGCTTCCGCACAAAGATTTTCCAGTTTGCGGGACCACCGTCTAAGTGACAGCCGCCTGAGAGCGATTGTTACCGGGCTAATTTAAACAATTAACCCTTTCACTGCCACCACTTCTGGATACCGGCCAGAAGACCTGTATGTTAGCAATACCAGTATTTTAGAACAACCGCCTGTAACACACACTGTCACCGCAGACAGGTATATTCAGATGCGTTATTTTAAAAACAGTAGCGCTCTTCAAAGGAACAGATTCGTAATAGTTGCATTAAGAGCTTTAGGGACAGAATTAACACTTTTCAAAATAAGGTTTAATAATGAAAAGGTCAAGTTTTAGGTGCAGTAAAATATTTACAGAAAAATAAAAGTACAAACTAATGAGACAAAATTACAGCAACAAAGAACAGAATGAAAAAATACCTGCATTTGAAATGTCCTTGCCTAATCTGTGTTTCTAAGATGATTTCCTGGTTCTCTGATGTTGTTTCATTGATGGTACGTGAGAACTGACAATTGATCTTGGCAGTCCTTTTTCTCTGGATCACAAGGGGGGAGCCATACCCCCCTGGCCATTCGCATGAGAGGGCGTGTTCTTAGACAATGTCCAGGGCAGGCCGTTGCGAGACATGCAGCATAATCCAGGCATGGATTATAAAAATCATAACTTGTGATTGGGTCGCCTGGCACATCTCCCAGTAATAAATGTCATCTCGGCATTAGTAAAGCTTTCAAATGACTCCAAACATGAGAGTTCTGAGACCTTCTAGGACCCTGGGGAGCGAATAGACTAGTTCTATCCCTACTTGGGTAACAAGGGGTGAATGTTTATACTTGAATTATCCAGGCCGAAATTTTACATTCAAATATGTATGTTTTATCACTATGGCATATTTCTAGCGGAAATGATGGGTTTATATAGCTTTTGGGTAAGTTTTAAGGCAGAGAGAGGGTCGTCCCAGGGTTAGAGTTGCCAGGGGAATTTATGGGCAAACATCAGTTTGTTTTATGTTTGTTCAAGATAAGCGAACAGGGCTTCTTCCTGACCAGTCATAAACCATAATCAGAGGGCCCCCTTTGAAGTTGATCTGGCCAGAGAGAGGGGGGTGTAAAGGAGAAGCTTTGTCCTACTTCAGACTGCCATGTTAGAAGGTGAGAAAAAAAAAACTTTGCAGCCATTTAAGTAGCTCCCCTTCCAAAATGGAGTCCATCTGGCTCCGTGCGTGGTATCATTACTTCGCGTGGGTCTCACGCGTGATACCATCACATCTCCACCCGGAGGCGGTTGCATGGGAGGGAAACGCGATTCCCTTCCTGACGCAATCCACGCCTACGGACTGAGCTTGGCGGGACAGACCATCAGCATTCCCATGGGTGCTGCCTTTCTTGTGCTGGATGGTGAAATCATATTGCTGAAGGATTAAGCGCCAATGAGTAGCTTGCCATTCTCCCCAGCAACACGATTTAGCCAGCTCAAGGGATTGTGATCGGTGATCACCGTGAAGTGTCTCCCATAGAGGTACGTCTGCAGCTTCTGGAGAGCCCACACGATTGCGAGACATTCCCTTTCGATCGTGGCGTAGGCTACTTCCCTAGGAAGCAGTTTCCGGCTCAGGTAGAGGATGGGGTGTTCCTCTCCGGTGCCATCCACTTGGCTCAGGACTGCACCCAACCCATAGGCAGAAGCATCAGTCTGCACTAAGAAACGGCGGGTAAAGTCGGGAGCCCGTAGCACAGGGGCGCTGGCCAGCGCCTCATTCAGGGCCTGAAATGCCCTCTCACATTCTGGTGTCCAGGACACCACTTTGGGCAGTTTCTTCTTGGTTAGGTCAGTTAAAGGTTTTGCCAGGCTACTATAGTTACTTACAAATATCCTATAGTAGCCAGCTGTCCCCAAGAATGACATAACCTGTTTCTTGGTTTGAGGGGTTGGCCAGGCCAGTATGGCTTCCACCTTCCCTGTCTCAAGTCTTAGAGTGCCTCCTCCCACCTGGTGTCCCAAGTGCTGGACATCAGTCATGCCGATCTGACACTTGCTGGGCTTGACAGTCAGACGGGCAGCTGTCAGTTGGTCCAGGACCCGTGACAGGTGCACCAAGTGTTCCTCCCAGGTAGGGCTGAACACCGCAATGTCGTCCAGGTAAGCCATGGCAAAGGTTTCCATCCCCTCCAGTAAGTCATTCATGGCCCTCTGGAAGGTAGCTGGGGCTTTCATCATCCCAAACGGCAAGACAGTAAATTTGAACAAGCCAAATGGGGTGATGAAGGCCGACTTTTCCCAAGCTTCAGGGGCAAGAGGAATTTGGCAGTACCCTCTGCTCAGATCCATGAGGCGTCTGCAGTGGTGATCGCATTCAGCTTTCGGTAGTCCACACAGAACCTGGTCGTCTGATCCTTTTTGGGGACCAGGACCACTGAGGACGCCCAAGCACTGTGGGACCTCCGAATTACCACCAGCTGCAGCATCTCCTCCACCTCCCTCTTCATGTCAGCCAGCACCTCCAGTGAGATGCGATAGGCCGACTGTTCAATGGGGGGATGTGCCCCAGTGTCCACCTGGTGGACAGCGAGGTCCGTCCACCCCGGTTTCCCCATAAACTGGCTCCCATGGACTGTCAGCACATCCTTCAGCCCAGGTACCTGTGCGGGGGTAAGGTTGGGGTTTATCAGGAGGTTGGAGTTGACCTCCCTGGTGTCAGCTAACAAGTCTAGGAGTGGGTAAGCCTCTTCAGGCTCCGGCCTGCTGCAGACCGGCATGGCATAGGCAGTGCGCTCATGATGGGCTTTAATTATGTTCACATGGAAGGCCTTCTGCCGTCTACTCCCTTCTCCCAACCGGACTAGGTAAGTAACGTCATTCAGACGCTGGGTAATGGGGTACGGGCCTTCCCATGCGGCCTGGAGTTTGTTCTGCCACAAGGGGAGCAGAACATACACCAGCTGCCCAACGTTATATGCCCACTCCCTGTACAGCTTGCCTTTGTCCCAGCAAATCTTTTGTTTGTCATTCACTGCAGGGGGGGCTGTCAGCTAAGCTTCTGAGCTGTGCCAGCATTTGGTCTATCTGCAGTGCTGCTTCAAAGGCTGAACCACAAGTCCCAGCCAGCAGTCCTGTGGCAAACGAGGACAGCTGCTGAGGCCCAACAGAGGTATGGAGGGGGCCCAGAGTCCTCCTCCTGCTGTTTGGCAACCCTAGCCTGTACCTCTGCAGCCCTTGCAGCACTGCGAGTGACCACCAGTATGGGTAATACATTGTCATCATTATCAACATTACAGTCAACAGGTATACGTGTGACATCATTGGCACATACATCATTTACATTTACATTCAACTGTGTCTCTTCTCCTTTCTCTGAAGAAGGAGAACCTTGCATTTCCACTTCCCCCTCCCCCTTCCCCTCCCCAGGTTGCCCAGATATCATACCCACATCTGCACACGGTACCTTAGGGAGTCCAGAGGTTTCCGAGGGGGTGTCCTCAGCAGGGGCATAGTAGGAGACAAGGGTCCCCAAGTCAGCACCCAGCAACACAGCAGTGTGAATCTCCTCAGAAACTCCCACCTCTCTCATCCCACTCCCGGCACCCCAATCAATGTACACATAGGCCCGGGATATGCGGGAGCGGGTTCCCTCAACTCAGGTGAGGGTGAAGAACTTGTTGGGGATGATGTCCGTTTCTTCTATCACCTCCGGTCTGACCAAGGTGACTTCAGCTCCGGTGTCCCGGAGACCCGTTACAGTCCGGTGACCCACGATGACTGGCTGCAAGTTGGCATTGGGTCCTTGAGGTCTCCCACTGACGAACAGCACGGCGGAAGGGTTGCTGGCCGGGTGGCCAGATGATGTCATCTTCTTTTGCTCTGGGGACTGTGTTCGCAGATGGCCAGGCTTGCCACAGGTGTAACACCTGCGGTTATCAGTCAGGGCGGATTTGACGCCAAGGACTGCAGTTTCAGACCGCTGGCTGGCCTGCAGAGGAGGGGTCGCCGCGTGCGATTTACCCCCTTTCCAGCCATTCGGTGGAGCTTTGCGATGGTCCAATACCTGAGTACTGACGAAGGTATCGGCCAGGTCTGCTGCGGCTTTAGCAGAACCGGGCTTCTGCTCTAGCACAAACTGTCTGACGTCTGGAGGACAGATGTGCAGGAGCTGATCTTCAATCATGAGATCTTCCGGGGCCTCAAAATAAGTGGCTTTCAGGCCCCTAGTCCACTGTTGCAATGTGATATGTAAACGGCTTACCACATCCATATAAGAGTCCCCAGGCCCTTTTTGCAGGGACCTAACCCATTTTCGGTGTACTTCAGGGGTTAATCGATACTTCTGAATGATTGCTGCCTTTATGGCTTCATAGTCCTTGTCCTGCTCCACCTGCAGGTCCACATACGCATCCAGGGCATCCATACGCATCCAGGGCCTGGAAATTTAACGGCTGGGCGTGCAGGCAGAGAGGCGTCCCTGTGCTCTAGGGATCTGAGGTTCTGACCCTGTCGGTGCTGCTGTTGGAGCCTCAACATCTCCAATTGGTGCCGACGATCAGCCTCCTTCTATGCGGCCTCTCTCTCAGCCTGGCGTTCCAGAAACTGCAGGTAAATCACAGGATCGGTTTCACTGATTCGTGTGTTTCCTGCATTTGAGAGTCTCTGCTGTTTGCAGGCAATCTGGGGTTAGCCTGCTCCTGCTGCGGCCCAGAAGGGACAATCAGTAGTATTCCCATTTCAATCCCTCTTTGCTCATCCTGTGAGGTTGTGGAGTTTGAACCACTTGGCTCTGGAGTATCGGGAACCCCTTCAGCTTCACATTCCTCTGAGTTCAGGTCTGCTCAGATATCATACTCCTGTAGGGCCTTTATCATGTCTTTACAAGTTTTGTTACTGACGTCAAGGTCTCTTGTTGTACACTCAGTAGTCAGTTCATCTTTGTTCATCTTCTTATACACTGATGGCCCAGACATTTTGCACGCAGAAAACAGAGAACAGAAAGCAGAGATAGAAAGGAGTTGTAGGGAGGAGTTGTTGCTGTATGTCTCTTTAAAAACAAAAAATATGCACCAGCTTCTCTCTAAGGACTGTTTCCAAAAAGGTTACAATCCTTCAGTGCACTGAATGCTCTTAAGGCGAAACTATCCGACCGTTGCCAACCAGTATGTGATGAACGCAGGTATCAGATCGCTGCCCTCCTCACCGACCGGGGACCGAGGACCCCCCTGATCTAACACCGCACTTGTCACGAACGTAACAATGCCACTCTCAGCTGCTTTCTGCACAAAGTGTTTGCGGGACCACCGTCTAAGTGTCAGCCGCCTGAGAGCAATTGTTACCGGGCTAATTCAAACAATTAACCCTTTCACTGCCACCACTTCTGGATACCAGCCAGAAGACCCGTATGTTAGCAATACCAGTATTTTAGAACAACCGCCTGTAACACACACTGTCACCGCAGACAGGTATATTCAGATGCGTTATTTTAAAAACAGTAGCGCTCTTCAAAGGAACAGATTCGTAATAGTTGCATTAAGAGCTTTAGGGACAAAATGAACACTTTTCAAAATAACGTTTAATAATGAAAAGGTCAAGGTTTAGGTGCAGTAAAATATTTACAGAAAAATAAAAGTACAAACTAATTTGACAAAATTACAGCGACAAAGAACAGAATGAAAAAAAAAACCTGAATTTGAAATATCCGTGCCTAATAAGTGTTTCTAAGATGATTTCCTGGTTCTCTGATGTTGTTTCATTGATGGTACGTGAGAACTGACAATTGATCTTGGCAGTCCTTTTTCTCTGGATCACAAGGGGGGGCCAAACCACTCTGGCTATTCGCATGAGAGGGCGTGTTCTTAGACAATGTCCAGAGCGGGCCGTTGCGAGACATGTGGCATAATCCAGGCATGGATTATGAAAATCATAACTTGAGATTGGGCCGCCCGGCACATCTCCCAGTAAGCAATTTCATCTCGGCATGCGTAAAACTTTCAAATTATTCCAAATATGAGAGTTCTGAGACCTTTTAGGACTCTGGGAAGGGAATAGACTAGTTCTTGGGTAAAATAGGGTGAAGGTTTATACTTGAATTATCCGGGCCGAAATTCTACATTCAAATATGTATGTTTTATCACTATGGCATATTTCTAGCGGAAATTATGGGTTTATATAGCTTTTGGGTAAATTTTAAGGCAGAGAGAGGGTCATCCCAAGGTTAGAGTTGCCAGGGGAATTTATGGGTAAACATCAGCTTGTTTTAGGTTTGTTCAAGATAAGTGAACAGTGCTTCTTCCTGACCAGTAATAAACCATAATCAGAGGGCCCCCTTTGAAGTTGATCCGGCCAGAGAGAGGGGGGTGTAAAGGAGAAGCTTTGTCCTACTTCAGACTGCCATGTTAGAAGGAGAGAAAAAAAACTTTGCAGCCATTTAAGTAGCTCCCCTTCCAAAATGGAGTCCGTCTGGCTTTGTGCGTGGTATCATTGCTTCGCGTGGGTCTCACGCGTGATACCATCACACAGAACACTGCATATCCCCTGAACCGTGCAGGTTTGGGAGATATGCAGGGCACCTACAGGTAAGCCTTATTATAGGCTTACCTGTAGGTTAAAGTGGCTGTCACAGGTTGACAACCACTTTAAATTCACACAGAGAGTTAAACAAGCTAGTGAAAATAATCAAGTGCAGCGCTAATGTAACAAGTGGTAAAACTGTACATAAAAAAGTCCTCATTCATTCTGTATAAAGCAATAAAGTGCTGGTGCAATGATGTGATATCCTAGTGATAAAGTTCATAAGAATTTCTTCTGTCCAAAGAAATATGAAAAGAGTTCCATTTCCAGAGGATATCAGATGTTTTTTCTACATCTAATACCACCTTATTACCCACTGGGGAGGAGATACGGAGATTGCGGACACAGAGGGAAGGTGCTACTAACATCAGAGCCATCTGAGACGTACTCTGGCGGATGTGGGATCCCTCTAAGCAGGTTCCGCCACTCCAGGGAAGGAGTGTCACTGGTTTTCCGGTAAGCTCCCATCTTCACTGGTGAAGGATTATCATTTGGTAGCTGTTTTCCAATAACACATCTCCTTTATCTGATATCCTCTGGAAATTGAACTCTTTTCATATTTCTTTGCACAGAAGAAATTCTTATGAACTTTATCACTAGGATATCACTGTCAAGGGCACCTGAGGTCAGGTGACAGATGCGCACCGCAGAAGTGTGAATCGCACCTCAGAAGAAGGTTGCAAAGTGCACTGCAAGGTTGTGGACCTATGGCTGACTGCTGCTAATGAGTTCCGGCTGAAATGGGAAGAGGGGCCCCTGGAGCATGGACACTGAAATACAGGGAGCTAGTGCATCGGTTTCCCCAGGGTGCGGAATCTAAGAGCCAGTGGGTATTCACCAGAGCCTCTGGTGGTGAGAATGGATTTGGTTGCAACTGGATCCCGGTCGCGTCCCCCGGGGTCCCCTAGCTCACGCTCGGCTGGTTACAGGTGGAAGAGGGGCAGCAGCAGCACAGGAATAGCAAGAATAGTCAGAGGAATAGCAAAGGGTCAGGGCTACAAGCAGACAGGAGAAACCGAGAACAAGCTGAAGATCGAGGTATCAGGCAGGAAGGGATAGTCAGACAAGCCAAAGATCAGACCACGGATAAGACTCAGAGCAAACAAAGGAGACAACCACACACAAGCCAAACACGGACAAACGTTGATCAGCAATGCAGCCCTGCACTGCCAGGTGTTATATTCTGTTACCAATTAAGGCCTGGGGCAGAGACCAGCTGAGGAGGGCCTACTAAAGCACACAGGTGAAGGAGGCCCAGCCTTTAACTGGACACGTGCAGCAAAGGTAGGCAACAGATAGGACATGAACGTTTGCTGTGGTTTCAAAACAGAATGTTTACTGTGGTTTCATGACAATCACAACATTTACCAGCACTTTATTGATTTATACAGATTGAATCAGGACTTTTTTATTAGAATTTTACCACCTGTTACATTAGCGCTGCACTTGATTATTTTTACTATAATGCAGGGGCATAATTGGTAGACACACCATAACAGGAAGTACCTAAGCAAGGACATTAATGCAAGATCACCAGGAATTATTTCTAAAGAAAGCTGCAAATTTTAAAAGACAGAAAACAACTTTTGAAATTACATTAACATGTCAAAGTGGTTGTAAAGGCACAAGGTTTTCTCTATGCATGAAGGTAAAAAAACCTTCTGTTTGCAGCAGCCCCCCCCCCCCCCCCTTATACTTACCTGAGCCCCTCTCCATTCAGTGATATCCACGAGAGCCTTGCCTCGCACTCCTAATTGGCTTTTGGTAGCAGAAGTAGCCATCAGGAGATGGAGGGGGCAGGGCCAAGACGCGGCTATGTGAATGAACACACAGAGCCGTGGGTCGGGAGCACGCCTGCTTGGATGCCCCCACAGCAAGCTGCTTGCAGTGGGAGTACCTGGCATGAGGGAGGGGCCTGGAGCGCCAGCGTGGGACCCAAAAAGAGGTCCGGGTTGCTGTGTGCAAAGGCTTGTTATTAAAAAAACAAGGTTTTACTATCACTTTAAAGCTTATATGAAATTTTAGTGATTGGGTTGGATTTAATTTGAGCCAAGGTTCACCCTAGTGCAGCATGATCAGATTTTTTGTGTGATTTTGTAGTGCAACATCGTGCATTTTTGACATGTTTTTGATGCATTTTTCATGCTTTATACATGTTTTGTAGGAGAAGGAAACTGGATTAGATACACAAAACTCTGCCAAAAACACACTAAAACGCATGTACGTGTCTTTTATATGCATTTTTGGTGCATTTCCTTTGAAGTCTATGGAGCCAAAATCACACTGCACCAGTACCAGTAGCACCTGTACCCTTTGCAAAAATGCACTGAAACTGCACTAATGTGAACAAGCACCATAGAGGATAACATGATTTCCGTTGCCATGTGGTGCTGCTCAACAGCAGCTGTATCAGAAATCACACTAATGTGAATGGGGGGGGGGGGGGGCGTACGACGTGATCCC
>BLSH010191437.1:1984895-1997318 GCA_018402905.1 Glandirana rugosa
CTGAAATATCACTTATCCCTGTTCGATCCACTTACTTATATAACGGTCGATAATGTATTGTTTGAAACTGCGCTGCACTAATGTGAACAAGCACCATAGAGGATAACATGATTTCCATTGCCATGTGGTGCTACACTTTCAAATATTTTTGTTTTACCTAGATATTAGTGTAGTTCTGTTTCCTGTGCTGTTTGTATGCTTTACCTTGTAATGATGGGTTTGCAGGTTGTGACTGCAGTTTGTTATGTAATAGCTGGCAATATATTCATTCACCTAGCTTGTCCCTATTCACTATAAAGTCCATGACTCGCTATTTCCTCTGTGTTGCATGTCGTCCATTAACCTGTGCAGTGCCATGCGGCATGCCTCATGCTTAAATACTCAAGCCCTCACAGTCCATTGAGGAGTACAAGCTGTCTACCAAGATGGCAGATGGGACTGGTAGTTTCTTCATTCACAGAGTCTTGTAAATGGTTGATGTGACTGTGTGGGCAGAGCCCCACACAATGATACTGATTTTAAAATGCGACAGCGGCTGCGAGGGAGAGAAATCCCTATCCATCAGTGGGGCGGGCCGTCCATATGGGACGCCCCCCATCCATTCATCTGACCCCCTAATCTACATGCGGGGTGCCGGACGCATGGATTCCAATGTTTTTTTTTGAAGCACGATCCAAAAATGGGTGGGCTCAAAGCGCAGAGCACTGCGCCCTGAGCCCACCCCTATTGTGTGAAAAAAGCAAATTAATATTCGCTATTGTCTTCCTGACTCTCCTCCCAGCCAATCAGGAAGCAGCCGCGGGTCCTGAGACCCGATTGGCCAGGGAGTCTGAGGACCCACTTCCTGTTCGGCTGGGGGAGAAGGAGCGGCCCCGGAGCGAGATCTCCATGGACAGCTCACCCACGGCCACATCCAGCTCTCCGGCTCGGACAGTGGAGGGAGGAGGAGAGGAGATCAGTGTCATCCCTAGTGGACTCTTCATCTGCCTCCTAAGGTAAGGAGGCCCTTTGCCCTCCCATCCGTCCGTCTTCCGCCGGGGGGGCTTGGTGGTGCTGGTGATCACCGCCTTCATGTCAGTCTCCCACGCGGGGGGTGTTTGCCGCCCCCCCCCCCAAATATTGAGCACCAGCCGCCACAGCCACCCACTGTCACAGGGAATTTGAGGGGTAGGAAAAGAGGGGGGTCTACATGAACATGCTACACTGTAAATATGGGTTTCACAAGTAACATGTTTAAAAGGTGACCCTATTCTTAAAGCACACTTTTCATAAAAAACAGCCCTTCACACACAATGATTATAAGGCACATAGTAGCATTCATTATATGCACTGTTACTAATGTTACCTGCCACCATGATCCCTTCTACAGGAACTACACAGGTCCTGTAAAAAGTGAAGACAGTTCAGTCACCAACTCTCACCACCACCACCACAATGGAACCACAATGTGTTCCCTATGACTAGCAACCTGATTTTTAACATTGGATGAAATATGGATCACAACAGTGGAACAACAGTATGCAGGATGCATAAAATACAGCCTTGTGTAGACAGATGCAATCCATCATTATGCATGGTGTGCAGCTAAACAACCATTTGTGTTCCCAGTAGTCAGTAGTACATCTCCATGCATATTTCTTTTACAAAGTACTTTGTAGCTTAGGATTTGAGAAGATGTATAAGCTGTGCTTCAGTATTTTCAGTCTTTCATATTTTTATATACTGTATCACCAACATATTTCATAGCCCTCTACATCTTGGAAAAATCACAAAATGAACATAATGTGACAGAGTTGTACCTAAGCTGACGAGCTAAAGGATAGGGAAGAAGTACGATATTACAAACAAGGGATTTTTTAGTACTAAGGACTAGCTACATCTAATTATAAAAAACACAATGTTATATTAATGCTGCATGAACCACCAGCTGGATCTTGTGAAGGATAGAAAAAAGTCCTGCCGAGGACAGATGTTGGAGAAAAAGAAAAGCACTGCCTAGAGGAAATATGGTAATCGAGGATAAGAATTAGTAATAGAACACAAGAAAACATGGTAGGTTCACAACAACTGTAGAAAGACACATTGGGATAATTTGGTGGGTGCCTTTGGAGAGGTACGTTTTTAAAGACACATATCAGAGCGGAGAACAGTCAAATTATTCACAATGTGTTCCATAGAAAATGAAAAATAAATGATGGTGTTTTAGAGAGGAAAAGGGGATGGGGGTTGCTATAAGGGAGGTGAAGCATTGATGTAAAATAGTAGACCACAAATGTGTTAAAGAAAGTCACCTATAAGGCTCCATGCACACTGAAGCTGATAAACGACAGTTTATGGTCGTTTGGGTGTTTTTTTTAACAGCCCAAAAACGCTCCTTTATGTTATCCTATGTGTCCATGCACACATGGACGTTTATTGTTGTTTAACAGCAGTGGCATTTTTGGGCTGTTATCTGAACGCCCTGAAATGGCGTCCAGAAGTCAGTTTTCTGACCACAAAAAACGCTGGACGCCGATAAACGCTGCTAAACGGCCGTTTATTTGCGTCCAGTGCTTTTTGTAGTCAAAGGAAGCTAATGTAGTTTAAAAAAATGCTCAAAACCGCCGACGCCGGTATGGGGGAGGGGGGGGGGGGAGCACTGAAAGACCATTTCATTACAGAGTCCATTTTAGATGGCCCCACCATTTCATGCTTTATGTCTTACATACAAAACATGTAGTTTCTAGCTTCTATTTCTTGAGAAGCAAAACTTAGCTCACTAGCTGATTCCTCCTAAGTGACGTATAAACATACCCCTTCCCCACTTGGGAGGAGCTCAGTCACGTCATATAGCGTCTTACCTATAGCTTTATTTTATTCTAGAAATTCCTCAAGCCTTGCAACGCCCCTTATACTTTTGTATAAATGCTAACGCGCCGTAATAAACGTCAGAGATTGATTTCAGCTACATCCTGTGTCTGTGTCATATTTTTCTGTGCTGAGGTCATTCTCCCGGGATCCCGAACAGATATACTGAGACGGTCCAGGCATCAGAGAACAGGGCGCCTAGCTGAAACCCCAACAGCCGGTAAACGCCGATAAACGCTGCTTACAAAACGCTGCTTAACCACTTGCCGACCGGCGTCTGACGGCGACTAAGTGGTTGGACGGCAGCTGCGAGTTTCCGCACTGTGAGCGCGCACGCTCACTGTGTTCCGGGGGGACCAGGGAGCGGGTAGGGCGGATTCAATCGCCGCCGGCTACCCGCGATGGCCCCCCGCAGTGAAAGAATGGAGGTCCGTGTAACTAAACACAGATCTTCGTTTTCATAGAGGGGGAAGGGCTGTGATCACAGGCTTCCTGTATATGGAAGCTGTGATCACTCCCCTCCCCCTGCCAGCCCAGCACCAATACAGTTAGAACACAGTGAGGGAACACAGTTAACCCTTACAGCGCCCCCTCCAGGTTAACCCCTTCACTGCCAATGGCATTTACACAGTAATTAGTGCATTTTTATAGCACTGATCGCTGTATAAATGCCAATGGTCCCAAAAAAGCGTGAAAATGGTCCGACATGTTCGCTGCAATATCGCAGTACCGCTAAAACTCGCAGATCGCCGCCATTACTAGTAAAAAATTAAAAAAAAATAAAAACCCCAGAAATTAATTCTCATCATCCGTAAACGCGGCAACTTTTGCGCAAACCAATCAATAAACACTGATTGCGATTTTTTTTACCAAAAATATGAGGAAGAATATAAATCGGCCAAAACTGATGATTTTATTAAAACTTACCGTAAAATCCTTTTCTCCGAGTTCACTGACAGCCGCAGCTCTTCATTGACTTGTGGGTTTATGCTTGTCCCACTAGGAGTTAACTAGACAGGGAAAAGAACAGCTGGCCCCTCCCATGGGGCCGTCCTCTCTTCCCACATAAACCCTCCACATAGCATAGCTCACCAGTTTGTACACAAGCCGTACAGAAAAACAGAGCACAGAGGGGTGGGTGCTGCGTCTGTCAGTGAACTCGGAGAAAAGGATTTTACGGTAAGTTTTAATAAAATCCCTTTTTCTCCTACGTTCACTGACAGACGCAGCTCTTCATTGACTTGTGGGGATGTCCCCAAGCTGTGTCAAAAAAGAGGGGTGGGTAAACGATAACAACTGTACCCAACAGAACCTCTTAAGGAGGCGCCAGACGCGCCTACACTGCCACCTGCAAAACTTTGTGGCCAAAAGCAGCATCCGAAGATGCTAACAAGTCAACTTTATAAAACTTAGTGAAAGTGTGTACCGAGGCCCAAGTGGCCGCCTTGCACACCTGTGACACCGAGGCCTGGTGTCTGAAAGCCCAGGAAGTGCTAACAGCCCTGGTAGAATGAGCCGTGACCGGAAAGGGAGGAACCTTACCCCGAACAGAATATGCGTGAGTCACGGTCTGTCTATTCCAACGAGAGATAGTAGCCGACGAGGCGCCCAAACCTTTGCGCGGACCCTCTATCAGCACAAATAAGGCTTCCGAAAAGAAGCTGTAGCAGCTAAATACACTCGTAAGGCCCTCACTACGTCCAAGGCATGCAACTCAATTTCTCTTGGGTGCGAGGGACGTGGGCACAAAGAAGGAAGAACAATTTGTTAATGTGGAAAGAAGAAACCACCTTCGGAAGAAACCAAGGAGAGGGTCGCAATACCGCCTTGTCCTTGTGCAGGACCAGGTAGGGAGACTTGCACGACAGTGCTGCCAACTCAGACACCCATCTGGCAGAAGTGATGGCTACCAAAAAGGCCACCTTCTGCGACAGCAGTTGTAAAGAAATCTCCCTGATTTTTTCATAGGGCGGTTTCTGAAGTACAGAAAGCACCAAATTCAAATCCCACAGGGCCATCGGGACCTTCACCCGAGGCGCCACATGTCGCACACCTAGTACAAAGGTACGAATCAGTGAGTGCGAAGCCAAAGGTCTCTGAAAAAGAATCGCCAGAGCCGATATCTGGCCCTTGAGAGTACTCAAAGCCAGCTTTTTGTTCAGGCCTTGCTGCAAAAAAGTCAGGACCCTAGACACCGCATAAGAGCGAGGGTTATGACCCACCGCCTCGCACCAAGCTATGTAAGCCTTCCAGGCGCAATGGTATATCTTGCGAGAAGTACACTTGCGAGCCTTTAACAAGGTAGGGATCACGGAGTCAGCGACTCCCCTGTCCCTCAGCACCTGGGACTCAATAGCCAGGCCGTCAAAGCCAGCGATGGTAAAGCAGGGTGCAAGATGGGCCCCTGAGACAGTAGATCGTCTCACAGCGGGAGCCGCCAGGGAACGTCTGCCACCATTTGCACCACGTTGGCGTACCATGTGCGCAGAGGCCAAACTTTAGCCACCAGGATTATTGGTATTCCCTCCGCTACTAGCCTGCGTAGCAATTGCGGTAGAAGTTTTATCGGAGGGAAGGCGTACAGAAGGCGATAACGACCCCAGGGGGTCACCAGAGCATCCGTGGCCACTGCCAACGGATCCTTCGTTCTGGACACAAAGTCCTCACCTTGTGATTGAACTGAGACGCCATGAGATCCACGTCCGGCGTCCCCCATCTGTGGCAAATCTGGTTGAACACCTCCGGATGGAGAGACCACTCTCCCGGGTCCAGCGCCTGGCGACTGAGAAAGTCTGCCTGCCAGTTTTCCACGCATGGAATGTAAATGGCGGAGATTGCCGGAACGTGACGTTCCGCCCAACGCAGTATCAGAGCTGCCTCCGCCGCAGCTGCTGGACTCCTCGTGCCGTCCTGATGGTTCACATATGCCACTACCGTGGCATTGTCCGACTGAATTAGAATCGGACGACCCTGTAACCTCACTGTCCAGGGAGATAGGCATAATCTGATTGCTCTCAGCTCCAGCACATTGATGGGGAGACAAGCTTCCCCAACGACCAACGGGACCAACGGCCCTGGGCAGATAGCTGCCCCAGGATTCCGCCCCAACCTGAAAGGCTGGCATCCGTGGTGATGATCACCCACTGAAGGGGCAGGAACGACTTCCCCTGAGTCAACGCCGAGTCCCGAAGCCACCAGGTCAGAGGTGCCCTGGTCTGGGAGTTCAGACGGATAGGTAGGTCCAAGGACCGAGACAGAATCGCTCGCTGGAGAAGTCAAGTGTGACTCTGGGCATAAGGTATCGCCTCGAAAGTCAAGACCATGAGCCCCAGCACCCGCATACAGAATCGTAATGAAGACCGTCGGTGCAATAGCATGGACCGCACCGCAGACTGCAGCGACAGCAACTTGGCCGGAGGAAGGAACATCTTCGCCTGCTCTGTGTCTAGAATCAGACCCAGATACTCCAGGTGACGAGATGGAGAGACCGTCGACTTCTGCAGGTTAGCAACCAGCCGAAGTCCTGTAGAGAGGTCATGGTGATTCTCACATTCTCCTCCAGAGCCGAGGCGGACTCCGCTCTCAGGAGCAGGTCATCGAGGTAGGCTACTACCGCAATGCCTCTTTGTCGCAGTAATGCCAGTACCAGAGCAACCACTTTTGTGAAGACTCCAGGGGCTGACGCCAGACCGAAAGGGAGTGCCACAAATTGATAATGGAGATCCCCCACTGCAAAGCGAAGGAAACGCTGATGCCGTGGGCAAATGGGTACATGGAGGTACGCATCCTTGATGTCCAGAGATGCCAGAAATTCCCCCTAATGGAGGGCGGCCACAACCGAGCGGATAGATTCCATCCGAAATTTTCGTGCCTTCACATAACGGTTCAGGGTCTTCAGGTCCAGTACTGGCCGGACCCCCCCCCCCTTTTTGGGGACCACAAACAGGTTTGAGTAGAAACCTCGAAACTTCTCCGCTGGAGGCACTGGTCCGAGAGTGCTTGAACAGCCCCGAAGAGGGCCTCCCGGCGTGCCTGCGGGAGCCCTAAGTTCGATGGGAAGAACCTGTCTGGGGGTAGAGTGTTGAACTCTATCCTGTACCCGGTGGACACCACTTCCCGGACCCATCGGTCGGAAATGCGAGCAAGCCACCGGTCTGCGAACCCCAGAAGACATCCCTCCACCCGAAGTCCAGGTGGGGGCAGCCCATCAGGCCGAGGAGGGCTTGTCCTCCGCCTTTTCGGTTTTGCGCTGCCACTGCCGTTTACCGGCCCCTGCAGCGGCCTTCCCGGGACGGACCCCTTTTCCTGTCGCGCCCGGGGCGCGAAAAAACCTCTTCTGACCCGAGGGAGGGGTCCCCTGTCTACGGCGAAACTCACGCCTCCGGGGCTCAGGGAGGAAAGTGCTCTTACCTCCTGTGGAATCCTTAATGATCTCATCCAGCCGTGGACCGAATAGACGTCCACCATGAAAGGGAAGGTCTGCGAGGCCTTTTTTGGAAGCATGGTCTCCGGACCATGAGCGTAACCAAAGAATCCAAGAAGGATGACGGCAAAAATCAACATTCTAGACAACATAGGCAGTAAATCCACAGCCACGTCACAAAGGTACTTGATGCCCTGAAGCAGAAAGTCAGCCCTCTGCGGTGCATCCATCAGGCGGCCGCAGTCCAGATCATTCTGGAGCTCCGTTCAGACAGATATTGCGCCACCATGGCGGACGCCAGAGCCGGCCGCAGAGCTGAGCCTGCTACCAGGAAGAGAGCTTTTAACAGCGCCTCTGTCTTCCTGTCAGCCGGGTCCTTAAAGGAAGGAGCCCCTTCCAGAGGAATGGTTGTCGCCTTATTCAGACGAGCTATCGGCAGGTCCACCACAGGAGACTCCCATTTTTTCAAAAAGCTTTCCTCAAAGGGATAGCAAGCGGCAATTAAATGTGAAACGCTGCACACAAATTTTCGTGTCATCCTTGCGCAGGGGCCATGCTAAATTCTCTTCTCTGTATCGTTTCTATTTGAGTACATGTCCTCCCGAACCGAGGACTTTGGAAAACGAAAAAGAATGCTGCGGACGCTGCCAATCACGATAAATCAGATGATCAATTAATTGATCGTAGGGATAAGCCTTGGTGGACCCACACACATACGCAGATGTCTGCGATTCGCCATCTTGGCTCAGTCGCAGCGTAGTGCGAACACCAGTGATAATGGCAGAAACCAGCGATTTTTTGCGTGCAGCCGCCACCCCCTAATCCTCTTCTCTGTCCGAGGGGCCCAGTTCACCATCAGAGAGGTCCACTGGGGTCCCTGTGGCCCCCGATGCCACTTCTGGATCAGAGTCCTCCCCTGAAGAACAAGGGTTAGGGGGACGCTTCTGAGGGGCCTGATGGGCGACCTCCGCCCGGGGAAGGAACTCACTAAAAAAGCCCCTTGCGCAGATTGCGCCACCGGTGGGTCCTCCCCAGCAGGTTCAGCAGTATAGTCTGCCATCGTTCTTCCCCTTAAATCACTCTTAGTAACACACAGGTGTATACCAAAACTTGAGGCACCCCCACACAGCCGCACACCACCGCCCCACAGCGCACCAGGGAAACCCAGGAGGACTGCACCCGCCGCCACCAGCACCCACAGGAGAGCCCAGCTATACTTGCTGTTTGCTGCCTGTAACTTTTGAGGATCGTCAGAAGAGCCGCGCCGTCAGGAGCACACACCGTTCCAAAGAGAAAGAAGAACGATTTAAACACGTTTTTGCAGCAGCAGGGGACACCAAGATGGCCGCCGATGAACACTAGAGGCCAAAAAACCACTTGCAGGAAACGTGCAGTACCGCAAACGGCCGCTCTGAGCACTAAAGGGAAAGCTCCATAGGCCCAGCATGTCCGCGGCTACGGCAAAATGGCGGCGGTCCGCCGCAAAATGGCGGCCGATCGCCGCATGGCGGTGAAAATTCAAACGGACAGTGCCAGCGATCGGGTGCGGTGCGGGGGGGGGTGGGGAGGGGGTGAAAAGGGGCCCACGCGCCCCTACCAGCGGCTACCCAGAAATGTTTTTTTTAAGTTGTCGGTCCCCCCTCCGCCCCTGAAAAGGGGGGAAGGGAGGAACTCTCACTCACCACTCCCGTCGGGCGCAGTGGGTAGCCACCCGTTCGCAGACCTTCCGCCCTTGCCTGGACGGGATGCTGCCGGCCAGAAATCGCCCTACCCGAATCGCAATCCTGGATTGGGCTCAGATGGGGGTCACCCCAGGCCCCCCGCACGGAACGGGCACGATGCGGCGTGTCCCCGAACCGCGGGACTGGCTCGCATCGGTCGGCCAGGCTGGGGAAAGTGCAGAGCCTGAGCGACTCTCTATGCCCCGGCCGGCTTCTTGATAGCAGATTCATTGCTTGATAGAAGTAAAATAAAGATAAAAGATAAAAAACAAGAAAAAAACGGTCACAATCAGGACCGCAGTCCCCTAAAGGGAAGCCAGGTCATCTCCTTGCAAACTAGGCATTGAAACTGCTGAGCTATGCTATGTGGAGGGTTTATGTGGGAAGAGAGGGCGGCCCCATGGGAGGGGCCAGCTGTTCTTTTCCCTGCCTAGTTAACTCCTAGTGGGACAAGCATAAACCCACAAGTCAATGAAGAGCTGCGTCTGTCAGTGAATGTAGGCGAAAAAATGTTTTTTTATTTTTTTTTTGGATTTGGATTTTAGCAAAAAGTAAGAAATTTGGGGTTTTTTTTGCAAAATTGTCACTCTTCTTTTGTTTATAGCGGTGATCAGAAATGACGCAGAGGTGATAAAATACAACCAAACGAAAGCTCTATTTGTGGGAAAAAAAGGACGTAAATTTTGTTTGGGTACAACGTCGCACGACCGCGCAATTGTCTGTTAAAGTGACGCATGGCAAATCACAAAAAGTGCTCTGGTCCTAAAGTGTGAAATCCTTCTGGGGCTGAAGTGGTTAAAGAATGTTTTCTAAGCAGCATCTCCTGCCACTAAAATCCGATACCCAGAGAGCCCAGAGAGCGTCCAGTGTGCATGGAGCCTAAAAGAGCATGTGGACATATTGCTAATTAGACAAAGCAGCATGTTTTGGCAAGCCTGTACATGTCCAAGAAAAATGATTACATTGTTATAATAAATTCAGCTTAGGGGCTCCATAGAAACATTGTTCCATATACTGCACCAATGATGGCCAAATAGCTAGAAACAGCTGTATGCAGTTTGGAATTAATAGCTCTATAATATTAGGCTATATTGACCCCAGTGGCTGCCGCTCCATTAGGGGTGCAGGGGCATCGCCCCACTAATTCATGTGCCCGGCCTCTAATCTACATGCAGTGCACCGAACACATTGATTTCAATAATGTTTTTCTTTTTTTTTTTTGAAGCACGTGATTAGAGCCCGAGGCTCTAATTGGCTTCAAAAACGGTGGGCTCGGGGCGCAGAGCACTGCGCCCTGAACCCACCCACTTGTGTGACATTAGCAAATTTTTTTTTGCTTATGTCTTCCTGGGGGGAGGGCACTGATTGCCGCTGTCTGTCTCCCACGGGGGGTGGGGTTGGTGTTAGTGCAAGTGAGGGAGGGCAGGTTTGTTTCTAGATGTGCATCTGGCCAGTTTTTCTAACATGTTACATGTTACACCCATATTCAGGGTATAACGTGTAACATGTTAGTGCTGCAGCTGACCCCTCGATCCCCACGTCTGCTGCCACAATTCAAAAAAAGTTGCAGCCGTGCGGGGCTAGGCCCACCCCACCGCATCACTTGTTCACAGTGTTCTGTGAATAGGAAACTACAACTACTGTCAGCTTTTGCGGCTGTCGGGTTGTAGTCCTCAATGAACTACCATGGCGCTGTTGAGTGCTGTGATAGTTCATTGATAGTTCCTCTCAGTGTCAGTGGGTAAGAGCCCTGCATAGCATCCATGATCTGCTGATCCTGGGTGCAATGCTTCGCAGGCTCCCAATAAAAAAAAAATAAATGCACATTTCTTTACCTGTAAAAATTGCTAGGATGCAGTATATGGTAAGGGCTCACCCTCAGCATCCTAGGAACAAGCACTCTCCCTTTTTCAAAAGCTGTTCATGTAAAGTAAACATGTAACAGCAGCGGCTGAGCTCAGCATTGCTGCAATAGGGGGAAAGGGAGCGCTTGCTCCTGTGTTGCTGGGTGTGAGTGCTCAACATATGCTGTGTCCTGGCAGGAAGGCAGGAGGGAGGAATGCTAGCAATGTGCATATTTTTAATGCCAGGCTTTCAGAGTGCTGTAAAAGGCTTACGGCTATGCCAATTACATTAAGCAATATTTCTCCAAATTTACCTGCTGAGGTGCCTTGACTACATAGTCCATTTTATTCAAAAGTTGAACGTAGCCTTTAGGGCTGGTTCACACGCTGTTCTGCATTCCTCTGCGTTCCCCTGCAGTGCGATTTTCCAGCCCATGCATTTGAATGAGCTGCAAATGATACCATAATGCACATAAGTCGTGCATGTACTACTTTTGAAAAACGTGCCATACCAAATCATATGATACTACAGTACCATGCGATCTGGTGCTTGCCAACGCTCTGCATTTGCAATCTGCATTTCACATGCCGTTAACAATGTATTGGCACCTGCAGTGGATTGAAAAGGCAGTGCATTTTAAACATGGTGGCGGAAATGCGCACGGAACGTGCCTTTCTTGCACTGCATTTTTTTTAGTTTTGGATGGAGTGGGGAGAGATTAGAACACCTGTCAGTTTTTATTGCTGTTTGTGCCACCATTAGGGAGATTCACTCTTTCTATTTGTCCTGTCCCCAAGGGACTCCCTTAATTTTCAAGGATTTCCTCTTACTTCCTGTTTTGGCTATAGGACAGGAGGTAAGGGTAAATACAGCTGTATGCAAAAGTTTAAGAACCCCTGACAATTTCCATGATTGTCATTTATAAATATTTGGGTGTTTGGGTCAGCAATTTCATTTTGATCTATCAAATAACTGAAGGACACAGTAATATTTCAGTAGTGAATGAGGTTTATTGGATTAACAGAAAATGTGCAATATGCATCAAAATGAAATTAGACAGGTGCATAAATTTGGGCACCCCAACAGAAAAATCACATCAATATTTAGTAGAGCCTCCTTTAGCAGAAATAACAGCCTCTAGGTGCTTCCTGTGACCTTTAATGAGTGTCTGGATTCTGGATGAATGTATTTTGGACCATTCCTCCTTACAAAACATCTCCAGTATAGTTGGGTTTGATGGTTGCCGAGCATGGACAGCCCGCTTCAAATCCTTACCAGGTTTTATGTAAGTAGGTCTTAGGTCTGTGAGTAATTTCCAGTGTCCTTCGTGGATCTCCGACAATAAAGACGATTTCCTCCGAGATGATTTATAACTACACTAAAAAGACAACCCCACGGGTTTAAATACGTGGACAGATTAAAGTAAAACTACGTATAACGTGTAAAAGACAATTAGGTTATTTGGAGTAAGTGATGACTTTATAATGACACAGGAAGTCAATAAACTATCTAGTTTTACTTTAACGACTGGGTTTGTGGGTTTATAAATATTTACTGTTAGTACCTTTAACAGTCCCCAAGAATTTG
>BLSH010191437.1:2014997-2027242 GCA_018402905.1 Glandirana rugosa
CTAGTATATGAAAAAGTTATTTTTACTAACATGGTCTTTCCACCTGTAGGGAATTTGAAGGTGGTTACAGTACGGTTATATCGACTATACCGGGTGACTAGGACTTATAAAAGTTAGGTCCACACACCCGTTTCGAAGTGTGTCCGTGGGGGAACATACTCACGTGGGAATTTTTCTGAAAGCGACAAGAGGGTTCTGTCGACATTGGTGGAAGTTTAAGGGATGTCCACCTTTCTGGTACAATCATTTTTATTGAAAAAGTATATGATCATGACAAATGTTCACTCATGCAGGGGTGTAATTCAATGAGCATAACGATCATATAACATTGATAGGTGGTATGTCCACCTTTCAATCCCTTCCAGTTAACCAGGCTACCAGAATTGATGGAAAATTTGGTCAAGTTTTGTAGCTGGATTAAAGAAATGAGCAATCTTAAAGGTTCCAGTTGCCTAGAGGAGATGAGGATTCGGTTCACCTCTGTTCTCTGTTCCGGGGGGATGTATCAAAATCAGGTAATCTGTGCCCAGTGGTAAAGAAAAAAAAAAAAAACCCTCAACAAGCACAGGATGTGCAAGACCTCCAATCCATTATATTATTGATAAATCTGGGAGACTGGATGCTCTGTAGGTTTATCAGACACCTACTTGTCCCAATTCATCCTCAATTCCTCTGCCAGTTTCAGTGCCTCCCCTTCCGTCTGTACATCTCCCCTAGGGCATTCACAAAGGTCTCACTGTCTGCAATAGCGACATAGAAGATTCAGTAGAACTTCCACAAGGGAATATTCGTCCTCTGATAGAACTTTGAATGGAACATTATCACATCAGACCCCAGCTAGAAAGGTTGGGGGACGCATTTCAAAGAGCAGGCTGCTCGAGGTCATGGGATGTTCAGCTTATGAGGCCTAGTACTGAATGCTCTTGAAGTGAGAGTAGTGTTCAAAGCCCTTCTGTCATTTACTCCTTTTTAGAAGAGGAGCAAGATTTATACTGTGCCTAGACAGCAGTGGAAGGGTAGGATTCTTAGGCTGTCAGTGGAACTTCCTGTATCAATAATTGCAAATATACCATTTTGGCTTAGGAGGCTCTAGTGTCTCTCCTACACTTAAGCATTGAGTCACCACTGCCTCTTCCAGTGATGACAGATTTGCTCTCTCACGGCCAGTTTTGCCATCCATCCCCAAGAGACTACTTTTTGATGGCATGGAAGTTGAGAGGTGCAGGCTACCAAGTCAAGGGTGCTCAGTGCAGGTAGTAGCTACCTTGTGTTAAGCAAGAGAGGTCTTTGTGAATAAGACTTACCAAAGAATATGGGAAAATTATGCAGATCTCACACAGTAAATGCTTGGAGTCTTTTATCACCTAAACGAGCCAAGGTTCTACAGTTCTTACAACTGGGGCGAAACAAGGGCCTAGGTTCAAATATGTTTAAAGTTCAAACTTCAGCCTTGTCTGCACTTACAGGGAGTCCTTAACCCTTTAGTGATGCAATTCTCAATAGGCTTGCATGAATTTGTATACCTGCCAGGAAACCATTGTTCCCTGTGTCACTTGCTCATGTTCCTCATCTCTATCAAGGCCTCATTCTATCCTACAGAATTGGCTACACTCTGCAATATGAAGATCGTATTTCTGGTTACTACAACCTCTGTGAAAAGGGGTGTCAGAGCTGCAGGCTTTGTACTCAAGGAGCCTCACCTAAACGTTCTACCCGGACAGAATAGTCCTAAAACTCCAGACTGCCTTTATCCATGTGGTGTCTTTCTCCTTTGACTTTAACCAGGAAGTTACTTTACCATCTTTCTTGGTTGAGTGAGAGAACCACATCCCCTGGATTTACAAGAATGTCATGCCAAAATGTGCCACCATCCTAAATAACAGGGAAAAAGTTGAACCTTAAGCACGAATAATCGTGTCAAAAGAAGAAACTAAATAATGGACTTTGCTGGCACTTATGAAACTGATGCTGCAGCCACCCAATCCTGTGTCCTGCCTGCCGGCGAGATTTTTAAACCAATGCAGTCTAAAGCATATGTTACAACCTGATTGTACATTTATGTATATTTTTTGGTCTACCAGCAGCTAAGTATTGAAAGAGCCTACCTGAATAAATGATTATGGAATAGATTGTTTAGTTGGGTCTTCTCATTATATAATTCTCAATCTAAAGTAGATTGTACAAACAAATTTCTATGTGTGGGGAGCCTAAAGTATTAATCCATCTCTGGGTTTCAGTTTATCTACCTATTACATGAAAACAGCCTTATTTCTGGGTATCCAAATGTAAAGTGTTTACCATGATTCAGAGATGATGGGCATGAATAAGTCGTCGTTAGGATGCTATTAGGAATCTGCTATCACATTTATAAGAATAAATCTATATAGTACTCAAAATTACTATTTACCGGTAACAACTCCAGCCCCGGAAGGATTTACCCCCTTAATGAAGAGAGCACTTTTTGCGATTCGGCACTGCGTCGCTTTGACTGACAATTGCGCGGTCGTGCGACGTTGTACCCAAACGAAATTGATGTCCTTTTTTTCCCACAAATACAGCTTTCTTTTGATGGTAATTTATCACCTCTGCATCCCTTCTGATCACCGCTATAAACAAAAACAAGTGACAATTTTGAAAAAAAATATATATATTTTTTTACTTTTTGCTATAATACATATCCAAAAAAAATATATAAAAAAACAAATTTATTCATCAGTTTTGGCCAATATATATTCTTCCTCATATTTGTGGTAAAAGAAAATCGCAATCAGTATTGCTTGGTTTGTGCAAAAGCTACTGGGTTTACAGACCATGAAAATTAATTTATGGCGTTTTTACTATTTTTTTTTTTTACTAGTAATGTTGGCAATCTGCGATTTTTATCGGGACAGCGATATTGCGGCGGACATGTTGGACATTTTTGACACTATTGTGGGACCATTGACATTTATACAGTGATCAGAGCTAAAAATAGCCTCTGACTACTGTATAAATGTCATTGGCAGGGAAGGGGTTAACCTGCAGGGGGCAATCTAGGGGTTAACTGTGTTCCCTCAGCATGTTCTAACTGTGTGGGGGCTGGACTGCCAGGGTCATATCAGATCTAACTGATCCTGGTGACAGGGATCAGTAGATTACTGTTATGCCGCCTGACATAGCGGGGAACCGTCGTGTTTACATCGGCAGTTCCCCACTTTTCTGCTGTACCAGGCGATTGCAGGTAGCCGGCGGACATTGAGTCCGCCCGACCCGCAGCGCCCCTAGCTGCACGTGCGCAAATCGCCCTTTATAGACAGCGATTTGCATACAGCTGCCACTTTGCAGCAGTAAATGTACGCAAGGCGTTCGGCAACTGGTTAAGCAACTATACAAAAGTGCTGCCAAAACTCCATAAAATAGCACTTGGCACTGCCAATGCCATGTGAAAATGACACTGGGGATGGGTGGCAGTCTAATAACTGCCAAGATTGTTTTAAAGTGTATAGCCTTAAAGTGATTGTAAAGGAATTTAAAAAAAAAATAAATACCAAACATCTCTATGCTTACCTGCTCTGTGCAAAAGAATTGCACAGAGAGACACCCGAACCTCCTCTTCTTGGGTCCCCTGCTGTCGTTCCTGGCTTCTCTTCGCTGTCCAGTGCCCATATGGGAAGCCACTTCCCATGGGGGCACTTGTGCGTGCTCGCAACTGAGGCCTGATACTGTGTCCATTGACACACAGACAGCAGGACTCTTTCCAGTCCCCTCATCACTGGCTTTGATTGACAGCACTGGGAACCAATGGCTGGTGCCCCAGCAAAGCCAGTCAGATACGGAAGTGAGGGGAGAGAAAAGCTGAAGACCTGCACAGCCCTGGATCAAATGAGGGCTCAAGTAAGTATGTGGGGGAGGGGGGTTGAAGGGCCAAATTTGATGCCTAAACATTTTTACCGTAATGCAAAGAACGCATTAAGTTAAAAAATGTTTAGGCTTTATAACCACTTTAACATTGAATTATTGAATTTTTCTTATTTGTCCCCTTTTGGTCTGTTAAATATGCCGTTAAAAGTGTTTGTTATATTTGTGTGATAAGTTTTAAAAATACCTACTGATCTTGCTAAAAATCTTTTGAGCTCCCAACTTTCTGATGTGAGCTAAAAATGCTGCACTTAAATCTCAAACAACATTATCAGCCCTGCTCAGTTTTCCCTGTGGACTACACAACCCCCCTTGTTTCAGACATAAGGAGAGGGAAGTGTTCTGTAGTCCTTACACATGTCCTGTTCTAATCTAATATTTCTGTTCCTCCATAGATATAGTACAGTGAGAGGGCATTGTCATCCTAGAACAAGTAGTGTGTTATTGAAATCTAAAAGATATCTAAAGAAATCTAATGCAGCCACCACATCTAAACACTAGACAGAAGCAATATGTTAAAGGGGTTTTATATATATATATATACAGTATCTCACAAAAGTGAGTACACCCCTCACATGTTTGTAAATATTTTATTATATGTTGTGTGACAACACTGAAGAAATTACACTTTGCTACAATGTAAAGTAGTGAGTGTACAGCTTGTATAACAGTGTACATTTGCTGTCCCCTCAAAACAACTCAACACACAGCACATTAATGTCTAAACCACTGGCAACTAAAGAGAGTACACCCCTAAGTGAAAATGTCCAAATTGGGCCCAATTAGCCATTTTCCCTCCCAGTCTCATGTGATTCGTTAGTGTTACAAGGTCTCAGGTGTGAATGGGGAGCAGGTGTGTTAAATTTGGTGTTATCGTTCTCACTCTGTCATACTGGTCACTGGAAGTTCAGCATGGCACCTCATGGCAAATAACTCTCTGAGGATCTAAAAAAAAAAAAAGAATTGTTACTCTACATAAAGATGGCCTAGGCTAGAAGAAGATTGCCAAGACCCTGAAACTGAGCTGCAGCACAGTGGCCAATACCATACAGTGGTTTAACAGGACAGGTTCCACTCAGAACAGGCCTCACCATGGTCGACCAAAGAAGTTGAGTGCACGTGCTCAGCGTCATATCCAGAGGTTGTCTATGGGAAATAGACATATGAGTGCTACCAGCATTGCTGCAGAGGTTGAAGGGGTGGGGGTCAGCCTGTCAGTGCTCAGACCATATGCCACACACTGCATCAAATTGGTTCTTGCCCCAGAAGGAAGCCTCTTCTAAAGAAGATGCACAAGAAAGCCTGCAAACAGTTTGCAGAAGACAAGCGTACTAAGGACATGGATTACTGGAAACATGTCCTGTGGTCTGATGGGACCAAGATAAACTTATTTGGTTCAGATGGTGTCAAGCGTGTGTGGCAGCAACCCGGTGAGGAGTACATAGACAAGTGTGTCTTGCCTACAATCAAGCATGGTGGTGGGAGTGTCATGGTCTGGGGCTGCATGAGTACTGGGGAGCTACAGTTCATTAAGGGAACCATGAATGCTAACATGTACTGTAACATACTGAAGCAGAACATGATCCCCTCCCTTGGGAGACTGGGCCACAGGGCAGTATTCCAACATAACGACCCCAAATACACCCCCAAGATGACCACTGCCTTGCTAAAGAAGCTGAGGGTAAAGGTGATGGACTGGCCAAGCATGTCTCCAGTCCTAAACGCTATTGAGCATCTCTAGGACATCCTCAAATGGAGGGTGGAGGAGCGCAAGGTCCCTAACATCCACCGGCTCCGTGATGTCATGATGTGATGTAATGGCTGTGTGTTGAGTTATTTTGAGGGGACAGCAAATTTACACTGTTATACAAGCTGTACACTTACTAATTTACATTGTAGCAAAGTGTCATTTCTTCAGTGTTGTCACACAAGATATAATAAAATATTTATAACATGTGAGGGATGTACTCACTTTTGTGAGATACTGTATATATATATATATATATATATATATATATATTTTTTTTTTTTTTTTTAAACTGACATGTTATACTTACCTGCTCCATGCAATAGTATTGCACAAAGTAGCCCCAAACCTCCTCTTCTGGGGCTCCCTGCCAGCGCTCGCGGCTCCTCCTCTTTTTGGTGCACCCTATAGGAAGCCACTTTCTTTGGTGGCACACCTGCAGGCTTGCTCCCGAGCCAGGCTGTGTGCATCTATTGACACATACAGTGCAGCTCGGCACCAAAATTGTGCAGAATTTATGAAGAAATTTGATTTTTTTTAAATTTATTTTAATTGGATATGTTTTATAGAAGAAAGTAAAAAACTTTTTTTTTTTAAATTGTCGGCCTTTTTTTGTTTATACCGCAAAAAATAAAAAGGAGAGAGGTGAACAAATACCACCAAAAGAAAGCTCTATTTGTGGGGAAAAAAGGACATCAATTTTATTTGGGTAAAGTGTCGCACGACTGTGCAATTGTCAGTTAAAGTAACTCAGTGCCATATTGCAAAAAAATGGCCTGGTCATGAAGGAAGTAAAACTTCCGGAGGTCAAGTGGTTAACAAGTAGAAAATAAGCTTTGAAATAAGCCTTTATTTTAAAGCTACCTCTTTACCTGCAGACACTGTTGAGCAATTGATTCTCACACAAGAAAAGCAGTGAAGTCGTTAAAGCCTACTACACACGGGCTGAATGTTGGGCGACATCGGCCGGTTCAATAAAAACCGGCCGACATTCGGCCCATGTGTTTGGCAGCCGATCTGGATGGCTTCTGTCAGACGAGCATGCTGGAAAACCAGCAGTTGACTGGCTCCCAATCAGCAATCTCAGCCAATGACCGAAGTGTTCTACCGGGGAGGGCGCTGTACTAATCTTGGATCGTTACTAGAGCAGCTCCAACATTAGCTGTCAGTTTTTATTCATTCAACAAAATAGTGGTGTGTACAGTGGCAGCCGATGGAATTTTTTTGGGGGGGTGGCAAAAAATTATGCCACCAACACACCAAACCCCCCCCCTCACCGGTTGGCCGGTTGGTTGCACTTACCCCATCGCAGCGTCCCATGCTCGGCGGCGGCCTCCCGTTCCCCTGCTCTCCATGGTTCTCCACAGCGGCGGCTTCTGTTTCCTCCCTCCTTCTCGGTGGCCAATCGTGAGTCTTCTTTTTTCGGCAATAAGAAAACGGGTCTCACACCCGCTTCTGATTGGCGGGATTGAGGATGGGTGTTATAACATTAATAATTAATTTGCTGTTGTACACCTGGGTGGGTTCATGGCACAATGCTCTGTCCCACAAGCCACCCTATTTTGAAGCCTATTAAAGCCTATGGCTCTAATTAGGTGCTTCAAAAAAACTCCTCCGCCGCTGTAATTCAGGTGCCCGGTGTCCTGAGATGGGCCGGACGCCTGAATAGGGGGTGGTCGCAGTGGCATATAGGGGGTGGCATATAGGGGGTGGCAAAGATAGAGGGGGTGGCACCCGGGCGCCCCTAATGGACGGGCCGCCGCTGGGTGTGTACCAGGCTTTAGTCGTGGAGTAGATTGTAGCAGACCTCAGACAAACTGCAAGCTTCTAAACAATTTAAATTGAGAGGGGACTCAATCTGTCCCCAATGAGAAAGAAGGACACACCACAATTCCCTCACTGAGGCCATGTTCACATTGGGCCTGTTTGACATGCGATTTGACATGTCAAATCGGAGCCTTTTGGCAGCAATGGCACCTTCCAAATTGGTGCGATGCTGTGCCGCACTGGTTCCCAAAAGTAGTTTCTGCACAACTTTTGGTGACTTCGGGGTGATTTCAATATCATGAACGCGCACAGATGTCTGTCAAATCGCCCCCGAAGTCGGATTGAAATGCCGGTTTAAAATCATACGAGTTCAAACCTGCCCTCAGTGTGAATGTGGGCTAAAGGAGAAGTGCAGTCAAAGCTCGTTTGGCTGCACTCCTCCTGTGGATCACAGGAGTACAGTTAGTTTTGTACTCCGGTCCTCAATCTTAACTTCCCAGCCATCTCCCAGCCCAGCAGAGTTAAACTTCACTTTTGGAGTTTTAAGAAAGGTGCAGGTGAAATGTGAGAACAAAAATTAAGTGTTATCCCAATTAGGCTGCAAAAATTTAAATACAGTTAAAAAAAAAATTGTTAGAAGACTGCAATACCTAAATATAATAACAAGAATGTTCTAGAAGGAATTTATTATTTAGAGAAATAAAAATAATGGATATATAAAGACAAGGAAACAAATTATCTAAAAACATTGACAAGAAATTGAATGAAAATATCTTATACATTATTCCTTTCAGGCCAATATAAAAGAACAATGTAAACATAATTATAGGCTGATCAATAACATGCATCTTGAAGTGACCCTGGCATGAACATGACAAATGACCTATGAGAAAAAAAAGAAATTAAAAGAAAGCACCAGAAGTTTTTCTCCAGAGTTCAAAATCCTTTATTGATAAGTACACTTGACAACAGGATGGCAAAATACATCCAATGCATTTTGGGGACCAACAATCCCCCTTCATGAGGGTTTGGACAATGTAACAATAAAAAAAAGTATCTATTGCACTAAACACACAACCGCCTGGACATAACTATCATTTAATCGTAGAAGCAGACACGATTGCATTTCAATTTTTTCTTTAGTCAAAGGGTTACATACACATACCCTTATCTGTTCAGTAAATTTCAGTCTGTGCCCGAGAACACTGTATGCAGATTTCAACTTGTTCTTCGATGTGTAGACCACGTTGTTTTGTGCTTGAAAACAAATCAAAATGTTTTTGATGTTTTGTCACATGGAAATTTATTTGAGAAATTGTCTTTATTGAACATGTGAACAACATACACAATAACCCCACCAACTCCATAAATGAATTGCTTTTGTTTTGATGATACCTTGCCGCTGTGTCCTTACTACAATTGTGTGTATAGGTCATCAGTATGGTAAAGTGGTGTTATTTTTTCTCCTGTGTTTTGCATAAATTATTTGAACATGTTTTGTTTTACAGTGTTCTGACGTGAACTTGTACTTTCAGTGGCTTGTCGCAGAGACAATTAGTATCTGTCATCTCTCTTTTTTCCAACAGCAACAGGTCTTTAGCCGGTCTCTTCTGACTTGTACTTAACCACATCTTTTGTATTTGTAGTGAAACTGCTAAAACAAAGGGCAGACCACACACATTTTTCCCTTTCTGTGCCTACAGCAAAACTACTTGGTTAGACAATGCTTGCTTGATCAGCTAGGGTTTAAGTGCAAAACACACGGCCATTCATTTCTTTGAACTTTGCTTCATTTTTTTTTTAATTATTTAATCAGAGACCATCAAATAATCTCTCCAACACTTAAACTTTAAAGGGAGGAAAGCATTAAGAAAAAACATTGTGGAATTTTGAGAATCTATTTTTTTAGAATCTTGTGAAAGGAGGTTTTGTTTTCATAAAGCTGCAGTAATATCAGTAATCTCACCAGTTATACTGCAGGGGTTTTCGTGCTGAAGTTTCTAGTATAAACTATTGTTGGTATAGATCTTAAGCTATAAAGCATCTGATAAAGTGTATGCTAAAATTTGACATATAGAGCCTGTATTAGGTCTTGCTTTGCATAAAATACCTGTCAAAGTGAGTAGGGCTGCAGCATTGCTATGGCTGATGACACTACCACCTTTGTTCCCTTAAATGGCTCAAAATCCTCCAAGAGAACCACTGTTAAAATTCCGTATTGTTCAAATAGTTACTTTCACAAACTGAAAGCATGCAATGAATTAGGTGAGCCATGAGCAGTTCAGCTGTCTAACCATCATTAATCTGTTGACGGTCTATTTTCATTTGTTTTTATTTTATTTTTATTTCCAAAAAATATAAGAAAAAAAATATGTAAAATGTAGTGACAATAATAGTTAATCTGTTGACTTTCATACTGGCATGTACATTGTTTTTCATCTGTGCTCATATGTTAATGAGATACATAGATGACATCCTTTCACTTGAAAAGATAGCAGACCTGAATTAGGACCTGTTTATGTTGTGTTTATGATCAGTAACCCTTTGATTGTCTTAATTCCTGAGACTTCTGAAAGTGTCCTTTCCATTCTTCATATTCCTGTGTCCATTGAAGCTAACAAACTAGCCAGTCTACTCCTTTTCAAATCTACAGGATTGCAATTCTGAACATTTCACTAACAGTCTACCTACTTTCTACTTTGTTTAGATGCCACACAAAGGGCCGCCATCAGGGGGTACAGGCAGTACTGTTGTAAGGGGCCCCAGTGTCTCAAGAGGCCCTTACAACAAAGATGTTAGCAGTCTTTAACATTGGAGTCTATGGGAGGGGGACACCCGGTTTGGGGACACTGTTTTCCCGAACCATAGCTGATAAAAATACCAATGGGTCACATAGAGAGGGCCCCATGGGCAACAACTGGTCCAATTTTGGGACCTCCAGCACCTATGGTTCGGCCGTTCTGGGTCCTCAAAGTAACCAGTCATTGACCAGCAATTGTCGGGTGAATTTCGGACTTAACATTGGAGTCTATGGGAGGGGGGCACCAAGTTTGGGGACACCGTTCTCCCGAAACAAAGGCGATAAAAATACCAAACTTGGGTCACATAGAGGGCTCCCTGGGCCACAACTGGTCCTAGTTTGGGACCTCCAGCACCTATGATTCGGCCGTACTGGGTCCTCAAAGTGACCAGTCATTGACCAGCAATTGTCTGGTGAATTTCAGACGTAACATTGGAGTCTATGGGAGGGGGTACCAGGTTTGGGGACACCGTTCTCCCAAACCATAGATGGTAAAAATACCAAACGTGGGTAACATGCAGAGGGCCCCCTGGACCACAACTGGTCCAAGTTTGGGACTTCCAGCACCTATGGTTCGGCACAAGGTCTTATTGCAAGCATTGGGTGAGGATGTGCTGACTGTGCACTGGTTTTTTAACCCATGGGATCCCACACTAACATGCATTGCACACTTCACTTGAATGGGTCATGCTTGGCAGGCTACACCTGGTAAGTGTGACAGGGTGTATAAATCCTACTGTGGCTGCAACATCCCTGGTCAGTAGTGTGGTGGGATGGCCAGTGGGTGGGTCCTGGGGAATGTTGGTGGTCAGACGGGAGGGCCCAGGTCTAAAGCTGTGTAAGGGGCCCCAAAATTTCTGATGACTGCCCTGGCCACATATGTACAAACCTCTATAAAAGTGAAATAGAGTGTTTTAAATATACTATAAAACAAATTTCCAGGCAAAATACTAGATACATAGTTGAAACTCACATATGGTAAATGTCTTACCTGCCAAAGGATTTGTATTTGTGTTTATCTGGTCCTTAGATTCTCACAGGCAGCTTGGCAACCTGACTTTTCTCTGCTGCAATTACAGCAGTTTCAAACCCCAAACCAAAAATGTAATATATTGCAGTTTACCAGCCATTTGATATGGTGGACTGGATCTCTCCAGGCTGGCTTATTTTGCAGGTATAGCTATGTAAAGCTTTAAAATAAGTGCTTATACTGTTTAAATCCCAGTAATACACTGTCTCACCCTGCTCTGCACACGCTCAGATGCTCTCTATTTGTAGGCATTGCCGAATTTGTAGAGGCCAATCTGCTGAGAGCCTTAAAGCGGAATTAAAACCTCCTACCTTTTACAGCCAAGGAAGCTGCTTCTGCTTTATCTGCAACTTTTGTTGAAGACCCAAGCAAATGTGACAGTTCGCAATCTCCGCATTCCAGGAATGTAACTGTTTTTTGAAACTTCATGATTTACTGCTTTAGGTTCTCTGGGCTTCAGAAAAAAATGTCAGCCTCCAGCAAGAACAAACATGAGGCAATTTACAGCACACACAAATTTTAGTAGCTTAATTATTAATGTGTAATGTATAGTGTTGAGCGAACCCGGACTGTAACGTTCGGGTCCGTACCGAACTTTAGGGTGTCCGTGGCACGGACCCGGACCCGGACATTTCAAAAATCGTTCGTACAGGCCCAGGCCCAGGCACGGTGCCTGTGGGATTTCAAGCCATGCCTGGGCTTGCAATGTCAGGCCCAAGCGAGTTGTGATATGTAATGTGTAATTATTAATTCGATGATTTTAAACACACACGACATTTAACGGAGTACAAACAAGAACGACCTCCGACTGTAAAAAAAGACTTCGGGTCTCTTGGATTTCGTCATTTAGTACTTCAAAGTTTTTTGTCAATGTAAGGACCTTACGCCTCTAACGCTTGACAGTGTAAACGAACCCAGAAGTTGTTTTCAACGTCTATTTCGTCTTCGTCGAAGGAACCGACATTTTCCATCCTCCAAAATTAAGGCGAAATTCCGAGAGTCGT
>BLSH010191437.1:2031639-2051945 GCA_018402905.1 Glandirana rugosa
AAGATTTTAGTAGAAGTTTGATCCCGTTCACGGGATGTTTATTTACCCCTATCCCTTTCCCCTTCCCGTTATTTTACTTGATTTTAATTTATTTTCCCTATCCCCATTTATTTGTAGGGCACTTGCCCTAGTTTGAAGATGATTTTAGAACAGTTATATGGCTTCTACCGTTAATTAATACTTTTCAGACACAGTTTGAAGATGATCCACATTCACCTCCATTTTTGCTTTTTTTATGTTTTTATTTTTTTAAAAATATTTACAGTTATTTCCCTGTCCCCATTTTTTTGTAGGGCACTTGCCCTACCCTTACCCCCATTTTACTTCCTTTTGCAGCCCTCTGGGGCTTTCCAGGACTTTCCTACAGCCATTTTTGTGCCTAAAAGTTCGGGTCCCCATTGATTTCAATGGGGTTCGTTGTCCGTGCGATCGTTCGGGTTCCGTCCGGACCCGGACCCGGACTTTGTCCCGAAGTTCGGACGGACCAGCAGAACCCGAACTTCCAGGTGTTCGCTCAACTCTAGTAATGTATGTTTCTTGCTAAAGAATGTTATTTTTTGTCCTGTTGTTATGGATTCTGCTTTAAATTTCTGGTCAATGTCACCATGTTGTAGTCCATGGCAAGGACTTGGGGACCTAGACCCCCTTTAGGCTTAGGCCTATGTACTATCATAGAGGCTAGCTTGGTTTTTAATGATACCAAGTCTAGTTTGTGAGCAAAATATTTATCTTTCTAACAGTTACTTTACCAATACATGTACAAATGTATCTGTTTCAGTTGCCAAGATATTTCAGGGAGTGGTTCTTCAATTAAAGTTTCCTTAAATGCCTTGAATTTATGGGCAGTATTGTAATTTATTTTGAATCCAGAAAAGGCATATGTCTATAGTTAAGCTAAAATATTTGGTAGGGTTGCTAATGGGGTTTTTACATAGCAAATGATGTTATTCACAAAGACAGATAGTTTATGCACATATGAACCTATTTTTACTCCTCAAATAGGTGTATTTTGCCAAAAAAAACAATTTTTAGCAGGAAAACTTCAAGTACTAGGACAAAGATGAGCAGGGTAGTGGGCATCTCTGACAGGTCCCATTTTACATTCAAAAACTATTAGAGGGGAGACCATTTACCTTAACCTTGGCTATGGTATTATTGTAGAGGGAGAGGATTTACTGCATCATAGGTTGTTTCAAGACCAGTGATCTAAGGGTCTCCTCCAAGGAGCCCTAGACCACGCTTTTTTTGGCATCAGTGCAATGTAGCAAAAACGAGTGCAGATTGGGGTTGTGTAGAAACCCAAGAAACCAGTTGCATAGCTCTTAAAGATTTGTCTCTGGCTTCTCTCTGTGGCATGAAACCTGTCTGATAAGTGTGGATTAAGTCAGGGAGGGTGGGTTTTAGCCTGTAAAGTTTAGATACAACTGTACAATTTGGGTTACCATATTTAGGAAATAAAGGGGCGATAGCTGTGGCATTGACTAGGATCTTTCCCTTCTGTAGGGATGAGTAATTGTGTGCTAACAGAACCTTGCTGAGAAGTTCCCCTTTGTTTATTATGCAATTCAAGTATTTGCACTTTGGATGGATTAAGAGATGGGCATTTATTAAAGTAGACTTTAATATAGCCACATTGCCCTGGGCTTCTTTCATTCCTTGTCTGTTCTTCCTTGTCTTTTCTTTCATTGGGAAGTCCTTGAATAAAAGTTTCAATTTCAAATAAGGAAATCAGCCTTTCCAAAATATCCATAATAAAAGACAGGAGTTTGGGAAATCTACCTTTTCCAGATATGCTCTAATCTGTTTTCTCCTATCAATTTGGGTGAAGTTCACTTTCATTGATTTTACTGCTTTATTTTTTAAATGCTTTAACTAGCTTAACATTATAAAGCAACGATTCTCCTGTACTTGTAACTAGTTTATGAACCTTAATGTATTCCCCTTTGTTTTTACAGTTCCCATCCTGATACTTTAGTTCCCAACTTCATAGAGTGAATGTGCCATAAAAAAAAAATAATTTTTCGAGTAAAAATTTGTATACAACCCCAGTTCCAAAAAAGTTGGTACGCTGTGTAAAATTCTTCTCCCAAAACTCCAGAAGCTGGTCTCCTCAGTTCTCAGACATTTACAGTGTTTTTAAAAGAGGGAATAGAACTTTAAGCCAATGGGTCACAATGGTTGCGGTTTGCTCATTACACCACAGGATACCCCTGACCGTTTCTGTTCCCTGCACCTCTCCCCTCCATGTTTCTTTTTTTCCCTCCTCACTTTTCTTATCCATCTTCCTCCTACTCTTGCTTCTCTCATATCTCACAGTAGCTTGCTCCACCCTTATATATATACATGAGGCCCTTAACCCTGGCTCCGATCTTTTGTTGTTGCAATGAGTTGTTATCTAACCTTGCTCTGTTTATCCATGTGTGTTATGGTTTACAAGGCTGACAAGCCTTATTGCACTGTTATATGTGTCATTGCGGACTTTGGAATTCTTTGTGATATGCCTGTATACTCTCAAGACAATTTGTCTGAAGCGCTCAACTCTTTTTGTATGTTTCTACAAAATTGCATATAAAATATTGGATTTAGAAGAAGAGGGGATTCTACGCCGTGGTAAACATGACCCTGTCCCAACCTTGTTGAGATGTGTTACTGTCATCAGTTTCAAATTTACCTTATTTATTTCTTAAAATGGTACATTTTCTCAGTTTAAACATTTGATTGTTTTCTATTTTCTGTTGTGAAGAAAATATGGGTTTATGAGATTCTCAGATCATTGCATTCTGTTTTTATATAGATTTTACACAGAATCCCAATTTTTTTGGAATTAGGATTGTGATGACTGAGGACTGTGATATACCTCTGCAAAACCTAACACTCTACTAATCACTGTACTCAGGCTTCAGCTTCTAAGCTTAAGTTCAGCCCTTCATTTTATCATAAGACTTGGGCCTCAAAGCCCACTAAGTCTTCCCTAAAGCCCTCTTTCCAATAAAAGGGCACCCTCACTTCTAACAGTGGGGGGATATTTGTTAGTATGCATCTCTCTGGGTCATAGACATCCCATACCTGTGGTTTCAAGGGGATACAAAATAGAGTTCAAAACTCTACCCCCTGCCGCTTTCTCCTCTCAAATCAAAGTCTGTTCAGGACAGTCAGAATTGCAAAACCACCTCTTGTCCCTGTGAGCAGTTGTACCCCCACAAGATAGGTTCAGAGGATTCTATTTAAACCCTTTTTATAGGGGTATTTGTCCTACTCTGGATTTTAAATCCCTCAACAAATACCTTCAAATTCCAACATTACCCATAGAATCTGCAATATCAGTAATTGCCTCTCTGAGACAAGGTGAATACGTGGCATCCATAGACAGTCACTTCAGTTTGTTGACTGCCCTTTGGTCTATCCTCTTCTCTCAGATTATTCACAGAGGTCCTAGCACCTCTTCTTGCACTTCTCAGAACTCAAGGCCTTTAAGTCACGAGTTATCTAGACAACCTTCTCCTGAAGGGCTCACATCCCTTCCAGCTGTTGGCAAATGTCCAAAGGACTATTCAGATGCTCCAGGTTATCATTTGGATGATCGTTTTTCAAAAATCTCTCCATCCATCTCTTCATCTGGAATAATTGGGCCTGGTCCTGGACACACCCCAAGCAAAGGTTTTCCTTCCAGAAAAGACATTTTTTTCTCTCAGAGCTCACGCTCACAATTGAGGCCAAAGAGACATCTCACAATGAGATTCTCCATGAGAGTTCTAGGCCTAACTTGGTGGATCTCCAGTCCAACTTTAACAATGCTGAAGTCTTTTCTTCTATATCACAATGTCATTCTCCATGAGAGTTCTAGGCTTCATGGTAACCTCCTTCAAGGCTATACCATTGTCCCAGTTTAATTTAAGACCTCTCCAACACAACCTGGAACAAGCATGTGCCTTCTCTTAATCTACCCATGCTCCTGTCCAACAAAGTAAGGAATTCCCCAACTTGGTGGATCTCTCTGAAGCAAGGAAGAAAAATGGCAATTCTCATTGCATCAAACTGGCCCAGAAAAACCTGGTACACAGACGAACTCAAATTTCGAACAGACAGGACAGGCCAGATCTGCTGTTCGAGGGCCCTCTATTCCATCCTACTTCTCATTCTCTGGCTTTAACAACACAGCTGTTGAAACCCAAGTCTTAAAAGATAGAGGGGTCCCCGAGTCTGTTATTCATACATTGCTGAATGCAAGAAAAGCAACTTCCAGGAAGATCTACTATGGTTTCTGGAAATCCTTTTTTCCCTGGTGTGACTCCAGGCACTTTGGTCCCAGAGATTACTCTGTGCCTCACATTCTGGCCTTCCTACAATCAGGTCTTCACCAAATTTTGGCCTTAAGCACTCCGAAAGGATGGGTTTCAACACTGTATTTTCTTTATCCAAAACCTCAGGCTTTGCTCTCCCTTGTAAAAGCTTTCTTGCATTAAGCCTCTATTGCAGCACCCTTTGCTTCCCTTAGATGACCTCTCCTGCGAAGTAATGTTTTTGGTTGCCATCACGTCTGTCTGATGTGCTTTAAGTTGGCAGCTCCCTTGTAAGAAGCCTCATACTTCCCAAAGACAAAGGGTCTTATGCCCTAGACCATCCCTTCTTCCCAAGGTAGTATCAGCCTTCCACCTCAGTGAGTCCTACCATCCTTGTGCCCTGCTCTGAAAACAATTAAAAGGAAATTTCTCTCCATTACCTGGATGTAGGCAGATCCATTAGAGTGTACCTTAAATCTACAGCTTTGATCAGACAGATGGATTCCCTATTTGTCCTGTCCTTGGAACCTCGCAAGGGACACCCTGCTGCCAAGTCTACCAGATGGACTTGGAGATGGATGAGGAATGTGATCTTACACTCTCAAGGACAAATCTCCTATTCTTTTTTGCCCCTATTTCGCCTGATTGGTGGAAGGTTCCTGGGCATTTTGGCACCAGGCCTATGTGATCCAGCTCTTTGAGGTTGGTCCTCTGTTCATATTTTTTCTGCAGATACAGCTTTGGGCTGCAGAGTTCTTTCAGCAGCACTCTAAATGTTATTAGGCATGTTGGCACAGTTCTGTTTGCGTAGTTGTTGCCCACCCATCTCATTCATTAATCTATGAATACTTTCACAATGTCTTGTACTGTAAAATTAAGATAAGAGGAATTTTGACTTACTTGTAAATTCCATATCTTTGAGTACAGTAAAGACCAAAGGCCACTCTCCCTTCTATTCCTTGGTTACTCTGCATCACTTGCTGCAAAACTGAGTATTCTTGGAGTGGGGTAAGGCTATAGGGGAAACTCCCAGTGGGTTTGTTCTTGAAAGCTTGCCAGTGTTCAGTCGCCTAAGGATTCAAACCTCAAACCCAGGGTATATGAAAACTTTGCCTGTGCGCTGTACTGTACTCTAAGATGGAAATTACAGGCAAGTCAAAATTCCCCTTTTCAAATCTAGCCTCAGAGTTCTCAAAATCAGCCTTAGTGGAAAGTTGTTTAAGTTATGCTTTTATATCTATACCATCCTCTACCTCTTCTGGGCCTTATCTGTGAAACCTTGTGCTCAAGGGGGGCATGAATGAGCAGGAGTTAATATCTCCTACATCATGTCGGCATTATCACAGGGCTCCCTCATTGCAGAGTGGGACTCGCAGTGTACAGAGTGCCCAGTAGCTATCTTGGACTTGGCTGTATCCCCTTTACCCCATCGAGCAGGAAGGTGTCCATAACACCATTCCATGGCTTCAGCATGTACTTTGGCTGAGGTGGGAAGGCATCCCCATTACAGTGATGGTCTAGTCTGGTGGTTGATTGCTGTAGATGTCCCTTGGATGGCATAGGTTGAGACGGGAGATTCACTACAACTCATCTCTACATGTGCATGGCCAGACCATCCTTCATTATGCATTTTATTTAGTTTTGAACTCATTTATGATTATTATTTTAATTTGTGAACAATAAATAATGCTAGGAATTTAGGATGGCAGAGGGACATTCAAGATGACCTAGAGCATTACTTAGGCAGAGATTTCAAAGTAAAAATAACTGTTACTGAACTCCTGGCCCACATTCCAGAAACAAAGAGCAAACCACCACTCCAGGTGCTAATTATGGATAGAAGTAAAGCCCGGAGTGCCTACCACGGCTCGCCCCGCTGCATCCAAGTATTAAGAAGAAAGCGGCAGCACATCCAGGGTACTTCACGATGCTTTATTGAACACCATGGTGACACCACAGGTACCAGCAATACAACCACGTTCGTAGACGCGTTTCACACAAGGGATCTGTGCTTAATCATTACAATGGTTGCCAGTCCCGTTTGTGGTTAAGTACAGAACCAACCCCCCAATGGGGCGGGGGAAGATACCACTCAACCAGGAGCAGGTGTGCACTCAGATCAACAGGGAGATGATTGCACTGTCAGTGCTGAGTGTGTGGCTATAGGGGAGTCAAATACCATATCATCCAACACCTCCCAGCCCAAACAAACCACACACAGGCCAATATAAACAAAATCGGTCAGGTGTGTACAGAAACCGTAGTGGCACCCACACATAATATAGTGCAATTAAAATCATTGACAAGCAAATACATAAATGAAAAAACAGATACAAAGATAAATGGGGGGACCCAATTCCCACATAGGGCACAGATTGATCAAATACAAAACAATGCAAGATATACACATATACAAAAAGAGTACAGATAAAACCAAAAAATATTGTATACAACGCTTTGTACATGACCACTACCAAAATACCTCTCATAGTCAATAGATAGTAAGTCAGATATCAGAAGTTTAGTTCAAACAAATAGGAGAGGGAAGTACAAAAGAGTTTCTAACACTAAAAACCAAAGTGTATGTGTGGACATGGAGCAGAGATGGAAATCCAGCATCTCATCAAATGCTTCAAGAGAGGATGAGGGGGAAAGAGAAGGGCACGGGAGTCCTTCTGTAAAAACACACATATTGGTGGAATCACTGGTGGTCAGACATCCTCACAAGGCCGAATAATAAAAGTAAACTGGGTTAACTCGCACCAACCAAGGACGAGCAAAACACAGTAAACCCCAGTGTCCACCACAAAAATGCCCGCACAAAACACCATCGTCCGCACAAAATAGTCAAACAGTGATGTATAAAATACAACATGCATTGGTATCAATAAAATGATAGACATATTAAACACTGGTATGGCTAAACATGTAAGGGACAGCGTGGTAAAATGTTGGGGAACAGTGCCCACCAGAGCAACATCATGCCAATGTATTCCCTCCCCAAGTGCCAAATAAAGATCATCATACATATAAGTACATATAAGGAATTGGTGGCACTCAAGGGACACATGGGACAATGATGTAGCACCAACTGAAGTCAATGCCCCGCAGGGACCCTAACCCTAATGGCCTGTGTGTGGTTTGTTTGGGCTGGGAGGTGTTGGATGATACAATATTTGACTCTCCTATAGCCACACACTCAGCACTGACAGTGCAATCATCTCCCTGTTGATCTGAGTGCACACCTGCTCCTGGTTGAGTGGGATCTTACCCCGCCCCATTGGGGGGTTGGTTCTGTACTTAACCACAAACAGGACTGGCAACCATTGTAGTGATTAATCACAGATCCCTTGTGTGAAACGCCTACAAACATGGTTGTATTGCTGGTACCTGTGGTTTCTCCGTGGTGTTCAATAAAGCATTGTGAAGTATCCTGGATGTGCTGCCATTTTCTTCTTAACACTTGAACTCCTGGCCCAAGTAACCCCCTGGATTAGGGCTAGAAATTCAAATGACCCGAGTGGCACTCAGGAAGAGAGGAATAACGCTAGAGCAATTGTTTACAATTAAATCTCAACTCTGAGCAACAGAAACAATGCCCTTGCAGTAGGTTCTACTCACACTGCAAGGATGAAATGATTAAATGCTCATTAGGTCTGGGGCTTGAGAAATAAGCTGTAATACTTACCTTATTCCTCATTCCAGCAGCCTTCCTCCATCATTGGTGTGCACAGCTCACTCATAATTGAAATTACCAGGAACTGTTGTGTATCCACCTCCAATTAAGATCACATTGTGCTGCCTACCAGATTGTATGACTCAATAAATAGAGAGGTCATGCAACACATAGGTCACAACCCCAATAAGGTATCTGTAAATCTTCCTAAAAGGTTTCTTGCATTTGGATCTTTTTATTCTATGTTTTTGGCTACTTAATGGCTAAAATTTACCTTTTACATAAATCAATGGTTTTTACCTTTTCTTCCCATAACCATAGTCCACTAAGGCCATCCGTGGCAGCATTGTACTCCTGCTTGACTCTGTCCCTTAGTGACAGGACCAAACTCAAACTAGGTGCCGGGTATTCTCTCGACTCCAGTTAGTGATTATGATTGTGGACTTCCCTCCACGTTTCAGAATGTTGCTTTTAGTATGCATCAGTATTCATTATAATTCATTTTGCCTCCTCTCTTCAAAGGAGAATTTCCTTTCTCTTCTCCTTCCTAATCCCACTCTGACCTTTCACTCTTTCTACTCTCCACAATTTTCACTTCACTTGGTGCCTCTGCTCCTGCCAGGCTGGACCCCATTTCTCTGCTGAACTCCTCTCTCGAACGCTGATTCGGGACCTGAACTACACCTGATATGTACAGATCTTTCCTGTGCAAACCATGATGGCTAATACCTCCACCACACCACTAACTGTCTTCAAACATAATGTTCAGGCTCTCAGTTCACTGATAAAAAGACAAAAAGCTTTAGCACTATCATTCACTTGGAGCAGATTGCCGGAAATACATCTCCCCTCTTCCTATAATCTCACATTACTACATAAGCATTTCCCTTAATTCTACCTAGACAATGGCCTCAAACAGAAAGGAGGGGTGGTCAATATTTGTTTCCCCCAAGACAGGAAACAAATGCACTAAGATGCTACATCACCATGACCTAGTAGATATTTGGCTGGAACTGAATGCATTCAAAAAGGATTATACATATTATTCACACGTCCGTGGGACTTATTCCCGCATAGACCATCTTTTCACTACCTCCTCCAGCATCCCAGAATTTTGATCCAGCAGAATTATTGATGTCGCTTGGTTGGACCAATCACCTTCTATAGCAATTTGTACTTCCCACTGTAGACCCACAGGACCCGCTTCATGGAATCACCAATTTAATTAACCCTTCTGTGTGCTTCAATATTGAACTGCAAATAAGAGTTCCCTCAAGCATAATGATTCCTCTCACATTTATTCTGTTGTTAATTGGGCAGCTTATAAGGCCAAGGTTCAGGGGAAAATAATTAAAATAGCATCTAGACTGAAAACAAATCCTCAGATCTCAGGGATAAGAGACTCTGGCAGGCTCAAACTCAATTCCTGCTTATCCAGCAAAGCAGAGATAAACCTTCTCTGAAATTTATACCCAGGCAGATCGTCCTCGAACATTATTAACCAGGAAACTCACCCCATGTCTCTGATATATCTCAAAACTGAGAAAACCAGATGGTTTTCCAGAGTGCAGGAAAACACAAATGTGTACTCTTTGCGGACGACCTTCACTCTCCCTAACCTCCTACAAATTTAGCACATTATCAGGCCTTCTTGTTAACCTGACCAAATCAGAAGCCCTTAATATCAACCTTCCAGTAACAGACTCATGCCTCATATAGACCTCATACCCCTTCATATGGCAACCTCAAGCCTTGCCATACTAAGGCATTAAACTAACCCCAGAGATAACTTTACAGATCTGGCCCAACTACATTAGAAGCTGCTCGCTTCTTTGCAGAATATACTCTCTCATGGATGGGTAAAATTAATTTACTGCACAAAATATTATAATATTTTTTGTATACTACCTATCCCCATGTCCTGTCTACAATTAAAGAAATTCCAATCCAGCATCTTTAAATTTATCTTGTGATCTAGAGGTTGTAGGGTGTCCTGAAAAACACTAAATGCCAATAAATCATTCAGGGACCTGGAAGTGCACCACCTGATGTGATGCTATAGAGCAGCACAATTGGCCCAACTATCCCAAATATATGTTACCTCCTACATACCTGAATGGATAATGCTTGAGTTGCAAGCGGGGCTCCCACAACATAGACCTCCTCATGTGGCTTTCTCCCCCTGGGACATGGCCTGTAAGTTATTTCTGCTCAAGTCTATTCTCTCACCAGTCGCCCCACTCTTCAATAACTCCCTGTTTCCCCCAGGACTTAAGTCACAACATTTTGCATGGTGGATTAACAAGGGACTATATCAAATTGGCCATTGTTTAGATCATAGAGGAGTCAGACATCCAGACTACATTCTCCAGACACTCAAGATGCCACCCTTAAAAGTGTATCGAATGCATCAAATAATTCAATTTCTTTGGTCTGTTAAGCACCAATCAATGAGATTACCACAAGAACGATATTTGAATCTAGATGCTTTTAGGATGCAGACTCCAGGGGAGGCATCTCAATGCTGTACCGGTTCTTCCAGTTATCAAATATCAAATGAACCCACCAACTGGCATAGGAAGCAGGCTATGCATGGATATATTGTGAGAAGAATGAAATCATTTGACGGAAAGGAATCATAAAGGCATCCTCAGCTCGCCCCTGGTCGAGGAGAATTACAAGAATTCTTTCCTGGTGGTGTCTAGACCCTTCCAGACTTGCCAAGATCTATCCCAAAGCATCCCCTTTTTGATGGCAGTTGGGCTGTGGACAGGAAAGCATCATGCTTCCTGTAGGGTGGACCTGCCCCAGGGTTCAGCAGTTCTGGACTAGAATATTTACCCTCATCTACTCCATAACATACCAAAAAGTGCTAGAATGGCAATTCTGAATGAACTGATTGCAGATATCTCTAAACATACGCAGACTTCAGTATTTTTTTTTTCTGGCAGTGAAATGTCAATTGCCAAGGCATTGAAGTCCCCAGTTGTTCAAATAGCCGCCAACAAGAACAAACTCTCTTGGATTATGCTTTATGAGAAACTGGCCGCCATTTTACAAGATAAACAAATGTAATAATATCTGGGACACTTGGCTTTGATATCTGCAGATTAATGAGGGAACGGTGGTAGAGTATTGGGGCCCGCCACTGGAGGACCTACTGACTGAGGCAGACCCACATCATTTTCATGTGTTCTTTACTTTTCTCGTTCTTCTCCCCTTACTTCTTTCACTCTCCTCACCTTTGCTTAAGGATTGTCCGTTATATTTTCTTCTGCGGTTTAAATCCTGAGACACAGGTCCCCATTGATTATATACATGTGCTAATGCATGTTACAGTTAATCGTCAGTTGACTATTCCACTCTGAAGTCGGATAAGGCCCTGGACTAAGTACTATTTTGCTAGGTTGATTGTGCAAACAAATAAGGGGCTCCACATGCTTGTATTGTGTACGGTGTGGGAGATTAGCTTGTGGGGATCACTGTTCAGAAGCAAACATTTAACACGGAGGACAGTTTCTTAATAATCTGGCAGCTTGCCAGGTTTAAAAACAGAAAATGAAACCTTGCCATCGGGTGCTAAACTAAACAAACAGGTTCCTCTCTATACAGCTGTCCCTGACACCCACAAAACATAAGCACAATGCAAACCTTGTTCTTAGAGTCCAAATTAGCACACAGAGCTCTCTCAGCTTTCTCCCTCTGAGATCTAGGATAGAGCTCTCCTCTGTTCTCTTCCTGGTCATTAAATGCAGGTGGAGAGGGGTTTCAGTGGACCAGAAAGACCAGGTAGGAACCAGCTCTGCCACGGTGGCTGGCAAAACCAGGGTTGGACTCCTGCTAGTCACCTTAAAATGATCGCATGAGAGGCGACAAGTATCGCCCATCCATTGTGGTGCCTCGCATAATGTCACAACGGATATCCATTCTACGATATTGTGTGGTGCTCCATGTATACTAGCATCTATTAAGCTATCATACTGTGCCTTATCCAAGCCTTTGTCCTCAACAAATGTTTGTAACTCTCATATTTCTACTAAAACAATTGTGCAAACAATACCTAATCATGTGCAAGCAAATAAAAAAAAAAAAACAGAATTGTATGACTGGATTATTACTAAGCTAGGTGAATTTTCTCTTAGCAAAATTAATTTTTATTTAGCCTAGGGAATAGGGTGAAGTTGTACTGACCTCAATTATCCAATCATGTGAAAGCAAAAATCCAGTTGTTTTTAATTTTCCAAGCACATTATTGGTTATCCTTTGCAAAGTGAATTTAACTTTATTTTACCTCGTTCACTAAGAGAATTGAAAATAATAGTGAACACGTTCTACTCTTTTGTCTAAATTTACAAATAAATATTAAATTGTCTAAAAAGATCTGAACAATTTTCTAGCTGCTAATAAATGGCGATAGTCCTAATATTTTCGCTAGTATACCTGTATGTCTGTGTCTGACATCCAGTGATTTTACATCAGAGAGCGAGCTCTAGATTTAAGGGAAGCTAATTTTAATTTAAACTACGTCATTGCAGATGTCACTTCTAGTGTTGGGGAATTTGTAGACAAACCACAATCAGCACGTTTTCGGTACTACCTATATATAATTACTGTTTTACTGAAACACACAGAACTAGACCATAAAAACATTACCATTGTTTACTGTATGGCTCAGATGCTATTTTGATCACTGTTTTACCCTCTATAATTTCCTGCAGTTTTGGAAGTCCAATTTTGGATGTTGCACATGTAAGATTTTATAAAAAGAAAAGCCAATACAGATGTTATTTTGTCAGGCATCACTTTCCTGACATGTTTTTAGCATTGTGAGTCACCAAGAAAATATAAAGGCGAATAAGTAGACGAAGTAAGTGCTAACCAAAGGTCAAAGTAAATGCAGAGTTTAATTCAAAGTCAAAGCACTACTAAATGAAAAAAGTCAACAAAATGTTGTTATGTTACCATGCGCAATACTTTTTAATTTATTGTTATTTTGGTCTTTTCCACAAAGACACAGAGGAGGCCAAATGCAGAGCTTGGTTTGTCTATTAGCATTACCTATGGGGCTCATTTAAAAATAGCAATATAGCTGCACTATTACTATAAAAAAAGAAAATTAATAAAGGACATTGTACATTACATATGCACTCTGCTGGCTTCAAGACCCTGGAGTTGATGGCATGCAACAGAATTTAATAAAAGTTCTGTTTAAAAAAATTAGCTGGTCATTTGTCCAATCAAAGTCACCCAACTAGCACTCTTCCAATCATGGAGCTCTGTCTGCTACAGTGTACATAACGAAGTGCAGTGTAACAGAGGGTGAATAATTATATTTTGTAATAAATTAGCCTCTTTGAATTTCTGGGAGGGTTAGTTGGATGAGCAACATTGCTTGTTCCAAAAACTGGTCAAGGAGATGACAAGGCAAGTGATTGAGCTTAGGTATGAAAATGAGCTAATGATGACATTTTAGCAACAAATCATAATTCATGTTTCATTTTCACCATTGTACTACAGAATTGACAGATGGTGGTAGATTGTTTGCTATGAGCAACAAGAAATGGTGTTGCTTTCACACTTTTCGTATAAGCCTTTGGTGCCTTATATATCAAGGATTTACGGTATGAATTACAGCCACCAATAAGGTTAAAATGTTCAGGTCATGTTTGACCATGCTTGGTGAATAAGAGGGGCAACTCCTGTTCTTTATAAGAACATTGTAATACATAAATATCTGGTGCATATTAGAAAATGTAAAAGCCAGCACACATTTCTTCCTCTGAAATTCTTTTTTTAATCATCTATCTTGCATACAAAGTGACAACCACTGATGCAATTTAATGTACACTGTCTTATTCATAGCTGGTTACTAGTTACTGTAAACAGGTTTAAATAGCCTCTACATCAAATCAATTAGATATACAACACACATAAATACAAATAAAAACTGTTGAACATTGCACAGTTTCTTGGTACCCATACTAAGGGCCATATGCAACCCTTTAGCACTTATTGTGCATCCCTTGACCAAAAAAGGCAATCAGATGACAAATGACTAATCACCAGTGTTGTCTGTGGTCTCCCTTCAGCTGTTTTTTCCCCCATTAGTTGTGTACTATGCTTTGTTCTGCACTGTCTTTTTGTGGGGAGCCATCTTGGTAGAGGCTTTGCTTCTTCATAGCAGCTGTCCCCTTGATGGCTGGTGATCTGATGACTGGTGGGGGGATATTTAAGATGCAGCATGAAACGTAGAGGAAGCACAAAGCTATAGAATTAATGAACAGAAACAGGGAGATCCTTGTAGTGCCGGTTCTCCTCTAACTGGTAGCAGTGCCTCTCTCTGACAATGTCAAGCACATTCATTAGTTAGATAAACAGTTCCTACCACAGACTGGATAAATGACCACAGTAAAGACGGCATAGATCTTATCTAAGGAGGCTTTTATCACTGACTTTGGGCAGAATATCTTTCAGCATTTGTAGTACAGATGGCCTCATGTGTGAAAATGAGTGTTCTTCCAGTCTGGACATTCATATAGATTATCCAGTCTGATGTAGTGACACAAAGCGAAACTTGTTTGGTATGGTCCGCTATTACTATGCCAATGTCATAGTGCTACAACATCATAACATGGAAAAAGCTTGAATGCCACAATATACATCTCAATAAAGGGCATGGGCTACTATTATCACTGTCTGAAAAAAATATATATATATACCCCAAACAGCTTAAAATTTAAAATGCCAAAATTAGGCGTATCCTATTGCTTTTCATTTGCCATATAAATACATTTAAAATGGGGAGTGGCTAAGGCTCATGTAGAGCACCCATATAAATGGGACACCCAACTTCAGTTAAATAAGATATAGGATAATTTTGTGAGAAAAGCATGAGGCACCCCAAAAAACAAAATATATACTGTACATAATACATCGAAATGTATACATAATAGTTGTATTTCAAGGACTACTTAGGTAAGGCATTTAAACTACTAAAATTAAATTAAAATTCCTTTAGTCGCATCAATCCCAACCATTTAAAACATGAACTGTAAAAGAGAAAAACTTAGGTCTCTCTAAACACCTGTTCACGAGCCAAGGCTAAACAGAATATATGCCCATAGGGTGGAGCCAGGCCATTTATATCACAGCTCACAGCTAGTATTATATATCCATCATCCCAGATTTATAACATGTGTAGTATACTGTATGAGTCTAAAATATCGGGTCATTGATTATTAACTTATGAGAGATGATCAAGATTTGATGGTAGACTAGACTGGAAACATGCATTAGTAACAAAACTATAAGTCACTATGGAAAACAGGAAATATTTTAGAAAGTTAAACACTGTAAGCAAAACTCAATAGAAGAAGCACATTGAAATTTGGTCTTATGAATTATTTTAACATTTGCCCTGCACTTGTGAAAAAGTCAACAACAGTTGTAAAAGAATTCTTAAATACAGAGTTCCAGGATGTGGTTGATATATTTTCAGTGTTTTTTAGTCTTTGTTTTTGACTATTCTTACCATCAGCTCATGCCACCCAACACTAAAATGCATTGCTGTTGAAAAAGTGGACCTGTTATTCATTTTCAATCTTATTTTTAAGCAGAGTGAGTTATACATAATGTTGAGCTCAAAGGTTTAAGCAGCTTCGGTGAAATTACATGTATTGTTGATTTTACAAGTAGAATTAAATACATGCTGTAGGCAACAATTTGAACATCTCTTTTGTCACTTTTTCTGCATTTTTCAAGTGACAGTTCAACTATCTGCAGCCACAACACAGAAACAAGGAGTGGGGTGTAATGGAAGTGGGCAGGGCTTAGCAGAAACAGGATCCCTCTTCAGTTTTCTGGCTGAGAGAAGAAGGTTCTCATCCAAGATTTACAATATATGGCCCTGTGAATTGACCCCTCAATGTGGCAAAGTCGGCCTGTACATTTAGAAAAGAAATGGCCCCAAACCATTTAGATGTTCATTGGCAAACTTCAGATGGGCCTTCTTGAAGAGGGGGACCTGCTGCAGGATTTCAGTCCATGGCGGTCTATTGTGTTACCAATGGTTTTTTGGTGACTGTGGTCCCAACTGCCTTGAGATCATTCACAACCTCCTCCCGTGTAGTTCTGGGCTGATCCCTCACTTTTCTCATGATCATCCTTACCCTATCAGGTAAAATCTTGCATGGGGATCCAGACTGAGGACAGTTGATGGTTATTTTGTATTTCTTCTATTTCTGAATAATTACTCCAACAGTTGTCTCCTTCTCACCAAGCTTTTTGCTGATGGTTTTGTAGCTCATCCCAGCCTTGTGCAGATCTACAATCTTGTTCCTGACGTCCTTTGACAGCTCTTTGGTCTTGCCCACGATGGTGGGTTTGAATGGAAGAAAGACATTCTGTGGACAGGTGGCTTTTATACACATAATGAGTTGTCGTTAGGAGCACCTTCTTAAAGTGACAGGACTAATCTGTGTACCCTATGAGCACATATTGTAGCCAGTCTGTGTGAGCCAGAATTACTGTTGGTACACCTATGATAAAAATTATAGACCCTTTATTTCTTTGTAAGTGGGCAAACTTACAAAATCTGCAGGAGATCAAATAATTATTTTCCCCACTGTAAGGCAAAACCCCAATTTTGCTATGAAGTATCAGTAAAAAGGTTTAGATGACGTAGTGGGGAAGTGATTTTTTTTGCGAAGCTTTGCTTACATAAATATGATTTGCACAGAAGAGCCATTAGAAGAAAAATATTCAATCACAGAGGTCCAGGGGTATGCAACACAAGTGCAGCAGCCACCCTCAGCCCCCTGATACCTTCCTGAGGTCCATTTCTATCCAGCGATGTTGCAGGAGTGTCTCGGGTGCCCGAGACTCTCCCTCCTCATTGGCTCCCACTGCTGTCACTCAAATTCATTGAGCCAATGAGGAGAGGGGGCGCAGCCAGACTGCATCTCTGTGTCTGAATGGACACAGGGAGCTGCGGCTCAGGCGCCCCCATAGCGAGCTGCTTGGTGTGGGGGCACTCAACAGGAGGGAGGGGCCAGAAGCACCAAAAAGGGACTCTAGAAGAGGAGGATCTAGGCTGCTTTGTGCAAAACCACTGCACAGAGCAGATAAGTGTAAGTTGTTTGTAAAGTCTCGATTTTTTTTCCTGTTAAAAATAGTCACTTTAAAGTGGTTGTAAAGTCAGAAGGATTTTATCCTAATGCATTCTATGCATTAGGAAAAAAGCCTTCTGTGTGTAGCAGCCCCCCTTAGCCCCTCTAATACTTACCTGAGCCCCATCTCTGTCCAGCGATGTTCAAGAGTGCCTCAGCCATCCGAGACTCTCCTTCCTGATTGGCTGAGATACAGCAGCGGCACCATTGGCTCGTGCTGCTCTCAATCAAAGTCAGTTATCGAATCAGGAGAGAGGGGACAGGGCTGGGTCACGGCTTCTGTGCCTGAATGGACACAGGGAGCTTTGACTCGACTCGGTGCCCCATAGCAAGCTGCATTCTGTGGGGGCACTCGACAGGAGGGAGGGGCCAGGAGCACAGAAGAGGCACCCAAGAAGAGGAGGATCTGGGCTGCTCTGTGAAAATCCACTGCACAGGGCAGGTAAGTATAACATTTCACAATCTTCACAATCATTTTAAGTACTTTTGTGTATCTATGATGCTTTGGTGTTGTTGGGAGCCAATAAAAGGATAAAAAATTTGGGGGTAGTGGGAATAAGGGATGCTCCCAATGGCAACTAATACCAGAGGCTAATGTCCTATACCCAACGAAAAATACTAAGCTAAAAAGAAGTTGGATATTCCAACTAGACAATGACCTAAAAACACCCCAAACTTAAACAACAAACTACTACAAGTAACAACAGATTTGCATATGATTAAAAAACTGTGGGTAGATCTTAAACATTCAGTGCATACAAGACAACGTAATCATTTTAAGAAACTAGCAGCTTTTTTCAAAGAAGAAAATACTTCTTGCTAGGTCGAGTAACAATTTAGAAGATGTGATATATCAAAAGAAATGTTATGACGTACTGATGGACTCTGTGTCCATGATTTCTTTTTATTTTGTTAAATTCAGCAGGCAGTCATTGCACATTAACTTTTGCAGATCTTTGTCACACAATGGTGGCTGCACTGAACCCAATCTAAGATATCCCCAAAGATTGTCCTCATGTTGCTTCCAATACTTCTCTAAACAGGCAGTAACATTTCCCCTTGATGGTATTGCTATGTACATAGGTTAACATTTCTAGCAGAAAAACTTTCATAACCTACTATGTCTGAAAACCTGAAAGAAGACCGTTAACACTAATGGTGTAAAATCAAGAATTGTCGTATTTTATATAGCTAATATTTACCCGAAAAAATAATTGTATTCATTCAAGTAACATTCTTTATGTGTGTTTTACTGTTGGTGTAAACAGCATAAGCACGGCAGCATTTAAACTGTGAAGATAGCTATGGGTTAATTGCTGAGATTATACCTTTTTCCAGAAAAGACTGCTGAATCAGCAGGTTAGGGCAATGTGAAATATTATCTTAAGTGCTTTTTTTTTTAACTTGTGCTTTGGAAAGACAGCTGCTTCGGAGAGCAAGCCTGTCTGTGACATGCCAACATCTGGAAAGTCCATGCCAATGAACAGAGGATTTAAATGTCAACCTAATGTTTCAAGGGCTGGCTCATGATGGCTGCACTATGTAACTCTTTGTGGTCCTTCTCACTAGTGAAATATAAAGTAGAGTATTTTTCACTTTTAGAGGACAAAGATAACATGTTTTACTTTGCACATACCCATCCTTTGTCAACATCTGCTGATTCCAAAGCCTTATACAGAGCAATTGTTATAAGATTTACCTATCCTTGGGAGAACCAGTCTTGTAAGTCCACAATGTGGCACTTTGAAACTGGCAGGTTGTGGCAACCAGAGTAAAAGCATAGCCATGTCAAAGTGTAGTCCTGTTTAAAAGCTTTCTATAGGTAAGCCTGAACCTCACTCAGCTTAAAGTGGAATAAAGAAAGATATCCCCTAAAGAGAGTGGTGTAGCAAAGACATCCACAAAAATATCTGCCTGAAAACGGAGGCTGCAGAAAAGACTTACAACAAAGTAGTTCACATTTCATAGGGACTTCCTCAAGGAAAATTGCATAAATACCTGGGGCCCTATCATCAGCAGACACTCTTCACCACAGCTGATGGTTGGACGGGATGCTAGGGAATACTTGCTGTATGCTTTTCATAAAAGCAGAGTAATTTAGGTGGGGGTGGTTAATGGGTGGAGCTTGAGGCTGCATAGACTCTGTGCAGATTCCAGAGCTACAGTAGGACATTGGAAGTTTCATTATGTTTTCCATGATGCCTTAGCTGGTCAATGTAGTTAATGTCCAGCTCTACTGTTCAATCCAAACTCAGTTATTGTGATAGTATACAATAGTATATACAAAGTTTTTGGGCGTGATAAATTAAGCAAACTTTGGTATGAAGTTGAGAGGTTGTTTGTAAGAAAATTTAAAATTATTTTTATTATTTACCTATCTAGGTATCAGTGTCGGCTGGCTACAAATCTAAAGTTTATCTAAGTACAAAACTTTTCTTTATTATTTTGGAAAGAGTATGGAATAGTTAATGGAAAAATGCAGTATTACAATATATATATATATATATATATATATATATATATATATATATATATATATCTACCTACAAGCTGTCCCCCACTGGCTCTAAGCCCGAGAACTGAGCAATCATGTGAATGCTGATCACCCTGTTCTCGGGTCCACTTTGAGCACTTTCAATCACTGCCCTGTGCAGTGCTCCTCTAATGCTCACTTGAGCGTTGTGCAGGAGAGTGAGCTGCAACTGCTGGTTCAGGCTTTCAGTGGCAGGCTGAGAGGCTAAGCTGCCATTTAGTGTAATGTGTTTTCCTGTGCTATAGACACAGCAGGAACTGAGAGAAAATCGAATTCAATTCAAATTGAAAAAATCGAATTCAAAAACAATCACTGAGTTGGAAAAAGGATCACCCAGTTAAACTTAACTTAAGCTAAAAGAGAGTCAAGGACGACACAGATATCGTGTCCTTTTGTGTAATGTGATTTACCGTCGAATCGGAGAGTCGGACGGTGACTTTCGGACTTGGTCGTCAACGTCGAGTGAGAGGACGTGTTGCGAGTTCACTCGTAATCTCCTCGTGACGTGTCCCGTCACTAACTTTCACGAGTTTCACCTGGGCTCTTGTCCCACTAGTCGTAAGTGTACTAACGAGTCAAGAGCCCGAATCTCGGTCACCCCCTGTCGAACATCCATCTATATATATATATATATATATATATATATATAT
>BLSH010191437.1:2062830-2089498 GCA_018402905.1 Glandirana rugosa
CGCTGGTGAAAACGCGTTTGGTTAGTTATTTGCGGCTAACGCTAAAAAAAATAGCGTTTATACTCCTTCTTATATTTAGCCGGTTTTTGCCACGGACTTGAGCCCTGATTGTACCATTAACCACTTCAGCCCCGGAAGGATTGGCTGCTTTAGGACCGGAGCCCTTTTTGCGATTCGGCACTGCGTCGCTTTAACTGACAATTGCGCGGTCGTGCGACGTTGTACCCAAACAAAATTTGCGTCCTTTTTTTCCCACAAACAGAGCTTTCTTTTGGTGGTATTTGATCCCCTCTGCGTCATTTCTGATCGCCGCTATAAACAAAAGAAGAGCGACAATTTTGCAAAAAAACACACATTTCTTACTTTTTGCTAAAATACAAATCCAAAAAAAAAAAATAAAAAAACATTTTTTTTCACCGTTTTTGGCCGATTTATATTCTTCCTCATATTTGCGATAAAAAAAATCGCAATCGGCGTTTATTGATTGGTTTGCGCAAAAGTGGTCGCATTTACGGATGATGAGAATTCATTTTTGGGGTTTTTTTGTTTTTTTTTTTTTTACTAGTAATGGCGGCGATCTGCGATTTTTTGCGGTACTGCGATATTTCAGCGGACATGTCGGACTATTTTGACACTTTTTTGGGACCATTGGCATTTATACAGCGATCAGTGCTATAAAAATGCACTGATTACTGTGTAAATGTCAATGGCAGTGAAGGGGTTAACCTGCAGGGGGCGCGCTAAGGGTTAACTGTGTTCCCTGGGCGTGTTCTTACTGTGGGGGGACTGCCCTAGCTGGAGAAAGGAAGTGGTCACAGCCTTCATGTACGAGAAGGCTGTGATCACAGCCCTTCCCCCTCACACAGAGCGGAGGTCCGTGTTTACTTACACGGACCTCCGCTCATTCGCTCCGGGGGGGGGATCGCGGGTGGCCGGCGGCAATCGAAGCCGCCGCACCCGCTCCCTGGCCCCCCCCGAACACAGTGAGCGCAGCCGCGCGCCTCTGGCGGCGCGCGCGCGCTCACTAGGCTCGTGAGCGCAGCCGCCGTCATATGACGGCGATTTGCGCTCACGAGCCACCTTGCCGCCGTCAATTGCCGATCGGCGGTCGGCAAGGAGTTAAACCTTTGACTTCCAAGGATGTTTCTTCCACATTATGGCAATCCAAGGGTTAAAATGGTTATAAGCTTCAGACATGGAATATGAACAAAGCATATCCTTCTATAGTGTGTACTTGTCCCAGTTAGAAGCACGGAGTGTCATTTCTGTCTGCTGCTTCGTACCTCTGCTATCAGCAGGAGATCAAGAAAAAAATGGCGATGGGGAGGGATCTCATGGGATGCCATTCTTCATCTACACCCAATCATGTGTGTTTATCTTATAAGTTAATTTGGTAAAGTCTTTTTATGTTTTAATAATTGTAATTCTCATTGTATTTACATATATCACTGCCGTACACATACAACTGCCTTTATTGAGTCCTCTTCTTTGATCGGCCACCGGGGGCGCACTTGTAGTCAGTGTTTACGCTGACGCACATTCCCGATGGCCGGCCTATAAGAAGGTTTCCACGGACCACTGTAGACATGCCTGATGAAAGAGCGTGCTTGTTTTCTCCACCACATGCTGCACGCTCAGAAACGTGTCGCATGCTAGTGACAGCACCCTCCGACATTGTGATCTGACATTCCAGACCTCGCTCTGATAGCTGGCAGTGACACGGCCGGTCACCGTCCTTGCTCTCATCTGGGTGACAATACCACTCTGCAGACTCACATCGGCAGCTGCTCCACACTCACTATCCCTCACTCGTCTGGAACGGCTGTCCCCCTACAGATGTGCTTGCATTATCTTCTCCCATGTGAGTTGCTAGTTGTATGTTTTTAATAAACTTTGTAATCGTCTGCACTCAGAGGCGCCTTCTCTCTTTTGTGTTAGGGCAGTATAGGGGTGGGCTAGGGCAGTATAGGGGCAGGTGGAACGGCCTGGGGGCAGTTGTCGTCATGACGCACAAAATTGCTGGAAAAAATATCTTGATCGTCAATTTGCTGGGTAAATAGAAGAGAAGGAAAGGCGGCCGTTGTTCAATTTGCTGCCATTCTCAAAGTGCTGCCTGGGTCCAATGGACCCACTGGGACCCATGGTAGGGCTGGCCCGGTCTTTACTCTCAGGAGATGGTTTGGAGACTGTGGAGGAAGGGGAGGATCAGAGAAGACCAGATCAAGCAGCCTTTTTAAACAATGCGGAGGATCAACCCCTTTATTTCCACAGAAAGTATTACACAAATGCTTTACTGCATATACAGACTAATTTTACTGTTGTGGGTTTAGTAACACTTTAAACTCTTAGATTTATCTAGACAGGTCTACACAAAGAATATAAAAATAGCTCTGTCTCTGTTAAAGCAATGTTCTTCAAAGCAGGTTCAAGGCTCTTCACTGCATAGCCATAGCGCTATCTTTGGAATATGCAGCACTGACAATAAAACATTCAATTTAGAATTATCTATGATATTTTCATATTTGAATAATGCCCCCCTGGATTTAATGTGCTAACAGCACTGATGTGTATAATCGAGTGAACAACATGTGATAATGAAGAATTATCAGATTAGTGAGTGATGTTTACTATTTTCACATTTCATTTCAACATTGTGCTGATTACTTCCTGGCAGAGATTGAATGGGGATGTTCAAAGTGGTGGTGTAGTATTTGCCATTTATTAAGTATGATTCAAGTACTCTGAGCAGCAGTGTTGATAGCTAAACTGCTTCACTAGCTCAACTCCAGAGGGATTTGGTTCCAATAGAGGGTGCAAAGAAGCACAGCCCCTTCACATGAGGAACAGTTGGGAGCTATACGTTTATATAGTATGAGTTAAGCCTCGTAGACACGGAACGAAGATCGTACTTACGGTCGTCTCAAATCGTATGTTGGATAATGTAACTTGCATACTGACTGCACTACACGATCATACGACCACAGAAAGAACGTTCAGGTGCATGTAATTAGCATCCGGCCGTTCCTGACTTCTGAGCATGCGTGTTTTGCACAATACAACTTGTTGTACCAACTGCTCTGTACGCACGATACAACGGTCTGGTTGGTACGACCAAGTTTTCTAGTCTGCTCATACAACTCCCCTTGTACGACCGTCGTATGTTCGACTGTTCTAATCGCGCATACGAACAATCGATTTCGCATACAGCGGTCGTTCATACGACCTGTTGTATACGATTGTCGTCCCGTGTGTACGAGGCTTTAGTCTTTTAGTTGTATGTGACTTTAAAATATAAGTATTCCTTCTGCTACTAATAAAGTGGTGTTCAACTAAAACATAACAGATCCTGTTCCCTTATAGCAGATAAAACAGCACAGTGCTTGTGCTGTCTAATCTGCCCCTCTTTAAGCTGTAAAAAACCTGGCTGATCCTTCCACTTCCTGTGTCCCCTCTGTGTCCTGACCACGATAATCATGGTTGCTGAGCCCTGATCACCGTGGTCAGTTTATATCCCTCTGTCATCCGCAGCTCTCTTGTGTCCCCCTCGCCCCCTTTCTCCTTGCCTGTCAGCTCTGTGTGGCCGGGTATGTGTCTCTGTCTCTGCCCCCGCCTGCCGCTATTAGTAGAAAATAAAATATTACAAATTGTCACTGCCAGCTCCTCTATTATAGCTAAGCATACCACACTGTATACGTGTTTTATTAAAGCGAAGTTTGTAAATATCTTTTTACAGCTATCTTCAGTACCATCATGTGACTCCTGGCCGGTCTCCTACTCCGATCAAGGGCTACAGTGGGAGGGGCTGAACGGTCATATGACCTCCCCGGCTCCATTTTAATAAAACACTTATACAGTGTGGTATTCCTAAATATAAAAGAGGGGCTGCCAGTGAATTCCATTTTTGTGGTAAAAACCACTTTAAGAATCTGTCACTATGGCAGCAACGAATTCTTAAAGCAGTGCCACCAGTTCTTAGTTTAGGAAACTGGCAGTAATTGGCACTAACTCTGAGCCAGAGTACTAAGGTATGCCAATACTCAGAGAAGACAGTGCCTGTGCAGGGAAGCTGTAATGTGTGTGACAGCTTCTCACCCAGAGCTGTATCCCCGGCCCCCTTTAGGCCCCTTGGACATGGCGTCCTAATTTACTGATGTTTACTCAGGAACTTGTGACGCCTATGTGCAAGAGGACAAAAACTGTGTAAAGACCTGAGTAATGTTGAGTATAGGTCAGTAAAGGTGTGCAAGCATATAGATGAGTAAAATTCTTCATTGCCAGTATTGTTATATACTCTCCTAAAAACACGCAAGTGAATTACTGCACTCAAATGTAACATGTTCTATGTTTGTTTTACTGCTCTGTACGCAAAGCTGTATTACTTTATCTTCATTACTGTATCTTTATTCAGCTGTGTGCAATGTCCCATGAACAACAATTTATCTCATTACAGATCAGCAAAAAACTGATAATTTTTTACTCCCGTGTGCACCAAGCCTTAGCTGTTGGCTGGGAGATGTCCTTGTCGAAAGCTGTAAACATAGATGATGTCCATGGCAATGTCCATATTTTGGAAATTACTTGTCACTGGGTGGGCGGAGCCTGATGGGGAACTGTGATACTGCTTTTGATTGATATCGCATGGCAGCGAGTGGATGCAAAAGCTGCTATTGGACTGAATAGCGATTTTAGATCCGTCCATTGCTGTGCTCTGCCAATCAAAAGTAGAGAGGACCTGATAAAGAACTAGTTTCAGTTTCTGCTTACCCCTGGTACAAAATTTCCTGGCCATGTGCCTGTCAGTGTGGGCGGTGCCTGCAGGGGTGGGTAGGAAGAGTAGGAGTGCATTGAGAAAGTGTCCAGTGTCTCTGACAGGTACAGCCGTGGCCAAAAGTTTTGAAAATGACAAATATACATTTTCACAAAGCCTGCTGCTTGTTGTCAGACATTAAATAGTATACTGAAGTATAAATACAAGCATTTCATCAGTGTCAAAGGCTTTTAATGACAATTACATTAAGTTTATGTAAAGAGTCAATATTTGCAGTATTGACCTCTGCAAGTCGCCCTGGCATGCTGTCAATCAACATCTGGGCCACATCCTGACTGATGATAAATGCTTGGAGTTTGTCAGAATTTGTGTGTGTGGGGGGGGGTTTCACCCACCTCTTGAGGATTGACCACAAGTTCTCAATGGGATTAAGGACTGGGGAGTTTCTTGGCCATGAACCCAAAAGTTCCATGTTTTGTTCCGCAAGCCGTTTAGTTATCACTTTTGCCTAATGGCAAGGTGTGCTATCATGCTGGAAAAGGCATTGCTCCTCACCAAACTGTTCTTGGATGGTTGGGAGAAGTTGCTCTCGGAGGATGTTTTTGTACCATTCTTTATTCATGGCTGTGTTCTTAGGCAAAACTGTGAGCCACTCCCTTGGCTGAGAAGCAACCCCACACATGAACGGTCTCAGGATGCTTTACTGTTGGCATGACACAGGACTGATGGTAGCGCTCACCTTTTCTTCTCTGGACAAAGTTTTTTCTAGATGCCCCAAACAATCAGACTTGTTTACCTAAAGTAATCCAACGGAGATTCGTACCATGTGTAGTCAATTTAAGAGTGGAGATGAATAAGCTATTGAATCTGTTCTAAGCTATGAGTAAATGTGATACTGCTTTCTCTGTAAGGTTGTAGTGGTTTGTTTTTACTGTTGTTCCTAATGCTGTGTACCTTTTTACAGTGAATTATGTCAGCATAAACGCAATTGTTATCTTACTTTATGATAAAGAGTTGACTATGTGCTCTACTAACCATTAATACATATATTGTTTTTACACTTTTTAATTTTCTATACATTGCAAACATAAAAGGAGAATTTAGAAGTACTACATTGTGTTACAGTGAAATTGTCAGGTTGTTTTTTATATATACACAGTAGGGAAGAGTTAATGGCTCCCTTAGGTTTTTATTGCTGCCAACATCCCTGGTGGTGAGATTCATCCTTACCTCTTTGTCCCAGTGACAACAGGAAATTAAGAAATCTTTTTTCTTTTTACAGTAAAACAGTATAGATTAAAAATATCCAGTAAACGGAACACGAGTGGGCTACCAATATGAGCGCATGTTTTTTTTTCCCTTAAGGAGGTTTATGGCAGTATTAAAGTAGCGTGCACTTGGAATAATGGAATATAGGCTAGCAGGTGTTATTTGACACATGTGCCAGCCTTAAGCATGTAGTCCACAGACTGTTTCAGGAGCTATATCCCCGAATCCCTTTTTAGACGCTTGGAGAGTATAGTGACATCATCCATTTGGGCTGGGCGGCCGCCACGAGTAGCAAAACAGATCCTTTACCTTCCACTATCGTGTGGTGGTTTGGCACTTTCCAACTTTCAGCTATACTTTTGGAGAGCTGTGCTTGTCACCATCAGGTGGTGGTTCTCCCAGCCTAAACAGAACCCCTCAGTGGCCCTGGAGGCGGCACTATTGGGTTCTTATGCGGCTTTGTCTAATCTAGTGTTTCGGGGAGCCAAGGCTCAGCCCTCTGTGATGGGTCCTATGAAGACTACGGTACGGGTGTGGCAGTGTTCTAGAGTGGCCTGTCAGAAACCATCGCATGTTTCCCCGCATACACCGTTATGGGGTAATCTGCTGCTCCCTCATTTATTAACGGTCTTGACCCTGCGGTGTGGGCCAAAAGAGGGATTACCACATTGAAACACTCACTTCCCAGCTCCTTCTAATTCCAATACTGGCAACTAAGACATGCCATAGGGACTCAATTTCTGGGCCTGGTGGTTTTGGAGTCGAACTCTATTGAGCGACTCCTGACCTCCGGGATGATGGGGAAGCCTTTATCCTCTCCATACTAATATCTGACTGTAGCTCATGACATTAAACCCACTCGCTTGTTGGACAAATGGAGGGCTGACATTCCCAATCTTAGAGATGGGGAATGGGAGGACTGTGCTTCAACATTTATTCCCTCTTTAATTTTGGTCAAAGACAGGTTTATCCAGCTGAAAATTTTACACAGGGCATACTATACCCCGCAGAGACTGGCTGGTATTTACCCTACCCTCAGCCCTATGTGTTTTAGAGGGTCCCTTTAGCCTGGAACCTTTTGGCACATGGTCTGGTCCTGTCCTAAAATCCATCCTTATTGGCAGGCGGTGGCTGGTGCCTTAGGGGAATTTTGTGATATGGTTATTCCGCTAAACCCTATGGTACTATTACTAAGCTATCTGGAAGACATAGAGGGGGACAGATACACCAAGCTATGCATTACTTTTACCTTATTCTATGCCAGGAGAGAAATTGTGGTATGATGGAAGTCCACAGAGCCTCCCACTAGAGAATCTTGGTGGAAGACAATCAATAATGTGTTACCACTATATAAAATTGTGTATAAGAGCAGAAATTGTCCAAAGAAATTCGACAAGGTGTGGTCGAATTGGATTGATACCTGGGGATAAACATCTTTTCCAATGTGAGTTGTGCAATGAGCATGTGGGCTTGGGCTGTGTACTCCCTGTCCTCCCGCCACCTCCCTTCCCCTACTCTTTTCTTGTTGTGTCTTCTTCTTCAATCCCTATTGTTGGTTTTCCTGGTTCCCTTACCCCGCCCCCCCCCCTTTCACACACACCTTAGCTGGTCCTTCATATATCATAACTGGATAGTATCTGGGTATCTATGGTTCATGTTTCAAGTGGTAATCTGTTTTTTCTAGCTAATTTACTATGCCTTCCATGTAATGCTTGGTTTTGCATAATTCTCAACGATGTTGGAATCCCTTCTTGTGCCTTATACTATCATGCAATGTTTTTGACAAAGACCTGTCAATGCCTTTGTTATTTTTATATTTCTTGTTTAATAAAACTTTTCTGTTAAAAAATGAACATATGCTGCTTGCATGCAGCTAAGGCCACATAAACAAGCAGCTTATTCACTCTGTACATGCCCCAGCGCCCATTTTTATGGGGCCTACAAGCCAAACATTGTTAGCGCTCCAGTTAGTGGTAAATGGTTTGTCTGCCACAGTTGCCCCTTGGACTGTTAACCCCTTGGCACTGGCCACACGCAAAAATATACAGCCTCTCAGCGCCAAGCAGTAGCATATTTGCGTTCATTAGTCCAAATGCAGCTGTGCCGAGAGTGCGCGCCCCCCAGCGGCTAACAGAAAGCTTGCAAACGCTGCTTGCGAGTGGGAGCTTTACGATCATGTAGCCATCTTGACAGCCAATCATGGCGGTCACATGATCATAAACCCCGCGCCAGCAGAAAGAGTTTAAATACGTTGGGGGAAAAAAAAAAAAAGAAACCGCATTGGCCAGATCGACATAAAAAGGAGGGGGGGCGCAAAAAAAAAATAAATAAAAAAAAGGAAAGTGAATGCAGCCACCACATCCGAGAATTGGTATCCTGCAATCTAATTGAAAATGTGCTTTTTTACTAAAGCTGTATTAAACTCAAAAACAATATTAAAAATTATTCACTACTGCTAAACTATTCTACTAGTGAAAAGTCTTTATGTTCTATTTTACCTTCTATCTGCATGTGGGCCTTAATGCCCTACTCCAGCCAAATGTTTTATTTAGTTTTGGATAGCGTGTGGAATGCTTAGCCTCCAAAAGGTTTTTATTGTAGCCTTTTTCCCCATTGGGAAAATGTCCATTCACGTCAGGACAGGAAGTGAATGGAAATCTCTACAAGGCGATCCATACAAACATTTGGTTGAACGAAGAATTAGAACTTTGTTATAACTTCCGATTTATGATCGTTCATGGTTTCCTGTCCGGAGAATCCTTTCTGTGCCTGTTATTGTGTGTATTGGCATCATTCTCTCCATGAGAGAAAAAAAAATTGGTTGAGATTGGCTTTAAGTTGAGCCCAGATTTGTTTACGTAGGTAGGTGAACCTTAGCTATACACCGTAAAACCAGATCTATGGTCTATTATGAATAAATACTGTTTTTTGTTTTTAATAATGTAAGCAGCAAGGTGACACACTAGTGATAGTAACCAATAAGGAGACATCCTAGTGCTGACGTCATGCCACTGTACGATCCTGGGTTGGCAGCGGTATTGTTTTATATTATTGTGCATCTCACATTAAAATACACTATTAGGGCTAGTTTACACTTGTTTCAAACAGGCTTTGTTAAAGCTGTCTTATCGACAGTCAAAGCTCATGTCCCTAAATAAAATGATTAGCTTACAGTCCTGTTTACATTGACTTTGCTTCCAAAATTATAAGCCACGTAGCTTTAGTGGTGCTTTAAAGCCTCCATAGAGCTCTATGACAAAGCTCGTTTGAAGCACCTGCTGCTTTTGAGAGGCTTTAATTCAGCTGTTTTGGAGAAATTGCAGGCGTGAGATATCAACACACACAGCCCATCAGCAAAGCTTCAAAAGCGCACTATCGAAGCGTGTTCAAGCAGTAGGAGCTTTAATGTGTGTTGAAGCAAGTGTAAATGAGCCCTTAGAATAGTATTTCAACTCCCAGTGAGCTTCATTTATCCTAGTTTGACCCTACTGAGAAGTGCTTTTGGACGAGGTCCTTATGCTTGCTGTGGAGGTCTGATTTAAAGCTACAAGTGTATATGTTGTTGTAATGGCAGCCATCAGCTGACCTCTGAACACTTTGGATAAGATATAGTCACTTAAGAAGGTGGTGGATTTCCCCTGCATCACTTCTTCACAAGACGTGATTTCTGGATTGAGGGTCTTCTTTTACAGATGATTTATTGTATTGGTGGACACTTTGTACCGTTTAAACATTTTTTGTTGAATTAGCATTATATTTATTGTAAAATTTGTGTTGCACACTTTTTATCACAATGTAATTTCAGTATACTACTTGTATGTGAAAGCTGCCATCTATGTTGATGATCACACCACAGCACAGAGATCTCTTTGCTATTATTTAGGAGACAGCCTTTGCTTATCCACTTGCCTGCTTAAGGGCACGCGCATAGGCTTTACCCAATCACAGCCCAGAGTGAGTAAACATAGGGCTCCGTGCAAAGGGAACAATCAGATCAGTTTCTAATCCCTGCAAAGGGATGAGAAACAGTGTGTGTGTGTGTGTGTGTGTGTGTGTGTGTGTGTGTGTGTGTGTGTGTGTGTGTGTATGTATATATATATATATATATATTACACACACACTACATTATGTTAGGCACACATTTAAATTGATCTCTCTAGCTGTTAACTCCTTCCCTGCCAGTGCCATTAGTACAGCAACAGTGTTATCACTGTATTAGTGTTACTAGTGATGTCCGTTGCAGTCAGTTTCCCCCCCAGCGTCAATTTCAGATTGCCTGCCGTACTATTGCAGTCCCATTACAAATCGCTGATCAACACCATTATTAGTATTAGAAAGGAAAAAATAAAATTCTAAATATATACTATACCATAGTTTGACACAAACCAATCAATATAAACTTATTTGGATTTTTTTTTTAAACCAAAGACATTTAGCAGCCCAGTGGTGATCAAATACCACCAAAAGAAAGCTCTATTTGTGCGAGAAAAAAAAAAAAAAAAAAAAAAGGAAGAAGAAATCAGTTTTGTACACACTGCACGAAAATAGAAAAAAAAATCATGCCTCGTAAGGAATTTTTCTACAGATTTTCTCGTAGTGTGTACCCAACCTGTGTGACCCAACTGAGGAAATTCTTCTTTCTGTCCCTCTGATGCTTGTGTGAGAAAAAGGTGAAGCATGATGGGGTTGGCCTTTAATTTGCTTCTTTTATTGGAATATGAATTCTGAAGAAAGCCATAATCCTGCAAAATGTGGTCTGCAAGTTGACAAAACAGATATGACCATCAGTGTTTTGTGTAGCTTTAAAAAACACCACATAGTACATTTCTAAAACAGTACTTGGCATGTTGCAGAATAAAAGGTTTTAATGGAGAAAAATTGCAGAAGCTGGAAGACAGACATTTGCCAGTCAATTTGATGTTTATTCATATAAAATTCAGTGACAAAACACTTAAAATTTGCATTATTTACAGCAATATTGCACAAGAAAAGTGGCAATTACCCTGTCAAAATTAATCAGTGCAAAACACAAGAAAGCCAGGGAAAATTGCATTACATGTAAATGCTACATATATGCTGGGTCCTAAGAAAAGACATTAGTGATTAAATCGAGGCTCTCTCAAAGCATGGGACCAAAACCAAGTAGTGACAGAGAGAAACCATTTACATACAAACTTGAAAGGAATTGCCCACTTGTGTTTGAGAAGCTCAACAAATCCCTAGACCTTCTCCAATATATCAGGGAGTCTGCACCCCATTAGAAATGTGATTTTTGTTTGTGGAAAGCAATTTTCTCTAGACCAGTCTCAAAGATAGAACTGGAACATGTTGCGGGTAGTTTGACAGAATCAAGATCACCTTTGCTCTGTAATTTTATTCTAAGAATAAAAAGAAATCTTGGGCAAGTGGAAATCTGTATGTAGTTTGGTGTAATAGAACATGTGTGACATAAAATCGAATTCTGGCTTCATTCCAGCATGTAGACCAAGAGCAAATCAAGGTATAAGTTAATAACCGGTATGATCGCGACACCGATCTTTGTATACATTACATGTACAGGCTTAACATTTAGGAGCCTGGAAGTGCTGCAACTTTAAGCAAATATCATCTTTGATATGTACATTGAAAGAATTGATCCTTATTCTTCCTACTGTAGACCTAAAAAAGCCATGGAGTCTGACCCTACTTCTCCAGGAGAAAAAGAAAAAAAAAACAACACACGCACGAAAAAAAAAAAACAAAAAAAAAAAAACACACCTTACTTCTCCAGGTAAATGATTTGCTTTGCGTGGATTGCAGCAAATGGAACCCAATGCGTGCATTCCAGACCTTCCTATTCTACATACTGATAGCCAAACAGGAAAGTCTACCTGCTCTAAATCACATGATCAGCTTCAGTGTGTTGCTGAACTGGAACAACTGTGCAGTAAGTGAAGTCTGAGGAGGCCATTTCTAAAGACAATGGAGTAAAAGTAAACAAAGTGAATGTGTTGCCTGTATTGACCAATCAGACTCCTTGGTTCATTTTGCCAGGGATTAGAACTTCAAACCTTAAAACTGACTGGTAGCTATGAACAGCAACTCCACTTTTGTTTCTTTCTTTCTCCCCAGAATAAAGTCAGGACCTGTACAATTGTTCCAGGCTAGCGACTGTTTAGGCCAAAGGATTGTTACAACAGGCAATTAGTATTTTTCAGAAAGAGATCAACCATTGTAGATTACATAGATCTCGAGGTCAGGATGTGGGGTGGTGTATTGGAATATAGGTCCGTTGTAAATTGGCCAGCAGTGCTTATCAGTCAATTTTAAAAACTCTTTGCATTTCTAATAGTGCTATCAATGTTTAAATGGGTTGCATCATTACATTTTGGGTAGTGTATTACAAAAGGCTAGGTGTAGAAATACAATCTGATCAGCAAGTCAAAAGTGCTGTAAAAAGCTATAACACTGGTGAGATCTGCACTAAGCAAATCCATCTATAGTACACACATACTTGGTAGTCTGCAAACGCAATGAAGATTCACAACACAGCAACAATAACGGACACGGGGGGTGGGGTTCCACATTCTAATAATATCCGGGGGGGGTGGGGTGGGGTAAGTGTCGGTGGGAGATGACTTAGTCACATAATGGGTTCAGTATGTTAATGAGAAAGAAAAACTTGAAATGGGAGATTTAAAAGAATGCATAATGTTGGCGTTCTAACAAAGCTGTAAATGTTAACTTAATATATATATATATATTATAATTAAAAGTGCAAAAATACTAAGTAGTCAGTTTGGATTGAATACAGATTCATTCCGATAAAAGAAAAAAAAAGTGACTTGGAGTGCAGGAGATGGAAAAAAAAAAAAAGTCAAAACCTTGAGAGTAATACTGAATTCAGGGCCTGCATGATTTCTTATATCATTTTTAAGGTTCTAAGTTTGGGAGCTTTGCATATTAGCTCTAGGATATTAGAAAATCCAGGACCAATATAAACAATTTAATCTAGGTTTAATACTAGAAATAAACTGTATACTAGGGGGTAAAAGATCATAAAAAGTGCATTTTACATAAATGAAATATGAAAAAGAAAGCATGAAGACGAACTAAATGTAACAGAATACCAGGAACTAACAGAAAGCCAGTGGTATGTTATAAGCAGTGCAACACATTCACAGTACAGCCCACGCATTTAATCACTAATCTCACCCAATAAGAGACCACATAAGTAAAAAAAAAAAAAAACCCACACACACTATGCAGATTCCTAATCGTAAATTAAATAACAAAATGACAAATATACAACTCATACAATATCTCAAAAATAAAGCAAACTATAGTACAGGCAATCTACAGTATGTACAATCGACTTGAAAGGCAAGTAATGATACCTTCTGAAATAATAAGGGGAAATTATATGCTGAGAACGGTTACAATTCCTTTAACGTCCAACAAAAAGGATGGACAGGTTTTTAAATGTCAGTGAATACACGAGGATGGCATCTTTGTCTCTACATAGTGTTTTACCCACTATCCTTGTTTGCCGAACTCTATTGTGTTGATTATGTTTTCAGCACTTTGGACATATTTTGGAGAGAAAATCGTCATCAGCGGCTATTAGTGAAAGGAGATGAGCTGGAACCAATACTGCCTACTACTTCTATACTCCCATTCTAAAGTCCCACACTATGCATTTCACTTTCAGTCAGTTATATAAGCTCCCTGCCTTGTGTGCCATGGCAATCTTGAAGCATTCTATGGATCTGGCACATGTAACGGGCATTTGTAAGAGGAGGTATATGTGGACAGAAGTGCATGTTGTGGGGATTTAGAAGTTTAGGGAGAAAAGGCCATGTGTAAACTCCAAGTTGACCATAGCGCCCCCCCCCCTCCATTTGACAGCATTCTTTAACCAATGGAGCAATAGCCAAACTCCAGCACTGTCACATGGAAGAAGGGGGAACGCATTGCATGCCCCCTATATTCCCAGAAAAACAAGCAGGTCACTTTGTTTTACCAGGTGAACAGAGCAGCAGGGAACAAATGGAAGTACAAGCTGCTAAACTGTGCCAGCCTTAAAGCATGCCTGTTGCTTGCCCTGCCATGAAGACAAGAGATGTAGGAATTGTAGGAAACGTCCAGGGAAAACAAATAACGTGTTAATCCAAAATGGGGTGGGATACCTAAAGGCAAAGAAACTGAATATAAAAAAACTTGGCTTGTTAAAAAGTACCTCATTTAAAGGTAACAAAATTTGGAAGACCCAATTCTAAGGAATATGATTTTTTGCATTTTCCCAAGCAGAAAAAAACCAAGTTAAAGCATACAGGGGAGATAAATGGAGCAAAATGTATGGGTGGATGTTTCCTACCATGAAAGACATAGACTGAAATGTAAGACCAATCACAGGGCATTCTTACAGTATACATTCTGAGTTTTCCAATAACATTTGTCTTTATAATGAAAGTTCACCACTTCTATTTCCTAAAGATAAATAGATTGAGCTCTCTAGTTCTCCATAGTTGGCAAGTTGGAGCCCACCTATAAACAGGTTTGGTTTTGCTCCAAAACCCTAAAAAAAAAAAAAAAAAGAAGTGCAACCAAATAAAAGTATTTGTACTATTAGCTAGAGAAACCCAGATGCATAGAACACAGGTTAAGACATTGTGCATATAATGATGCAGTAGTCACAAGTAGTACCAAGATTATGATATAAACATCTAGTAGCACCGAACAATCCTCTACATTTTATTCTGCACTACATCTGGTCACTTTACAAGGAAGACTGCTATGGAGGCACAAACAGCTGTGTGTACCTCTTCCATTCACCATTTAATAACTGTTCCAAAAAGGTACTGCAAGATATGGATAGACTTGGCCAGTCAGTGATAAGAAGGATTGTGTTGAATCTAAATTCAGAGCATGCCTCTGACCTGTTGGATTTACCACCAGATGAAGACACAAATTCCATAGAAAATCAAACCTGAGTTTTTGACAGGGGTTTAAAATGTACACAGCGCGATACTTCAAGCATTGAGATCAGTGATCATAAATTAACCATTAAAGTTCCAAAATTTGCTGTATTCACGGGAAGCATCCATAAAAGATGGAAAAATGGAATTTGTGCTGTTATATCATCTTGGCTGGTCAAGCACCCCAATACAAAACATTTAACTATTGAGCCAATAGGCTACTTGGCACATCTTGCATAAGGCACTAAGAAATGTGGAAAAAAAGTATAGAGCTATAGTTTTGTGGTGCTTTATATATCTCATTACATTTAATAAAGATGGCACATTACACCATGCTTCAATTAAGCACTTCATACAAGTCTTTGGTTAGTATTTTTTAAAGGCACATCTCAAAAGGTTACTAATGAAATAGTAGACCAGGAAAACAAAAAAAGGAGCATTTTTTGGTGACAAGGCAACTCAAAACATTCCTATTTCACCTCTGTTGAAACAAGGAAGAACAAAAGTGATGGCTTAAAGCAGTATTTAACCCTAAGCCAACCATGTAATATATTACAGTTTACAAATCCATTACATGTGTTGGCTGCATTAGCTTTCATTTTTTTGGCTTTTTCCCTATGTTTTCCCTTGGTGATCTGGACAGTAACCACACCTCCTGTATTGGAGTGCTCCCACTCTGAATGAGCAAAAGGGGGCACCTTTAGAAGCAGAATTGCTGGTCTGTGTTAAGGGAAGTGTTAGATGTACTAGCAGATTTCAATACACTAATTGAGGCCAAACAAATACTTTATAAGCAGTTACAGCAACATTTTTTTTTATTTGGGATAAAGGTTTTAGATGAATAAATAAAGTGGACCATTGTAAGCACCCGTCGGTGGTAAATGGTTTGTTTCATCCCTGTTACTGAAATTGATCTGAAAGACAGCTTGCGGCTTACTGGCCAGATCACCAGGTGAATATAGAAAAAAAAGCCCAATAAAAGAAACACGAACGCAGCCATCACATCTAAGAATTACACTGCAATATTAAAAAAAAAAGAAGGTTTGCTTTTGGGGTTAATATTGCTTTAAGTTTCCTAATAAAATGTAGAATTGGACACGCTCTTTGGTTAAAAAAAATAAAAATAAAAATGCACATTGATAAGTGGATTAATCTACTAAACACAATCTACTCCTATTCCTAGACTTCTACAAGCTAACTGTATCCATTAAGGCTGTTCTTCAAAACTGCTAGACTGCTTTAGAAATATGTCCAGTATAAATAGGCATAAAAAGGTTGTTCTTTCCAATCAAATGGGATGGGCTGTGAGTTTAACGAAATCCAGAAAGGAGATTACTAAAGTATGCAAAAATACATGATACATTGACACTGGCAAGAGTGAGGTCCTTAGGCTTTGATTTACCAAACCCCAATTTATGGTATATGACACAAAGCTTAGCTGTCACAAAGTGACCCATGGCACTCCTCTTGCTATCCCATCTAATAGTAAAGGTCCAGTAGCTTTATTACTTTCACTCCCTTGACACAGCTCTCTAGCAATAGATAGCAGCTGTGAAAACTCAGCTGGAATCAGACTTTTGAAGGTAAAGTCGGTTCTTATACAGCATGATATGATGACATTATTCTTTAAGGTCAATCAATACAACAAAATACATAGTTCCAGACCATGGGTAAAAGGAAAGGGGCATTTTAATACAGTAAAAGTAGATTTTAGAGAGAGTGTCATGGATGCCATCTAGCAGGACAACTGTGACACAACTAAAGGGAGTAATAAAGAGCTTACCAGAGCCTTTATACATATTGTTAAGATGGCCATAGACTGAATCTCAGCCGGTTCAGCAGGGACCGGTCAAGATTTGAACAATCAGTGGACAGGCTGAATGTACCCAAGTTGATCGATCAACTTGGGTACAACCAGCCTGTTGGATTTTGGAAGCAATTATTGCTAGCGGCAATCATAGCCACTAGCGGTAATCACTGTGTTCTCCCAGTGGTGATGGCTAACCCAATCTCCCCTGCCAGGAGAACACAATGGTTCCACAGGAGGAATCAAGTGATTTTCACTTTGCTGCAACTAAAATCACTCCATCTATGGCCGGCTTTAGATGGCATACCAAGAGGAGTGGCAAGGTGTTTAAATACAGACAGCGTGGGGACTGACTAATGCATGTTCATTATGCATTATATGCACACTGTATATGCAGTTTACTGAGAACCAATGACACAATCCTACAAAGCTTTACAAATATTAAACACATACAACAGAACCCCTCCCTAATGGAACAAATAAGCCAATGGCAGATGAATTTAAAGATAAGAAAACAGCCACTCTAATAAATGGCCTCTGGCACAAACATGGGTTTTAAGAACAATTAAAAACGACATGGTTTTCAATAAAACTATGAATGCTATTCCTCCAAGACGCCATTTTTAAAGAGAATAAAATACTGCTTAGAAGTGCTCCTAAAATTCATGAATAGTCATGCCTGAGAAGTCCAAGTTAAAAGAAACCTGTAAAAAGTGAACCTGTAAAGTGCAACTGCTGACCTTTTTTTCAACATCCTAGATATCCAGCGGTCATGCTCAGCCAGCACTTTTTTTTTTTCTTACTGACCCATAACAGATATGCACATTGGACACCTGCTGCATCTTCCAGGTCATTGACTGCAAAGACGGTCAGCTGGTATTTTCAGAAGGTCGTCAGCAATGGCAGCTTACATGTTTCTTGCAGCACAGGGCTACTTCAGTGGTTGTGCTTGTGAAGGAAGCACCACTTTACAAACATGCTGGTGTAACATTCTGCCAGAAATCTTAAAGGGGTAGTTGTATGGTTAAAGAAAACAATGAGGCATAGGGTGTACAGTCTCCAAGACTGTTGGAAAACGTGGACATAACTTGATGTCCTGTACTAGCAAATAATGCTTGTTAGTTTTTACCTTAGGTACTGAGCCTTACTTTGACAGGGTTATGCTGTGAGACATGGAGGTGATAGTGTAAAGGAATGTTTCTTTATATATAGACAAATGAGGTTTTCATATATATAAAAAAAAAAAATGCAACAGCTTTGTGTTCAGTCCTTACCACAGTGAAATATGTCACTTATATCTTACACTAAAATGGACCTTTGATCTAATAAACAGTGCAAAGCTGAAAAAAAGCAATTCTAAGGGATAACAAAATAGTATAAAAAGGACCATCAAATTAAATATCTTCATTATATAAAAGAGCTGCTATGTATCACAAATCTACTCTAAAGGATCTCACCTCCTTAATATAACCTTAGTGAATTGAGGTTATTTAACAGTGTTTGGTTTGAAATGGTTACATATTTTTTTCTATGGCTTATGAAAAATAAGCCAGTCTGATTATGATGAGAAAGCTACCCGTACACAAGGGTTTAGGCTAGAAAGTTTTGTATTTTGTACAATACTTAATGAATAAATGCAATTTTTCTTTGGGGATAGAGAGCGCTCTTTTATATGTGGATGTATTATTTAAACAGTGGTCCTTTATGGCCATTTCAAAAGCTGCTGGTCCCATCAACATAGCCAAGAGCCCTGTCCATAGCCACAGGGCGTTGTCCAAATACATCATTTTCTATGTAAAATTGAGAGGATGGAACTACAGCGCTGGATCAAAATGTGTTTTGCACTAAAACAGCAAGTTATGTAAAATTGCGCAATTTAGCAGGGTGGTGCACATACAGAAAAAAAAATAAAATAAAATAAAGGAAAGTGACATTTCGGGAAAGCTAGGCATATTCCTAATATTCCTTCAAAAGACTGGGCAATGTCCAGATCCAGAGTCGATGAAAGGCATCCATCCCAAAAGCAACAGGACAGTACTGTCTCCAGCCAAATTCTGGCAACGTAGAATTGAATAACTCAAAAATCAAAAGAACCAAATCTGGCACTTTAATTGTCCGTCCTGAAAATACAGAAAATGTCTCTGTGCCGACATGCCACCATCTCACATTTGTCTTTGTACAAGGTAAGGCAGCTGTGTCAATCCAAAGGCTCAGTTATCAAAATATCCACAGGTCTTTGGAATTGGATGCATATTTCAGTAGATATTAAAGTCTGAAGACTTAATTTTTCTTATATACATAAAATATAACATTTATATAGGTTATAAAAACGTCCTAAAAAGCCATACTATTTGCAGTTTTGTTGCAGGTCTTAGTCTTTCACCTATTTCTAGGTGTACCTGCAGAATCCAAATGGCTCTATGTAGCCTCATCGTTCTAGGATGAAGATAGGAGTTGCATAGAACACAAATATGTGCCAAAGGCTGTGTGCTGGAATCCTTCATTTAGGCAGAAGTTTGTTTGTTCTTCATAGCACAAAGCTACAAGTCATTGCATTCTCCAGATGAGTCGAATTATATAACGTAGCACACGCAAGATAATAACTTGGTCGTTATCCACACCCCTGTGCCGATTATTCAAAAGAACCTAAAGAAAAAGAAAGTTAATATGTGAATGAGTCACGTTCTTTAACATTATAAACACTTCTGCGGTCTTCCCTCTCCCCCCCAGACACCCTATGTTGCTGCTCTCCCTTTTTTCAAAATATTATTTTCTAAAAATAAAGTTTTCGGTGTGTGTTGACATCGTGGGTATGATCGCTCAGAGGCCGTGTGCACAGGAACTGATTCTTGCACTCCTGAACTTGTTTTCACTAGCCGCTACCTCAAGATGCATTATAGGAGTCAATGAGGTTCCACACCTTTTATCTCAATGGAGGTTCTAATTGGGAAATATACCTGTATGTGCTGCAAAAGAAATTAGTCACTAACACCAATTTTCTTTTCTGCTGATGATTGTTCTTCATAGCCTATATGTACCCATTCATATGATGATATTTTGATGCATACCAATAAAGAATTAAAAAAAAAAAAAAAAAAAAAAAAGAAGGAAACACTTCTGCTTAGTAGGCTTACAGCCGTGCAGAACACTATGGGAGGGCAAAGTACAGATTCACATAGACATACTATCAGTGCTCAACCAGTGACTCACCAAGTAGTGAATCAAACAGTCATTGCACAGGCCATGTGCTTACAAATTCAAGATAAATCAGCAACAGCTTTATTGTCTTTTCACCGAGACAAATGAGATTAAAATTACAATTCTTCCAAGCCATGTGCAGACCTCTTAGAAATCCTATTAACTGATAAAGGTATAAAAATAAATTATTTTCTGTACTTTACTCAAGAAGTATTCAAACTTTGCACAAAATTACTTTTTGTGTATACATTTGTTTCATATGGCATTTGTTGACTATAAATGACATTGATAATATACCTGCATTGCATCATGGGATGTGTTGCCATTAAAATCTTAACCACTTGCTTACTGGGCACATAAACCCCCCTCCTGCCCAGACCAATTTTCAGCTGTCACACTTTGCATTACAATTGCGTGGTCGTGCGATGTTGTACCCAAACAAAAATTTTCTATAATTTTTTCCCCCCACAAATAGAGCTTTCTTTTGGTGGTATTTGATGACCTCTGCAGTTTATTTTTTGCACTATAAACAAAAAAAAAAAAAAAAAAAAAAAAAAAAAAAAAAAAAAAAAAAAAAAAGACAATTTTTGAAAAAAAAAAACAAAAACATTTTTACTTTTTGCTATAATTATCCAAAAAATCCCAATAAGCATATATTGGTTGGGTTATGCAAAAGTTATCCAGTCTACAAACTATGGGAACAGATTTATGGCAGTTTTATTAATTTTATTTGTTTTTACTAGTAATGGCAGCAATCTGCGATTTTTATTGGGATTGCGATATTGTGGCGGACGCTTGACACTTTTTTGGGACCAATGACATTTATACAGCGATCAGAGCTAAAAATAGCCACTGATTACTGTATAAATGTCACATGCAGGGAAGGGATTAACCTGCAGGGGGCAATCAAGGGGGTTAACGATGTTCCCTCAGTGTGTTCTGTGTGGGGGCTGGAAGGGACAAAAACAGATCTAACTGATCCCGAGTACAGGGATCAGTAGATCTGTTATGTCCCCTGACAGAACCGGGAACCACTGTTTATATTGGCGGTTCCCCGTTCTGCCTCTCCATTAGGCGATCGCGGGTTGGGCGGACTGTCCACCAATTCACGCAGCATGCGGCAGGCACGAGAGCGCGCCGCCGGAGGCCATGCGGGGAGCGGGCAAAGGGGCTGTCGTCAATTGATGGCACCCCGCCAAAGCAGGTGCGAGCTGTAGCAGTCAATCGGCTATAGCGCAGATCTGAAGTGGTTAATGCTACTTGAAAAAGATTTGGAGGACGACACTCACCACAGCAATGGCACAGGTGACCCTGGTAATCACACTTGCAGGCACCAGATGGCACCCACTAGCACAAACAAGGTTTACACTGTGTCATGCAGAATCATTTATGAATATTTCTAGAATGATAGAAAGGTACTGGAGTTTCTTTCCGAGTAAGAATTCCAAACAACATGCTGTAATACAGCCTTTCAACCAGGGTGCCTTGGCAATATTCCTATAAATTGCCCCAAAATTGTATATAAGCCAGTGGGTGGAAGAAACCTGCATTTTAGTAACACAAAGCCACAGGTGCAACATTACAACAGTCTAGCTGCAGACCTAACAACCAATGGACATCAGTTGATAAGGATGTCAGTTGCCTGCCTATCATCCTCGTTTGACCCTCCCTTGCCTCTCTCCATCAGTTTTGGGGCGCCTCAAAAAAGCCCATAATTTTTGGCGGGTGCTTGAGATTGTCCATAATCTTAAAGGGTGCATTGACTGCAAAAAAGGTTGAGAAATACTGCTGTAACAAACTAGAAAACGGATGTTTACATCTCAAGTTGCTGTTTTTAGTAAATCTAATTTTAAATCAAGTGTTCCTGAATTATTGAGTTAATACTCAGTATTTCAGCTAAACTGGGAAATAGATTAAATATGGTTTTCATCTAGAAGCAGTCAAAATAGGATATCCATTTCCCCTCATGAAACTGGGAGTGTGTGTGTTTTTGCAGGAAACGGCTTCCAACAGGAACATCTGCACAGGAAGTGGCACAACACCTATCCCTGAACTGTGCCAAAAACTCTGGCAGGAGTCGTAATTCAAGAAGAGACTTCCCCAGTTGAAACAAAAAAAATATTAAAAGGCTCCGCATTCATTTTTATTATTCCTATCTGGATAAACAGCAGACTGGCATGAAGTCCTGGTTCACACCAGTGCAGCTTTGAAATCACACTACTTAAAACGTTAACAACCCCACCCCCCCCAAAAAAAAAAAACTGTTCCTGTCTCTTTAATGTGCAATTAGCATGGTGCTTTTTCTTTTTTAAATGATCCCTCTGTATCCCCTAAAATATCTGTTTGATAATGCCAGGCCATGACCCCCCACCCAGGGCTGATCCTGAGAGCCCGTGGTCTATACAGTCTGTCACTAGCAGCTCTCCTATGCCTGTCTTCAAATCTCCCTCCCTCTCCATCAGTGTGTAGAGTCTCTTCTCTGTTCTAGTAATTAACTTTTAAAGCCCCTATCCCCTGTGTATTAGAACCTACAGAAGTTACCCTGTGTTAGATCATAAATATTCTTATCTATATAGATAACACTCCAGCTCCCTGCACACTGCTCTTTCTCCAGCTGGCCTCCAGCAGTGCTCTGCCCCACCCTCTGAAAAACTTTGCTGCGCAGAGAAGAGAGAAAAACGACAACTGATCTTAGGAAGCCTGTGTGTTATCCATACAAATAAGTCAGTAAAAAAAAAAAAAAAAAAATTTATATATTTATTATCACAGGCACAGGGGAACTTAATGTGCTAATACAGAGGGAGCATTTTATACACATGGCTTGACAACCACTTTAAGCAGGTTTTCAAAGCCGCAGATCAGTGCGATTTGGACCTCTGATTTAATGTAGCTTCATTTAACATTAGTCAATGTAAGTCACAGTGAAATTGCAAAAAAGTGCAGGAAACTTTTTCAAAGTCACTGCGACTGAGTGGCAACAATTCTATTGCCAGCAATGGGGTGTGACTAGTCATGCGATTTGGACTGTTAAAGCACACTAGGGTGAATCAGGGCTAACTGGCATCAGAGGGCCCTTCGAAAAAAGTTAAACTGCTAATTTACCATGAAAACAATTAGCACCCTTCCCAGGATCTCATCAGAGCTCCTTCTACATAGAGACTTCAGCTAGTCAAGATTTTGTGGTTTAAAGTGAGGTGTATCGAAGCTACAAGTCAGATGCTAAAGCTGGACTCCAGTTAGATCTAAAAAGATACCATATAATCCTGCAATAAATTCATTAAATCGTGATTAAATGTATTTTGCATGCAGCTGGCAAAAGTACCAGAACACTTTCAGACAGTCAGGCTGTGCTCCATTGTGCAGTGCTGGTAAACAAACACTAAAAATCTTACAAAGAAAAAGAAAAAACAGAAGAAGAGTGTGGAGCTCATCAACACACTGCTGCTCTGTTATGTAATAATTTGCTCGGGCAGCACCCAGGTTGTATGGCTCAAACATAGTCAACAGAAAAATATGAAGGGCCGATCTTTGCCAAGTTGCAGAGGTACCTGGATCACCAGTCTGGCAGAATTACAAATCCTTTGGCAGGTAAAATACTTCACATATTCTGTAGGTTTCATCAGCTGTACTATCTGTTGACAGTGCAACAAATCAGATGCTGCCTCTCCCAATGATGTTCACAAAAAGGATCCATTATTCTATACTCTAACCAATACCAGGCAATTGTGACCAGGCAAAGCTTGACAATACCCTCCTGCCTCATACATCACTGTTAAGTTGCCTAATTGGCAAATAGGAATAGCAGTGACTGGGCAGCTTTCCAATGTAAAAACCTTACAGCAGGTTCTTTGTTTACTTTAGAGATTAGAAGGCTGGAAGGTTCCAGAAAAAAAAAAATATTACTTAAAGCTACAGAGAATCTGATTAGAACTGAACTTCAGTGCTTCTGCTATGAATTTAGAGAATGAATTGCTCCACGATGCCTTTAGCTAAAAAAAAAGGGCTTGGTTTAAAGCACATTTACCTGCTTGTTAAATGGTATGTACACTACTGTGCAAAAGTTTTAGGCAGCTGTGAAAAAAATGCTTATAAAATAAATTAAGTTGGTGTCTTTTTTTTAATGAACAAAATGGAACAGGACAGACATCCAAATCAATATTTGGTGTGACCATCCTTCAAAAACAGCATCAATTCTTTTGGGTATACTTGCACACAGTTTTTTAAAGAATCCCGGTAGGTTGTTCCAAACATCTTAGAGACCTAAACAAACCTTTTCTGTGGATGTAGGCGGCCTCAAATCAATCGGTCTCTTCAGCCCTACGCAAACAAACTGCCTCCTGATACAGCCAAATATTTCAAATTTTGACTCTACAGTCCAGGACACCGGCTGCCATTTTACTGCAACCCAGTTCCTGCGTTTTTGTGCTTAGTTGAGCCACTTAGCCTTGTTTCCATGTCAGAGGTATGGCTCTGTAGCTGCCATTCTTTTATGAAGACCACTTCTGGCCAGACTTCTCTAGACAGTAGATGGGTGTACCTGGGCTCCACTGGTTTCCCGCCAGTTCTGTGCTGATGGCACTACTGGATATCTTCCGTTGTCAAAGGAACGTAAACATGATGTGCCTTTAATCTGCTACATTAAAGTTCCTTAGCCAACTACTGTGTCTACGGTCCTCAACGTTGTGCACATCTTTGTGCTGTTCAAGCTCTTTTGAAGAAGCACATCTTTAACCAGTTGCTGACCGACCGCCGTGGCAACTTGGATCGAGATCGCAAACGACAGTCACGTGACGGCGTCTCCGAGATTGCGGATCGTGAGTGCACACGCCCTGCCGGAGGTGCGCTCACTGTGTTACGGGGGAGCCAGGGAGCAGGTAGGGCAGACTCGATGTCGGCCGGCTACCCGCGATCGCTCCCCCGCAGTGGACAGAACGGAGGTCCATGTATGTAAACGACGGATCTCAGTTCTGACAGGGGAGAAGGCGTGTGATCATAAGCTGCCTGTGTTTGGGAGCCGCGATCACTCTCCCCCTCCCCCCCACACATTAACACATACCAGGGAACACACAGTTATCCCTTTGATCGCCCCCCTAGTGTTAACCCCTTCCCTGCCAGTGACTTTTACACAGTAATAAGTGCATTTTCATAGCACTGATCGCTGTATAAAATGTCAATGGTCCCAAAAAAGTGTCAAAATTGTCCGACATGACTGTCGCAGTACTGCAAAAATAAATCAATAAAATTGCAGATTACAGCCATTACTAGTAAAAAATAAATTTAAAACCTCGTTAATGAATTCTCATCGTTCGTAAACGCGGCAAATTTTGCGCAAACCCACCAATATACAGAGATTGCGATTTTTACCAAAAATATGAGAAAGAATATATATCGGCCAAAACTGATGAATACATTTGGTTTTTTTGTATTTTTTTTTTGATTTGTATTTTAGCAAAAAGTTTTTTCAAAATTGTTGCTCTTTTTTTGTTTATAGCGTAAAAAATAAAAAACAGCAGAGGTGATCGAATACCACAAAAAGAAAGCTCTATTTGTGGGCAAAAAAAAAAGGGACGTCAATTTCATTTGGGTACAACGTCGCACGACCGCGCAATTGTCATTTAAAGCAACGCAGTGCCGAATCGCAAAACGTGCTCTGATCCTAAAGGGGGAAATCCTTCTGGAGCTGAAGTGGTTAAACCCCAGTCAGCTTTGAAATATTTGCCTGGAAGAGACCTGCTGATGCAGTATAACTACCATGTGCCTTCCACAACTTTACCTTAGTAGCAGAATTTGGCTGTTCCTCACCCAATTTTAAGTCTCCTACACAGCCATTTCGCTTTCAGTTAATGACCATTTCAACCTACATATGAAATTGATGATTAGCACCTGCTTGGTATAAATGATCATATATCCGATTCTAATCCTACAAAATCCCTGACTTTGTGCACATGCAAGAAGTGATGTTTGAAACCAAAGGGTAGCGGCGCCAAATATTGATTTGATTTTTTTTCTGTTCACTCACTTTGCATTTTGTAAATTGATAAAAAAAAAACTAAAAATACATGTCTGATTGCAATCTTACTGTACAGCATTTCTTCACACCAGTCTAAAACTTTTGCACAGTACTGTACATACTTGCATATTCATAGCCTGGTCACAGGTTCACTTCAAGATGCCCAGGTTTGTGACCATTTAATAGACACTTGTCCTGAATCAGTTCTGTTTGGGGAGCCTGTATGCCAACCTACACTTGAAGCAATTATTTGTTTACTTTTATCCTTTATTTTCACATGCTTATTATACCAATAAAACAAACCCTTTGCCCTAAGGTGGCATTGCTCACTCACTGTACTGTATCTATGAAGCAGCAACATGTCAGCTTTGGGCAGGACTACATTACCCTCTCATCTGTCCTCTTCTAAATAATGTTGGGGGAATATGTACTCTTGTTCACATACTGAAATTTCTATCCTCAGCCTTTAAGTATCCCCAAAATCTCATGAGTTCAGGATTTCCTTCCCCCTGCACAGGCACTTTAAACAAGGTCAATGGTTTGGTATTTATGACAGCTACTTTATCTAGGGAAAATTCCCAAAACATGGCCTGTTGGGGGTACTTGAGAACTGGGCATGGGTACCACCGACATAAAAGAACTGAGAAGGATGGTAGCAT
>BLSH010191437.1:2093113-2103811 GCA_018402905.1 Glandirana rugosa
GACACGGATGGGTGAGCACGGATGCATGGGTGACGGTTGGGTGGACACGGATGGGTGAGCAGGGATGCATGGGTGACGGATGGGTGAGCACGGATGCATGGGTGGGCACGGATGGGTGGGCATGGATGTATGGGTGACGGATGGGTGGGCATGGATGTATGGGTGACGGATGGGTGGGCATGTATGTATGTATGTATGGGTGACAGATGGGTGGGCATGTATGTATGTGTGAATGATGTGTGATCATGTATGACTATGGGTGATCAGGGGGTCCCTGCCTGGCACATAGCGGTGCTGTGGGCACTTCAGATCCTGCCCACAGCACCGCTGCATCTCCTCTCTCCCCCCTCTCCCCCCTCCCCTGTCACACTGCACCGATCGGTGCGGAGAGGGGGGAGACAAGCCGGCACTTCCGCCGGCTTGTTTACATGTGATGCTCCGTCATTTGACGGAGCGATCACATGGTAAACGGCCGCTCCAAGCGGCCATTTACCGTGATCCGTGATGCGCCGGGTCTCATAGACCCGGCGGTCACGGATGCTCCCAGGTGCGCGCCCCAGGGGGCGCGCGGGAGCGCGATTGTGGGACGACGTTATATAACGTCCTCCCACAACAATGGGTGCCACTTGCCGACGTGTTTCCACGTTACACTGTCGGCAAGTGGTTAATGATCACCTGCTACTGTAGTCAACACGGGGGGGGGGGGGGCCCTATATTGGTAGGCAGGTGAACAACATGTTCATATTTAAAGAAAAGCTGCTTCTATAAAGGGTTGGAAACCAGTATGAGTGATTAGAAGCCATTTTGCCATGCCTGGGGTGATCTGGGACTTTTATAGCTATAAAACTCTCCCTACCTAGAGTATTGGAATTATTATAGAGGATTTATACAGCGCCAACAGTTTACGCAGCGATTTCCAAATTGAGGGTAGACAGTACAAATACAATACACTTTAATACAGTAGGAATAGGAGGGCCCTGCTCGTTAGAGCTTACAAGCTAAGAAGAATGAGGTTATCCTTTGGATAAGTGCTTACCTATTATCCCCATCCCAAAATCTTTGCAAGCATTTTAATACAAGTCTCAAACTTACCCTTCTTGGGTTATAGATGGCATCAAACTCATCCCCAATACGGCGGAGTTCTCGTGCAATCCAGATTTCTGGCCGCAAGTCTACAATATTAGGATTTCTGGCAGCTAATAAACACAAAAAAAAAATGGATAAAATACGACTATTTTTGCCAATGTATATGTAAATTCTTTAGCACACAAGAACTATATTTAGCAATATATATATATAAAAAAGGAGAACAGACAGGATAATTTCCTTTAAATCCCCATTCACACTTGAGCATTCGATAGGGTTTCCCCATGTTGTGCCTGTACACATTTCAACACTCAGTCGCTTGTATGCTTGGCACAAAAGAACACAAGTTATTATTTAGTGCATGTGTCTATAAAAACTTTTGAAACAAAGGGCCAGTTTACTTCCCTTCAAAACTTTAGAAGGGCCAGACTGTGGCCAGTGAGAATAGAAACTGCCCAGCATCAGTTGGAGTAAACAATGCCATAGACTTGTTGGTCAGTAGAAAAATTACATCATTGGTGTTGGTGGGAGGAATAGTGCCACATTGCTGGTATCAGTGGGAGGAATAGTGCCCTCAGGGCTGGATATTGGCAAGCAAAGGGCCACATTCAGCCCCCGGGCCGCAGTTTGGAGACCCCTGATTAAGACCCCATACACACTATACAACTATTGTCAGATTTCCTTCAGATTTACCAAAACCATGTACTGCAAGGGCCTGCCTGATTACATACAAATTGAAACTCCTAAAATTTGACCTCATATTATATGGTTTTGGTAAATCTGAAGGAAAAAAACTACAGAAAATTGGATAGTGTGTATCCAGCTTTAGTGTAATCAGGCATTTTTGGTCCCATAGACTGCAACAGGAAGGCCTGTAAACACGCGACATGTTTGATGCTTGAAAAAGTCTTCTCCTCTGGGGCTGCTCTTCTCCCCTTACCCAGCCCAGGAAACAAATGCCTGAAGCTTGATACATGTGCAAAAACGCTTAAACAAAGATTGTGAAATGCTTCAAAATCACCAGATATATGCAGGCTAAGGAATTATCCTATGTTCATTGTATAGGGAATACAAATATTGCTTGCGTGAAAATGCAGGCTAACGGACCATTCCATGTTCACCATGTGAAGAATGAAAAGTGGGTTATGGAGCACTTCAGAATGAAAACAAATTTTGTTCCCCTCGAGACAAAAAAAAAAAAAAGAAATGTTCTAGTCTGAAAAATTTCAGAAGTGGAAAAAGGACAAAATATAAGCTATCATAAGCATAGGTATAATAAGTACCCCTTCAGAGCCGGTTCACACATAGGCGATCCAACTTCAGGGGTGACTCAGCGCGACCCTGCACATCGCGACTTCAGCTTCTGTAATAGAAGTCAATGCAAGTTCGCCTGAAGTCGCCCCCCCAAAGTAGTACAGGAACCTTTTTCTTTCTAAGTCGGAGCGACTTGAGCTGCTCCTATTAGAACGGTTCCATTGCATTGCGTGGAGCACGACTTGTCAGGTGACTGAAATCGTCCCTGTGTGAATCGGCTTAGACTTCTTTCATTGAAAGCCAAGATGTGCAAAACTTTAACACTAGATTCTAGAATTCTGTATATAAAAAGTTAATAAGCTGCTCACATACTGAAAATAAGCCATGTAACCAATCAAAGCTTTTGAATGGATGTCAGGATAGCCAGACAACTAACGTTTCTGTCTCTGGCTTAAATTCTTTGAGTCATTGGTCTGGAAAAAGTATGCAAGTAAAGACAGAACTCTTAACCAGCATGCTCCTACCAGACTGAGAAAAATAAGTGTTAACACTAGAGTTAGTTTAAAGCCAGGCATTTTAGTATGTAAACATACCCTCTCTCTAGAGAACCAGTTCACACCATAGAAAACGCAGTCCGGATGCTTTTCTGCATGTGCGTTTTTGGTGTGTTCCAGTGCGTTTTTGATGCAGTTCAGTTCTTTTCCCCCTTTTTTTCTTTACTTAAAATAAGGACATGTGAGTTCCAGTGCATTTAGGTGTGTTCCAGTGCGTTTTTGATGCGCTTTATCGCGTTCCAGTACAGTTCAGTGCAGTGCAGAAAAAAATGAAGCATGTTCTATTTTTTTTTTTTCTGTAGCTGGAACGCACTGGTACTGACTGCACTGGTGTGAACTATGCCATTGAAAGCCATACAACCTACTTTATGTGTTTTTGATGCAGAAAAAAAAAAACAAAAAACAAACACACTAGACTGCATGTGGTGTGAACTGGCCCAGAAGCACATACTCAACCTTTTTGCTGCCCCATTGTTCCATTCAACTTTTGGGAGCTAGGAAGGAGGCCCTGTGTGTTAAGTTCTGAGTGACTCTACCTAGAGATGACAGAGCTAAAAACTCTCTACCACTCCCCAAGGGACAGTTCTAGAATAGTACACAAGAGGAATGAGAGCGAGCTGAATGTTCATATATATCTGGAACTACCATGTACTTTCCTTGCACTCAGTTACTAATTGGACAAAAGCAGGAGAATAAAAAAAAGGTTAGTGCAGGCTACTAGGGAGGCAGCTTTAAACAGAACAGGCCCTCTTTAAGATACTATGGGTTTGACAAAAGTGTTTAACTGTATTGGTATGGGATAAATGTATCCCTGTTTCAATGTAAACAGCTCATACATATTACAATGATCTATATAAAAACACCATTATCTACTTTGGCACTGTGCAAAGTGGTACAAAGAAGTAGCTAGATCTAACAAATACTTTAACCACTTCAGCCCCGGAAGGAATTCACTTTAGGACCGGAGCCCTTTTTGCGATTCGGCATTGCGTCGCTTTAACTGACAATTGCGCGGCCGTGCGACATTGTACCCAAACGAAATTTACGTCCTTTTTTTCCCCACAAATGGAGCTTTTTGGTGGCATTTGATCACCGCTGCGTCATTTCTGATCGCCGCTATAAACAAAAGAAGAGCGACAATTTTGCAAAAAAACCCAAATTTCTTACTTTTTGCTAAAATACAAATTCAAAAAAAAAAAAAATAAAAAATAATAATAAAAAAACATTTTTTTCCATCGGTTTTGGCCGATTTATATTCTTCCTCATATTTGTGATAAAAAAAAAAAAAAAAAGCAAATCGGCGTTTGATTGGTTTGCGCAAAAGTGGTTGCGTTTACGGATGATGAGAATTCATTTCCGGGGTTTTTATTTTTTTTTACTAGTAATGGTGGCGATCTGCGATTTTTAGCGGTACTGCGATATATCAGCAGACATGTCGGAACATTTTGACGCTTTTTTGGGACCATTGGCATTTATACAGCGATCAGTGCTATAAAAATGTACTGATTACTGTGTAAATGCCATTGGCAGTGAAGGGGTTAACCTGCAGGGGGTGCTCTAAGGGTTAACTGTGTTCCCTGGGCGTGTTCTTACTGTGGGGGGACTGCCCTAGCTGGGGAAGGGAAGCGATCACAGTTTCCGTGTAAAGGCTGTGATCACAGCCCTTACCCCCTCACAGAACGGAGGTCCATGTTTACTTACACGGACCTCAGTTCTTTCACTCCGGGGGGGGCATCGCGGGTGGCCGGCGGAGATCGACTCCGCTGCACACGCTCCCTGGCCCTCCCCGAACACAGTGAGCGCGCCTCCGGCGGCGCGCGCACACTGGGCACGATCTCGCGGCCGCCGTCATATGACGGCGATCCGCGTTACAGAGCCACTCTGCCGTCAAATGCCGATCAGCCGTCGGCAAGTGGTTAAGATCCGGCTCACACCTAGGCAACTTGTCCAGGCGACTTGTGTCGCCATACGTCACTTGACATGAGAAATCCCATTGAAAAGAATGGGAGCCGTCTTAATATCCGCTACTCAAGTCACGCAGACTTCAGAACAGGTTCCTGTACTACTTCAAGGCGACTTATATCCGACTTGTGCCCATAGAATTCAATGGAAGTCGCCTCCAAATCAGATCCCCCATCTGTATTGAAGTGACTTTGAAGAGACTTACCAGGAAAAAGAAAATTTTTTAAGGCAAACCCCCTCCCTCTCTTCTCTGATTGGCCACAGGCAAAGTCACCTGGCATGGAGGTCGCGTTGCAAGTCACCAAAAGTCGCCTTGAAATCGCTTCGCAAAGTCACCTTTGAAGTCGGATCGCCTAGGTGTGAACCGGTCCTAAGCATTTTGAGTGCCAAGTACATTCAGTTATTTAACAAAAAAGATTCAGCTAAAGAGCTTCTAAAACAAGCTTACAATACAAAGAGATGTAAACTTTCAAGAACAAAGTGCTCATTTAGGTTAGGAGCACAGGAAAACCCAAACATGTCTGGCTCTGTACCATTTTTTTTCCATTCAGACTGGACCAAAGGCCACAGTTGGTTGGCATGTCTGATGTGTTGAGGGACCTGAGCCGACCAGTCTCTGGGGTTAAATGAGGTGCAAGTGTCATGTGCGTCTCAGTTACTGGCAGCCAATATTCATTCAGCTGAGCCTTTATGATGCATAGTGAAACATTCAGAAAGTTGAGAAAGCAATTCAGATGCAGGGAAGAAAAAGAAAAGAACAAAAAAAAAAAAAAAAAAAAAACACGTAGATGAGCTCAGCAGAGCGAGGAAACCCTCGCTTTCCCCTTCCAACAATTTACACTGTTCACTCGTCTTTCTGGTGCCAAAACACTCATCAAAACATCCTTTCACAGCCCTGGAATTAAAAGCAATCAATATTATCCAACTCTGCAGTAAGCCGACTCCTCGGTGCTACATTAGTTGGGTATTAGCAATGAGCAGTAATTCAGGAAATTAAAGTCGTGGTTAAGTGGTTGATAGTGAAAATCAATCTGAGGCTTTCGGAGAGGACTTTCTGTGGTGCAACCAACTAGAGGCAGATGAAGATCAAAGCATGCTTCTACAGAGAAAAGTTTAAAGAGCAACTTTTTTTTTTCTTAGGGGTACTCTAGTTTTTGCATATTAAAAAGCTTCACAAATGAGTTGTACAGAGAAACCCACCCCCACCTTTTACGAAAACCTAGCATTAAACTGTTTTATTGCAGCTGGAATTTTAATAGAGACATCATAATCATAGCCCACGAAAACATAAGTCCCAGAAGAAGCGTAACCAGTGCACCCTAAAAAACTTCCTGAAAACACCCTAGGTTTGCTCAACATGTCAACTGAAGCACTGGTTCTTACAGGAAATCTAACAGAGAAGCAATTTTATTCCTACCACAAGCAGATATACTGTAATTATGACCAGTACAACATACTAGTCCCATGGCAATGAAACAGAGCATAAAGCAACACTAAAAATCAAACAAGCTCCCTAAAATTAGTCTTCAGGCTAGGGGTAGGATTCCTTCTGTGGCGGGGCTCAAGCTGCTCGTCACATACGTATTAGATATCATATATGATTAAATATCATCATACCAGAAAGATTGGGACTTAATAGGTGCTAGAACTCCCCTCTCAGAATGAAAGTCAATGCATATATACATATTATACAAATAGTAAAAAAGACATACTGGGGGACTAACCCCTTAAAAGCACAAGTAGTTGTTCCTGCACATATAACCAGAACCATGAAGGTAGAGCTTACTTCCCGCATAATAGCAATGGTATAGAACAGTTAAATTTGAAAATGTGCTCAACTATTCATGGTATTATGTATATATTCTGGTCTTTCCAGTTGTTCCAAACTACACATATTCCCTAAACCCCTTGAGAAAGCCAACCCAGACGAAACACGTCGGAACTGGACGAGCCATTACTTCCTGCTGTGACATTTATTGAATTTGTATCCTCAAATTTAAATGTTATATATCATTGTTATTATGCAGGAAGTAAGCTCTACCTTCAGTAGTATCCGTTATGGTTCTGGTTATATGTGCAGGAATAACTTGTGATTTTAAGGGTTTAGTCCCCCAGTAGGTCTTTACTATTTGTATAGTAAAGAACGTTTTATCCTTTTATATGTATGGACTTTCATTCTGAGAGGGGAGTTCTAGCACCTATAAAGTCCCAATCTTTCTGGTATGATATTTGCTTAATCAAGGGATTGGTGCTGTCGTTTTCAACCTCACATACACATACTATGATATAGCACCACTTTTGCTAACTACACAGAGGCACCCAATGAAATTAAATTGCTCCTGAATTTTACATTCATTTGTTCATCAAAATTGGACGGGAGAACCTCAAAAGAAGGACCTTGTAAAAAGCCTGCAGGTCTGAAGAGGAGACATCTTATGGTGTATGGCCAGGTTAAGACTACAGTGGTACTTGAAATACAAAGACCTGTAAAATTGCTGTAAAAGTAATTAAAATGTGAAATGAGGGTGAACAAAAACCACAGGCAAGTGTGTTTTAGTGAATGTTCCATGACCTGGCAGGTATCACTTTCTTTATTCTGAGGGTCAGGCTAAAAGGCCAATATGGGAAGTGCAGGGGCCATGCAGGGAAGATGTTATTACTCTGAGATTAGGATGCCATTTGGCACAGTATATGGTTAAGGATCAGTAACTGCAGAAGAGACCATATAATGATGGGTCTGTCCACAAAAGGGAACACTTTACTCCATCAAAGACCCTTTATATACCTTACACCAAGTACTGTCAAAAACAAGGGCAGTCTAACACTTTAGGAGGTTACCTTGTTGTCCAGCTATCTTTGAGGAGTTGGAGTCTGAACATAGGAAGGAAGGGTGTGCCACAACAACCTACCTCTATTTCCTGCATTTCAACCATAACCGTGATCAATAGTTATATTTACATGTCAGGCAACACTACACTTGCTGGGAACTAAATACTCTACAGATACTCTACAGCCTGTCAAATACTTTTTTTATTATTTGATGGTCATTTTTTCCCATAACAATTCAGTTCATCACAACTCTATACTGCAGAGTGCATGAGCATCATGGGAAAATGTACTTCCAAAACATCTGGGGTGCCAAGGTTTGCCATCATAGGATGATGATCTATACCAGGGATATGCAATTAGCGGACCTCCAGCTGTTGCAGAACTACAATTCCCATGAGGCATAGCAAGACTGACAGCCACAAGCATGATACCCAGAGGTAGAGGCATGATGGGACTTGTAGTTTTGCAACAGCTGGAGGTCCGCTACTTGCATATCCCTGATCTATACTGTTGCGTTCAGCAATTAATTTGTTTTAGTTATTGGAGATCGTGGGTGTACGACAATCATCTAGGGTGAAAATTTGTAGATATGGTATTGCAGCAAAAAAAAAAAAAAAAAAAAAAAAAAAAAAAAAAAAAAGGCCTGGCCTTCCACATTTTTGATTTAATAGTTTTTCAAATGCTCAACAGGTTAAAATATACCTACAGACTTGCAGAGAGAATGAGCAAAGACACATATGGACTGTACACACTACTTAATAGGACACGGTGGCTATACATGAGCACAAATGGCTGCCCCTCATAAATATATATGAATTTTGACGTATGATGAGTTATAGGACATGGGTTGGAGGACAAAACCTTTTATGTGCAGCTAGAGGTCTTTTAAAAAAGGATAAAGTTGATTCCTGCCCCTTAAGAATGCTTTAAGCCAAGTTCTGATCAAGACCTGTTTGCAGGAAGGCCAGAATGGGAGACAATCTCTGGAGCGGATTTGGACTGCATTCACACCAGGCAAAATAATATTTCCAGGAGAAATCCCTCTAGCCTTGAAGACCTCGGTTTCAACAGCTATACAGTTAAAGCCAGAGAAGCAGGACAGAACAATGTCGTCACTTGAGATAGCAGATCTGGCCTGTTTGGAAGAGGCCAGGGGTTGTCTGCCAAGTCCATGTAGGTTTAGATACCAGGTTCTTTTGGGCCAGCTTAGTGCAATTAAAATCATCACTTCTCTCTCGCTTTATTTTGGGAAGCAGAAAAAGGTAGAATTTGCACTGGAAGTAAGCCACAAATAAGCTAAAAGATTATTAGGGCATCCAAGGCGCACCAGATTGCTGAGCGCCAGATGTTGATGGGGAGCTTGGTTTACGTTCTTGAACTGTCAAGAATTGAACACTCCTCCCCAGCCTGATCGACTTTCGTCTATCTTAAGGACTTTCCCTTGGTAGGGGAGGAAGGACTCCCCCCTCTTTTAGGGCTCGGGTGGTGATCCACTAAGATAAGGAAGTTCTTGCTTGGCTGAATAGGAGCATGGGTAAGTTTAGGGAAAGCACCTGCTTTTTCTATACCGACAAAGGTTTTGTTGGAGGGTTCTTGAATGGAATTGGGCAAAAGGCACTGCTTCAAATGAGGTGACTATTAGACGTAGAACTCTAGAGTTCACACAGAGGGATTTCTTGTGGATCACAGTTCTCAAGTATGAGCTCTTCGAGAATGAATTTTTCACTTGGAATGTGTCCAGGACCAAGGCAATAATTCAAGGAACATCATTTACAGTTAAGGCCAAACTGATAACCTGTAAGAGCTTTAAAAATATTGACTATAGGCAATTTTGGGTAGTTTGTCACCGTTTAACAAGGGTGGGCAATTTTAAGGCTTGACATGTTGGGCATCTCTTTACTCATCGCAATCTCATCTTTTATAATTTTACAAAAAAAAAAAATTGGCGTGTAAGTGTACCCTAAAATACATTTTTTTCCAAAAATGCATTTGATAAAACGTGCACCAATATCGTGTGGAATCACAGCTAAAATGTTTATTTTAACATGTAGGAAAAAAAAAAAAAAAAGAAGAAGGACGTAGAAAAGTAGTTAAATGATCACTTTTTTTGGTACAATTTGCAGAAGTGTTTTCAGTATCTCACACTCTCCCCAGTCAGACAACACATCTGTGCAAAAAATGGAACAGCTAAAATGGAGCAACTGGAGCCCGGCTGTTTTCCTCTGTACTGAAGCCATATCTGCTTCTCCCTCAGCACCAACCATGTCTAGACATGTCAGGCCTCTCCAACACACCCTGACTAGAGAAGTCCTGCCCTCAGCCGAGAGAGTGCTGGCTGGACAGAACAGGTAGTGGGCAGGATTCGCTTGTGACTCTTTGCTTCCAGACTGACCAGAGCTATGACAGTTGGGGAGGAGAATGGTTACGCCTCTATCAATAAAAAAAAAAAAAAAAAATTATAGAATGAAATCAACCCGAGCAGCCATTACCAGCACCTGAAGGGCCCCAGAGAGAATGCAGAGCACAGCAACAACTACCAACATATAAAAATGCAGGTAAGAGCATGGGGGTGGGTAATTGAAATGCTTACTTGCAGGGAGAGTTTTGCTTTAGACAAGGCTTTTTTTATTCACTCAAAATGTGCCTTGAACATGCCAGAAAAACAGGATATTGAATTCTCTAGCACAGCCAGCTTCCTCCCTGCACGTCATAGCCCTTCTATTTTGGGGGTGTACATTAAGGACTCATTTACACGCGCCATGGCTTCAAAACACATTGGCGGCTAGTTTACACTGGCTTCAAAGCGGGGCTTCAGACAGGCTTTGTTAAAGCTCTCTGAATGCTAGTCAAAGTTCATGTCACTAAATAAAATGGTCAGCTTACAGTCCTGTTTACACCTTGCTTTTGCTTCATAAATTATACCCCATGTAGCTTTAGTGGTGCTTCAAAGCATCTTCAAAGCCTCCATAGAAGTCTATGGCAACGCTCGCTTGAGTCCACTGAAGCCCCACCA
>BLSH010191437.1:2134429-2145714 GCA_018402905.1 Glandirana rugosa
ACACACACACACACACACACACACACACACACACATATATATATATATATATATATATACACACACACACACACACACACACACACACACACACACACACACACATATATATATATATATATATATACACACACACACACACACACACACACACACACACACACACATATATACATACATACATACAATTTTATTTTTTTAAAAAGGAGAAGAGTCATTGCTATTTTTGCTTTGGTTCTTCTGGCTACCACTGCACACCAGATTCTAAACAACCATGGGGGATACATAATTCATATGTGCAAATTTGACCAATCCATAAATAGTTTACCATGAAACACTTATTTTAACCTACCCTTAGATTTGCAATAAGGCATATGATTTATAAGACTGCTCTCCTAAGCAGTCAGGGACGGCACCTTTAGGTTAGCGGCAGTCAGAATGACAGAGCCGAAACACAAGCTGCACTTTTTAAGAACAGATTTTTAGTCATCTGAAAGCCACTGAAAGTGCAGTGTTATTACAAGTTGCCACAAGTGAAAGTCCCAACAGGATTATACATCCAGATACGACTTGGGCAACCAGACATTGCAAGTTCAACATCACTCGATTCTAAACCGGTATTCCTGCACTGTGCGTAAATGAACTCTGAGGCACTGAAACCTATCATAAAATACAACAAAAGGGTAGCCTCTGGCACATGAAAGTGTGCAATAAACAGTCTAGGTATTTAAACTGGAGCCACATAAAATTAAAGGCTACTGTATAATATTAATAAAACCGAAAAAAAAGGGAGAAACCACATTTGCCCATGGGGACCTAAAATGTACTAGAAAGCAGCATTACTGCCACTTGCTCAATTCTACGAATAAACTTATAGTAAATGAGTTAAGCAATTAACTAAGGGTTGCCTAGACAGACAGACATTGACATGCTTTGTTTATGACAGGCACTAGAAAGCTAAACATGGAAATGGTTAAGCGTCCTGTGGTGGAAGAGGAAAATCCCTACATACAGTCCCCAAATGCTCTCTTCGCTTATCATGTCAGGTCATGTCTGCACGCTAAGGACACATTGTGACAAGTTTGGCACAAGACCTCCTCTGCTCGATATTAAGTATCTTGGGTGGCAGTATGGCATGCCTGTGTATATCGGTCCCTGACAAACAAGACGATGCACAGCAGTTGTTACAACACCACATTAATCCAGTCTTCGCACCAGCCTGATGAAGACAAATCCTGCACAGCGCTCCGTACGCTCCTCTTCTACAGCAAACTTCTCCCGATTTAGCAGCCTAAGGAGTGCATTTTGCATCTTCTGCTCTAAACAATCACCGGAGTAAAAGGCTGAGGTTGGCTCCGGTCTGTATCCTTAAGAGTTGCATCAGCAGTCATGAAATATTAATAGTCTGATTTTCCAGGTCATTAAAGGAGAGACTGTGCTGAAATGTGAACAGCGCCTGCTGTGGTTCCAGTGACTGCAGTGATTCTCTGGTGAGTGAACTGGCAGTGCTCCCTGTTCCAGCCCTATTGTTCTAGACTTGCTGTGCTCAGCACTTCGCAGATCTGGGAGAGGTTTGGCACGGACTGTCGGAGTTGTAGTAAAGTGTGTCACAATAGGCTAATAGTATTCATGGCGCTCACTTCTCATTTCACGGGGGGGGGGGCGCGCGCGAGCTTTCACCTATCTACTGACAACAACGCAGCTCACAAATTCAATGTTATGCTCATGTTACAGCGCACAAAACAAAGTCTACACAACATAAAAACATTGTAAACCTCAACTCCCCGATCCCTACTCCGCCGTACAAACCCAATACACAGCTCTGCTTACTATACTTATCTCAGGACAGGGATTTGGAAGATCACCTTATAGACTTTTAAAGGATCTTTTGCTTATGTAAAAGGCTGTCTGGCAATTTACCAACCAGGATTCCTACCGTCACAACTCCAAGGATGACGTCATTATACAAATCTTATTTAGCTTCCGATACTGGAAGAAAGTTCTTTTTAGGCTGATTTTCCTGGTTTCTAAAGGATTTTGTTCCGCATTAAAAAAAATAAACACACACACACGCACTTTAAAAGGGGTATATTTGGAAGTCTACCCCATACACAAATCAGGAACACAAGTGAGAAAAAAAAAATTGATATATATGCCAATGGTTGTTACAGCACACAAAATAGGGATAAAAAAAAAAAAGAGGGGCCTGAGTGCACTGTAGCGCATATGATCCAAAAGAGACCGCCACTCGGGGGTCTTGAAAGGCGAACGCACGATATCGGTTTTATTTTGATGGGCACAAGTAGAGAAAGACGAGCTTGTGCCTCGTCAAAACGTTGAAATAAAACCACTAGCATGCAAACTCAAAAGAGAACGGGTCTTGAAAGGTGAACACCTTCTTCCAAGACCCGCTCTCTTGAGAAAAATATAAAATAAAATTTTAAAACTACAGTAAAAATCATTTGATGAGTGGTCAGGGTTCTGCACACCTTAGAAGTCGGACGTCCATCGCTATGTACTAAGAAGAGTGTGGAAATACGGCTCATAAAAGTCACATTATCCATAGATCTAAGAGATGAGGGTACAAGAAGTGGTGATCATAGGGGGGAGAGGAAATAGCGGTTTTCTAGGATTGTTTACACCAGAGGTGGTGCGGTGTTTGTAAACGCAGCATAAACGCACGTGCAAGAGAAATGACTGAATCCCAGTTCACGCCATCGCAAGGATTCCATTACCGGCTTATAAAAAGTATGGCATGCTGCATTATTCTGCAACAAAATGCACAAAAATAAAAAATATATATAATAAAATGAGTGTATAAAAAGCCCCCTGCACTGACACAGAGAGAGGTGGAAGGATGGTGGAATAAATCGGAGCGATGTGATCCGTCAGCCCCCAGTCTTTGTCAGGTCATTGCCCACAACAATAATAATGATAGCTGCAGGCAGTGACAGCCCCTCCTGTGGCCGGGCGGTGAGGTGCGCACGCAGCGCGGTCCTCCTGTGTAGAGGGTCGCGGTGGGGGTGGGGGGAGTCCTCAGAGCGGTGCCCCGGACTGACCCGTTTCTATCATGGCCGCACACCGGATGACAACAAGAACACGGCACCGGCACCACTTACATTACAGCCCGGGATTATTCATGGCCGCCCCAGCCGTGAGAAGGGAAGCAGGGCGGGCGGTGAGCGGAGTGAATGCCGGGACGAGGATTCCTGAGCTCAGCACACAGCCGCCGCCACAACAACAACACAGCGCAGTCCTCCGAGCCGCTTCACCCCGAGTCAGCCAAGGAATAGTTTTCTCTACGAAGTTTCTTCCTCCGAAAACCATTGTGGTGCGAAGAGACCCGCCCCGCTCACTTCATTGGTGGATTCTCAAGTCTTTACCAATCAGAATCCTTCAGACTGGGAAACCCCCTCCCGTGAGCTCATCGCTAGGAAACCCCTCCTCCTTGAGACGCGCGCGAATTGTTTACTTTTTTTTTTCTTGTCTTTTCTCGCGGCAGCAGGAGAGGCTCGTGCGGGGTCACGTGTGAGGACGCGCCAAAGTCCTCCGAGCGAGCGGAACGCGAGACACCCTTCATATGCCGGACATAGAGACGGAGCGAGAGAGCGATAGAGCGGGGAACCATCCCGCCCAGTGTACTTCTCTATCACCCATTTCCTGATACCTATTCCCCAAGCCATTACCCGACAGCACCCATAGACCTCTATTACCTGCCAGTCATATAGCACAGCAGCCATAAACCTCTATTATCTGCCAGTCATACATCATAGCACCCATAGACCTCTATTACCTGCCAGTCATAAAGCACAGCACCCATAGACCTCTATTACCTGCCAGTCATACAGCACCCATAGACCTCTATTACCTGCCAGTCATAAAGCACAGCAGCCATAGACCTCTATTACCTGCCAGTCATAAAGCACAGCACCCATAGACCTCTATTACCTGCCAGTCATAAAGCACAGCAGCCATATACCTCTATTACCTGCCAGTCATATAGCACAGCACCCATAGACCTCTATTACCTGCCAGTGATAAAGAACAGCAGCCATAGACCTCTATTACCTGCCAGTCATATAGCACAGCACCCATAGACCTCTATTACCTGCCAGTCATAAAGCACAGCAGCCATAGACCTCTATTACCTGCCAGTCATATAGCACAGCATCCATAGACCTCTATTACCTGCCAGTCATACAGCACCCATAGACCTCCATTACCTGCCAGTGATAAAGCACAGCAGCCATAGACCTCTATTACCTGCCATTCGCACAGCACCCATAGACCTCTATTACCTGCCAGTCATACAGCACCCGTAGACCTCTATTACCTGCCAGTCATAGAACACCCATAGACCTCTATTACCTGCCAGTCATACAGCACCCTTAGACCACTATTACCTGCCAGTCAAAGCACAGCAGCCATAGACCTCTATTACCTGCCAGTCATACAGCACCCATAGACCACTAATACCTGCCAGTCATAAAGTACAGCAGCCATAGACCTCTATTATCTGCCAGTCATAAAGCACAGCAGCCATAGACCTCCATTACCTGCCAGTCATAAAGCACAGCAGCCATATACCTCCATTACCTGCCAGTCATACAGCACAGCACCCATAGACCTCTATTACCTGCCAGTCATACAGCACAGCACTCATAGACCTTCATTACCTGCAGAATCCTGTTAGTCAGAGAGTACAGCAGCCCTAAGCCTCCCTTACCTCCTACACATTACCCTCTGGGTCCTGTTAGTCACAGACCTCCATTACTTGATGAGTCCTGTTAGTCATCAATCACACCACCCAGAGACCTACATACCTGCAGAGCACAGCACCTACAGGCCTCCATTATCCTTGAGGTCTTGTCAGTCATGGAGGACTGCATCCATAGACCTCAGTGACTTACTGTCATAAAGCAGGGCATCCATTGACCTCTATTACCTGCCTGTCATAGAGCACAGCAACCATGCTGGGTCATATCAGTCATGAAGCAAGCACTTATAGACCTCCATTACCTGCCAAGTCATGAAGCTCAGCATGCACTAACCTCCATTACCTGCTGGCCATACAGCACAGCTCCCACAGGCCTCCATTACCTGCTGCTCATAGAACATAGATCCCACAGACCTCCATTGCCTTTTGGTCATACAGCACAGCTCCCACAGACCTCCATTACCCACTGGTCATAGAGTACAGCTCTCCCAGACCTCCATTCCCTGCCTGTCATAGAGTCCAGTCCCCACAGACCTCCATTACCTGCAGGTCATAGAGCACAGTTTCCACAGACCTCCATTACCTGCTCGTCCTAGAGCACAGCTCTCACAGACCTTCCCATAGACCTCCATTGCCTGCTGGTCATAGAGCACAGCTTCTCCAGACCTCCATTACCAGCTGGTCATAGAGCACAGATCCCACAAACCTCCACTGCCTGATGGTCATAGAGCACAGCTCCCCCAGACCTATATTCCCTGCTGGACATAGAGCATATATCCCACAGACCTTCCCAAAAATCTCCATTACCTGCTAGTTATAAAGTACAGCTTCCCCAAATCTCTATTTCCTGCTGGTCATAGATCACAGCTCCCACAGACCCCCATTACCTGCTGGTGATAGAGCACAGCTCCCTCAGACTTTTATTACCCTCTGGTCATAGAGCACAGCTCCCTCAGACCTCCATTACCTGCTGTTCATAGAGCACAGCTCCCATAGACCTCCATTACCTCTTGGTCATGGAACACAGCTCCTACAAACCTCCATTACCTCTTGGTCATAGAGCACAGCTCCCTCACACCTCCATTACCCGCTGGTCATAGAGCTTAGCTCCCCTAGACCTTTATTGCCCTCTGGTCATACAGCACAGCTCCCTCAGACCTTTATTATCTACTGGTCATTGAGCACAGCTCCCACAGGCCCCCATTACCTGCTGGTCATAGAGCACAGCTCCCACAGACCTCCATTACCAGCTGGTTATAGAGCACAGCTCCCACAGACCTCCATTACCTGCTGGTCATAGAGCACAGCTCCCACAGACCTCCATTACCTGCTAGTCATAGAGCACAGCTCCCACAGACCTCCATTACCTGCTGGTCATAGAGCACAGCTCCAACAGACCTCCATTACCTGCTGGTCATAGAGCACAGCTCCAACAGACCTCCATTACCTGTTGGTCATAGAGCACAGCTCCCACAGACCTCCATTACCTGCTGTTCCTACAGCAGAGCTCCCATAGACCTCTGTTAACCACTGGTCATAGAGCACAGCTCCCACAGACCTCCATTACCTCTTGGTCATAGAGCACAGCTCCTACAGACCTCCATTACCTCTTTGTCATAGAGCTCAGCTCCCTCAGACCTTTATTACTTTCTGGTCTTAGAGCAGAGCTACCTCAGACCTCCATTACCTGCTGGTCATAGAATACAGCTCCTTCAGACCTCCATTACCCGCTGGTCATACAGCACAGCTCCCACAGACCTTCATTACCAACTGGTCATAGAGCACAGCTTCCATAGACCTCCAATACCTGATGATCATAGAGCTTGGCTCCCACAGACCTGAGGTCCTTTACCTGCTGGTCATAGGGCACAGCTTCCATAGACCACCCCACATAAATACATTACCTGCTAGTTGTAAAGCACAGCTCCCCCAAACCTCCATTACCTCCTGGTCATAATCCACAGTTTCCACAGACCTCCATTACCTACTGGCCATAGACTACAGCCTCCCTAGACCTCCATTACCTACTGGTCATAGATCACAAATCCCACAGACCTCCATTACCTGCTGGTCATAGAGTACAGCTTCCATAGACCTCCATTACCTTCTGGTCAAAGAGCACAGCTCTCCCAGACCTCCATTACATGCTGGTCATACAGCACAGCTTCCACAGACCTCTGTTACCTGTTGGTCATAGAGTACAGCTCCTACAAACCTCCACTGCTTGCTGGTCATAGAGCACAGCTTCCCCAGACCTCCATTACCTGCTGGTCATAGAGCACATCTTCCACAGACCACAAATACCTGCTGGTCATAGAGCACAGCTCCCACAGACCTCCATGTCCTGCTGGCCATAGAGCACAGCTCACACAGAACTCCAGTACCAGTTGGTCATAGAGCACAGCTCTCAAAGACCTCCATTACATGCTGGTCATACAGCACAGCTTCCACAGACCTCTGTTACCTGTTGGTTATAGAGTACAGCTCCTAAAACCTCCACTGCTTGCTGGTCATAGAGCTCAGCTTTAACAGACCTCCATTACCTCCTGGTCATAGAGCACAGCTCCCACAGACCTCAATTACCTGCTGGTTCTAGAGCACAGCTCCCACAGACCTTCATTACTTTCCGAGTCCTATAAGTCATAGAACACAATAACCATAGATCTCCACTAGCTGCCTGGTTCCTCTCCATTCCTGGGCATTCTCAGGCACATCCTGAGCTCAGTGCCTCCCCATTCCCATCCTTGCTGCCTCTGTCACACACTGGTATACTTCTCAACTGTTCCTCAGACAAATTACAGTGGGGAAATTAATTATTTGATCCCCTGTAGATTTTGTACACTTGCCCACTTACAAAGAAATGAAGGGTCTATAATTGTTATCATAGGTGTATTTTAAATGACAGAGGCAGAATATCAACCAAAAATCCAGAAAAAACACAAGATACAAATATTATAAATTGAGTTGCAGTTCAGTGAGTAAAATAAGTATTTGATCCCCTTCCAACCAACAATAATTCTGGCTCCCACAGACTGGCTACACAGTATGTGCTCATGTGTTACACAGATTAGTCCTGTCAATTTAAGAAGGTGATCCTAATGACAACTCGTTATGTGTATAAAAGACACCTGTCCACAGAGTCTTTATTTCATTCAAACCTCACCATCATGGGCAAGACCAAGAGCTGTCAAAAGGACGTCAGGAACAAGATTGAAGACCTGCACAAAGCTGGAATGGGCTTCAAGACCATCAGCAAGAAGCTTGGTGAGAAGGAGACAACTGTTAGAGCGACTTTTCGCAAATGGAAGAAATACAAAATAATCATCAATCGCCCTCGGTCTGGGGCTCCATGCAAGATTTCGCCTCATGGGGTAAGGATGGTCATGGGAAAAGTGAGGGATCAGCCCAGAACTGCACGGGAGAAGCTTGTGAATGATTTAAAGGCAGTTGGGACCACAGTCACCAAACAAACCACTGGTAACACAATACGCCGCCATAAATTGAAATCCTGCAATGCCCGCAGGGTCCCCCTCCTCAAGAAGGCACATGTACAGGCCCATCTGAAGTCTGCCAATGAACATCTAAATTATTCAGAGAAGGATTGGGAGAAAGTGCTGTGTCCAGATAAGACCAAAATTTAGCTCTTTGGAATTAACTCAACTCGCCATGTTTGGAGGAAGAAAAATGCTGTCTATGACCCTAAGAACACCATCCCTACAGTCAAGCACGGAGGTGGAAACATTATTCTTTGGGGTTGTTTATCTGCTAAAGTTACAGGCCAACTTTGCCGCATTGAAGGGCCATGTATTATAAAATCTTGGATGAGAACCTTTTTCCCCTGTAGCCAGAACACTGAAGATGGGTGGTGGATGGGTCTTCCAGCATGACAATGACCCAAAACATACCGCCAAGGCAACAAAGGTGTGGCTCAAGAAGAAGCACATTAAGGTCATGGAGTGGCCTAGCCAGTCCCCAGACTTTAATCCTATATAAAATTTATGGAGGGAGCTGAAACTTAAATTGCCAAGTGACAGCCAAGAAACCTTAAAGCGGTAGTAAACCCATGCATTTAACAGGTTAAAAACCTGTCACATTTCCAGCATGTGCCGGAAATGTAACACTCCCATTGGTTGTGCTCTAAACCATACTGTCAAACCATCCAATGGCTGGTGTCATAGCTGATCACATGTGCGGCATCATGGCAGTTGTAGATTAAACAGAGGCCAAGATGGCAGCTTCCTTGGCTGAAAATGATAGGAGGGTTTACTACCACTTTAAAGTGGAAGTAAACCCATAGATTTAACAGTTTCAAAAAACAATTCCATTTCCAGCGCATGTCAAGAATGCAACTGTCACACTGGATGTGCTCTCAACCAAACTGTCAAACCATCCAATGGCTGATGTCATAACTGATCATGTGTGCACAATCATGGCAGTTGAAGATTAAACAGAGGCCAAGATGGCAGCTTCCTTGGCTGAAAACGTTAGGAGGGCTTACTTCCACTTTAAAGTAGAACTATAGGCAAAACTTTATTTTTCATTTTGGATAGAGCAAGGGAGGATTATAACTGCTGTCAGATTTTTTTCACCATCTGTTTCCCATTGCGGAGATTTCCCTTCACTTCCTGTCCCATAGCCAAACAGGAAGTGAGAGGAAATCACCACATATTAAGAGAATTCCTTAGGGACCACCAGGTCTCCAGATCTAATGTTCCCTTTGGAAGATTTCCCCTCTATTACTTTTCTGGGCACAGCCCAAAATTTGGGCTTTTGCTTTACTTTTGTTTTCAATGATAATAGTAAACAGGACCTATAGAGAGGGAGAATCTCCCTAATGGGGGCACAGACAGCAATAAAACCTGACAGGCATTCTAATCCCTCTCCACTCTATCCAAAACTAAAGAAAACGTTTTGCCTTTAGTTATACTTTAAGGACTTAGAGAAGATCTGTAAAGAAGAGTGGACCACAATCCCTCCTGAGATGTCTGGAAAGCTGGTCACCAACTACAAGAAGCATCTTATCTCTGTGATTGCCAACAAGGGTTTCTCCACCAAGTACTAAGTCATGTTTTGCTTGGGGATCAAATACTTATTTTACTCACTGAACTGTAACTCAATTGATAACATTTGTATCGTGATTTCTTTGTAAGTGGGCCAATGTGCAAAATCTGCAGAGGATCAAATAATTATTTTCCCCACTGTATCCCTCTTGGGACCAAAACCCTCTGTCCTCATTTCTCCTTGGTTGTCTCTCTACAATGTATAATGCTCTATAAAAAGTTTATGTAAAATATAGAATAAACTCTAATAATGACAGCTCTTATTTCCCCCTTCTGGTATTATTATAATACAATTTAAGTGTTTTGTTATAGCTGCTCGATAAGTGCAAAAAAACAAACAAAAAAAAACAGTTGATCCAGTGAGGAATTTTTTGAGCTGATAGTCAGTTAGTGGCAGGAAGAGAGACAAAACAGGAAGTGAGAGGAAATCCCCCCAAAGTGAGGGAATTACTGGTACTAGTGTTTCATTATAAAATTTCCCCTCTATTACTGTTCTGAGGACAATCCAAAATGTGGGATTTTCTTTTACTTTGACTTTTGGTTACAATGTTGAACAGCACAAATAAATATGGTGAATCTCCCCAACAGGGGCACAGACCACAATAAGAACTGACAGGGGGTCTAATCCAACTCCCCGCTATCCAAAACTATAAAAAAAAAGTTTTGTCTTTAGTTATAATTTAAAGTGGTTGTCAACTCATGACAACAACTTTAACCTACAGGTAAGCCTATAATAAGGCTTACCTGTAGGTGCCCTGCATATCTGTACGGTTTAGGAGATATACAGTATTGTCATCGGCACATGCACAGTGAAGAAACAGGCCGATGGCTCCCGTGCGCATGCGCAGGAGTGACGTCAGAGCGGCTCTGGCCAATCATATCACTGGAGTCCATGCTGTGATTGGCCAGAGCCCACAATTCCGGAAGAAGACACACTCAACATGACACCGGTCACAGCGGTGCTCGGGCACCGCTGCAACATCGTTGATCTAAGGTAAGTATTTCATAATGAGCTAGTATGCAGTGCATATTAGCTCATTATGCCTTTGTCTTGCAGGTGTTTTTTTGTTTTGCTTTTGTTTTTTTAACCTTGACAACCACTCTCAAAAGTGTTATATGTCACTAAACTTTGTATTCCATTCATTTGTTCAGTGACGTCACTAGGGTTGGTGTCACTCGGTGAGGAAAAGCATGGTGTCACCCCCCCCTCCACCAACTATAGTCCTCCCTCAGTACAGACCCCCCTCCCTCAGTATAGACCCCTCACTAAGTATAAACCCCCTCCATCAGTATAGACCCCCTCCCTCAGTATAGACCCCCACTAAGTATAAACCCCCTCCATCAGTATAGACCCCCTCCCTCAGTATAGACCCCCCACTAAGTATAAGCCCCCTCCATCAGTATAGACCCCCCACTAAGTATAAACCCCCTCCCTCAGTATAGACCCCCCACTAAGTATAAACCCCCTCCATCAGTATAGACCCCCTCCCCCAGTATGGACCCCCCCC
>BLSH010191437.1:2159228-2173154 GCA_018402905.1 Glandirana rugosa
GAATGTTACCGGGTCAAGTCCCTTGGACCTTCTTACTATTTTTTATCTACTCTGGGTGTTCAGTAAACAATAGAAATGAAAAGAAAATTTTGTTAAAAGTTCTATGATTTACGTTAGAACATCTTCAACCTAATTTACACTATCTTCTAACGACTCTCAACTTGAAACGTCTATTACTTTTAGTATCTTGAAAATTGTTTTAAAAGAAAAGTAAAGATAACAAATGACTTGTGGGTCTCATCTATTTTTTATCATTCTTCCAGGTTCCCTGAACTGGGCCATTGTAAGACGTCCTTTGTCTTCATTTTGCATTACAATGTGTTCCTCTCATCTGAGAAATCAGGAGGTTTGTATGATTCCTCCTGTATTGAATTGTATTGTAACTGTAATATGTGCCCACTGTTGGTGCTATATAAAGCCTGTATAATAATAATAATAATAATAATAATAAAAGTGTGCAGCAATAACATCTACAAATATTATGACAAGAGATCTTCTGATCCTTATACAGGAGTGATGCCATTCATGGGTGTGTGCAGTCTATTGCATTAGGCTGTGCACCCCAAAGCTCAAACACACATTCGTGTGTGTGTCTATATATATGGCCCTGGCACATTATTATGCCTGCCAGCACAGTGAAAGAGAAGTGTGTAAGCACTTCTCTTATGGCAGAGCCGGTAAGAGGGAGATCTTTCCCATCTCCCCGCTGCTACACAGAGTGATAATGCTAATGTGCACTAGGTGATTATGATGTGCCCAGGCACACCTGGCCCACCCTGTGCGCATGCCTATGATGCCATTACACCCAGTAACTCCCAGTACAGAGGTGAGGACAGTACACACGGGCACCCTGTCATCTCCATTCCCTCCCATCCACAGACAGAGAAGAGATGATTACTGCCAGAGTTTTGAGCCTGTAGAAAATCCCTGACAGCACACACCTTGGTGCCTATTACTGCACCTCCACCCAAGGGGACCCCCAGTTATTTTATTAAGAGGAGTGTGGTCACTCTTACAATTGGGGGGGGTCAATGCTGACCAGCCTTCAGTTGTGGGGTGCAGACAATGACTGTAGGAGACAGGTATGCTAATCATGATTGCAGTATAAGTATAATGTTGTGTTTAGGCTGACATAAGATATTTTCTGTTGTCATTTGTGAAAATATACGAATATGGTAAAATACATGAAACAGAAACACAGGGATAGTGTCCAAGGAGCATTTTTGTCTGGTTTTGGAAAAGTTGTTTAGCTTTGTTATAGTCGAAGGATTGGTTTCTATGAACAGCAGCTCTGCTTTTGCTTCTTGTTCTCTTTCCAATATGACAAGGTTGGAGGCAGCAGACTGGTTGTGCCAACCTGAGCACAGCTTTTATTTCTGATTGTGCCTCATGCTGTCTGACAACACTGTAGCATGTCAAACACATATATTGAATCCATTTAGATTTTTTTTTTTTTACTCTTTCTGCATCTGATGTATGTGCAATTAATTATTTATTCAGTTTTTTTAATTACATGAGTATTTTTTTACTTTTTCTGCATCTGATGTATGTGCAATGAATTAATTATTGTGTTTTCTTTATTACATGAGTATTTTTTTTTACTTTTTCTGCATCTGATGTATGTGCAATGAATCATTTATTGTGTTTACTTTATTACATGAGTATTTTTTTACTTTTTCTGCATCTGATGTATGTGCAATTGATCATTTATTGTGTTTTCTTTATCATTATGAGTATAAAAAAAACTAATACAATTTCCCTCAAAAATCAGTATATATTATTGGATTGTAATTTAGACTGCCCAATATCCTAAACAGCTTAGTTAAGAAGTGACTTTTGTTTTTATATTGTCACTTAAAGTGTTTAATTAGGTTTAATTTGTTTGTATGTTTTTTAATCTCATGAATGGGATTAGGCATTCACAACAGATGCAAGGCAGTGAACATGACTGCTTTTGCAAAGCGACCCCTTGTACTTGTATAGGACACACAAGGGTTGATTTACTAAAACTGGTACAGCTCTGCATAGAAACCAATCAGCTTCCAGTTTATTTGTTAAAGCTTACGTGAACAAGCTGAAGTTAGAAGCTGATTGGCTACCATGCACAGCTGAACCATATTCTGCACTCTCCAGTTTTAGTAAATCTTCCTTCACAGCTTATTATTTTTACAATTTACATAGGAAGTCTCCATATAAAATGTATTTATATTTTATGTGCATATGTTTTTTTTTCCTCTTTTTTTCTCATTTTTGTTTTGTGGTCAGCCATGTATGTATACCATCAGAGATGGAGTATTCAACATAGCAGAAAGTGATATTGTGTTCTTTACTTTGAATAGTTGTTGTATTCAGCTTTATTTGCCGTCCAAACATTGACACACTAAAACAACTTTGCTAATAGGGACCTAAAGGAAGGACACAGGAGAGGAAAATGAAAATGAAACAATGGCTGAAAATAGAGACAGTTTTTTAATCAAATAAGAATGTTCATTTCAACATATACAACATATGTATAGGGAATGAATGATTAAAAAGAAAACATGGGATGGAAAATGTAAAAATCCAAGCAAAATTATTAAATTAAACACTTCTTTTATGAATATTTGGAATAATCAAACATTAGTTGCAAAAGAATAGGAAATACATGCCAGTCAGTCACATTTCTCTGTGACGTTTGCAGGTTAAAAAAAAAAGTCTCAAATAAAGTCTTATCAATGTGATCCTAATTTACGACCAGTTATGACCCTCTTCATTAGGGTACTGTATATACACAGGAAACAAGATGAAGGACAGCATACATAAATAAATTATGAACAACAAGGAGTGGTAGGTACATTCACAATTGTTTCTCCTGTCGCTTACGGCATCACTTGGAACAATACTTACAGCAAGTGTAGAGAGAATTGATTATTCACTTTTCATATGAAGCCTTTGGGACAGAAATATACACATTCATGTTCCGTTTCAAATGATTTATGGTAATACATAACAGCAAATACAATTCCAATCATAAGAAATTTACTCATTTATGTTCAGCTAGAATCCCGATGGGAATAAAACATTTTTCTTAGACTTAACAGAAAAACATCCATCCACTTAATAATAATAATAAAATATGTATTTCAAATTAATAGGTACTTTCCTTAAATTGTAATTGAATCCCTGCTATTCTAACAGCTGTGTACATTCACACAATTTTGGAAGCTTAAATTTAGGAACACACAAATATTCTGCCACTTCCAACCAAAAATGCTGCCTGCAGACCTCCAAAAATGACCAGGCAGTGCATGGGTTAGAAAACTTGTGGAAAAAAAGAACTGCAGCATTGAAAGTATACTTTTTTTATTCATTTGCATTTGCTATTTTTATTTTTTATAGTCAACATACATTTTTCTTTTTGTGAAAATTCAATGTACAAAAAAAAAAAAGAATATATTTCATACAATGAATTGGTACATAAATACTTTATTTTTAATTACTAGAATTGGATTTCAGATGTCGGTTCCCTTTGATTTAAACAGAGCAAGTTGTTTAATAAGTGTGAAGATGCTTGTATTTTTGCACTTTCTCTTCAACAAATAATCAAGGTTTTGGCTGCCAATGATCAGTCTGGGGAGCACAACCTCACATATTATACAGTGTATGTAGGAATTTACATATGTATTCACTGGCTAATCACTTTCCATGAGAATTTTCACTTTGCAAGGTAATTTTTCCCTTATCTTAGTGAATTTGGTTAAAAAAATCACTTTGCAAAAGAATACCCAATCACATGCATGGAGAAGAAACAGTATTTTTGCTTGTACATGATTGGATGATGTAAGTAAGCAGCGCTTCATCTCATTCACTAAAAGCCAAGGGAAAAGTCCCTGGCAAAGTTAGAAATTCCCATGCAAAGTGAACAGCCTAATTGTCTTTAGTAAACCAACCTGACTGTGTCTCATCATAATTTTTAATAGTTTCTATTTTAATGTGTTTTTAGTCACTACACTATAATTAATATTTGGGAAATATATGTATTACATTACTTTATTTTGTGCATTTCCCAAGCTTGCATTTTGCTTAATACTGCTTGCTGCTTAAATTCTACATAAAATTGCATCTGTACCTCAATTGTTTGTCCCAGTTTTACTGCAAAATTAAGAAATGGTCAAGTAATGTTTTAGATACAACAGAAGTCAGAATACTAATTAGGATTCTCTTTTAAAATGTAAAGTACAGTGTTTTTTTTTTTCATTTATTGTATTTTTAAAATATTAAATTTTATGTTCAGCTTTGTACTCTTATCGTTTTTTTAATTTGCATTTTTATGTACTTACTTAAAATGTTTTGATTACTTTTGCAAAACCAGTGAAAGAATCCATTAGACAGTTAAAAAAAGGGTTAAATTTAACCCATTAATGCTAGAATTTATAACTGTTTGTTATTAAAAAAAAATATTTTTCTCTTTTGCAATTATGTTTTAATTTTTAAAACCAGAAATCACCCAGATTTAAATGTAGAATTTTCTTGGGTTACATTTATTTTAACTTTTATTTCTAAGTTGGTTTTGGTGTCTGCGTTTTTGTCGTAGAAGTTTTGTCACACAAATTTTTGGTGCAAAAAACCTTTAATGTATGAGCTTATGTAAAACTCAGGAAATGTATTTATCACACCCAAAAATAATTATGAACTGGTCCCTTTTTAATTTTTGCAGAAGATGTGTCTAAAACTGGGCAGTTCCAGCAGCATTCACTGAAAAGAGTACATAAAAGACTTTACCTTCAGTAAAAAACACAAAAGGATCAGTAGTGTGATATAGACAGCTGAAGTCACATGCATTTAAAAAAAAAAAATAGCAAAGGTTACTTTTGGTTTCACCCTCTCATCATGTGTCTTCCTACTGGTTAATGAGCTTTCCTAACAGATCAAATAATATTAAAAAAAGGGTTGAGTTTTGCACGCAATCGCCTACTGTATATCTGCTGATCATGAGTCAGCTTGGTGATTCATCTCTTGGAGCTGTTCAGTTCAAGATTGTTAGTTAGATACATTTTGTTTGAAAGCAGGATGATTCTGCTTTATTGTCTCTTTAGCTATCCCATATTGCAGTCGGAGTCCTTTTTCAGATGTTATAAGTTTATTTGCAAAACAAAGATTAAATATATGTTTAGATAAAGTTGACCTTAAATCATTGTTATTTCTCCTTAAATCCCAACTCTAGCCCAAACGTGTTTTTTTTTTTTAACCTTGAGTGAAACAAGGACTCAAGTCAGTTTTGCATTGCGGTTTTGTGATATTTTCCATAATTTCCAGTTTTGTCTAACGCTTGTCACTTGAATATGAAGCACGGGGAAATCCCACCCCAGTGGTGAAATAAACAATAGAAAAAAAAATAGAAAAAACAAAAAGATTGCAGCCCTGCTACAATGCATTTTTATTGCTTTCTATATATATATAAAGTAAAGAAGTAGGGACACGTCCTCCAATGCAATAATCCAAAGTTTACTGTAGAAATCTTACAATCATCAGCATCAGCTACTGTATAGTTTCGAATGATCCTCGGTCTTTCTCAAACTTGAGAAAGCTTGAGAAAGAACGAGGATCGTTCTAAACTGTACAGTAGCTGATGCTGATGATTGTATGATTTGTATTTTCAAGATTTCTACAGTAAACTTTGGATTATTGCATTGGAGGACATGACCCTACTTCTTTACTTTATGCATATTGGTGGATGATTTGGGACCCCACCATGACACCACTCCAGAGGATTTGTTTGTTAACTCAAGGAGTGACTCACCCAACTGAAGATATATATATATATATATATATATACTGTATATACATTTCTATGTATATCATATAATATATTTATTTATTTATTTCAGGTACTTCTATAGCGCTGTCAATTTACGCAGCACTTTCCATATACATTGTACATTCACATCAGTCCCTGCCCTCAAGGAGCTTACAATCTATTGTCCCTATATATATATATATAAATTGAATAGTAACTAAAGTGAGTTTCTAGGCAAGCAGTGGTTAAATGAGTCTGAGTTTACTGTTTTACTTTCCGAAGGATTTGTAATTTTGTGCAGCCATTTTATTATACACACTACTGAGCTGCCCCCTTGCCCCTCTCCAGAATGATCGGGGATCAGCAGCAGGTGAGGTGGAAGCAGCACAAATCGAGAAAATAAATGCAAAAGCAAAGAGATAATTTCCCTGCACGTCCTCAGATGCAGCTTTCTCTATACAAATCCCAGTGAGCAGCACAGTAATTACATCAGTGCTGTCTCTGTGGGTGCCTGAATTGAGTTGGCCAGGATGGGCAGATATCTCCATGGTCATCATTTTAGTGATGATATCTGCCAGTCCAGGTCAGGCACTCCCTCCGTCATACTGAGAAGAGTGCAGGAAGTGTGAATTCCTCCTGTGTTAGTCATTGCTGAAGTGCAACTTGGTTTCCCCACCTCATCAGCCAGCCGTACTAAACTAAACTCTATTGTCACAGAATTAACAGAATTACTTGCTTTGATGTTTCTCCTGAATTATCTATATTTTCACTGAAATGGAAAACATTTTAAATCACGATGCTCCTTCTTGTGATCTATGATGGATCTATGATGTTTTCCTTGTCAGTGAAAAGATGGAGTCAGCCATATCGGTTTTGTATTTTTTCCCCTCCCGTTCTAATTTTTTTCACTATTTCAGGATGGTAAATATAAAATGTTGCATACAAATATTTCATATATACCATCTATAGGTAGCTTGATAGAAGCTGAAATTTCAGATTCTATGATGGATGATTATATTCCATGGGGTTGATTTATTAAGGCAAATAAACTGTGCACTTTGCAAGGGGATTTGCTCCAGAGCTTCCAGAGCTTAAGCGGGCCATAGAGTATGCAATTTTCTTTCCTGCAACCACGGGTTGCAGGAAAGAAAATCGCACAATTCCCCCATCAGTACATTCAGTTTTGATGGATGAATGCCTCCTGCGGAGCTATTGTGTTCTCCCAGCAGGGGGGCGCAGGGGAGCCGTCCCTGCTGGAAGAACACAGTGATTACTACTAGTGGCTATAGCCATATATATAATTGCATGCTAAAAATCCAACATACTGCTTGTACCCAAATCAATCAATTAATTCACTTGGGCTCAATTGAGATTTGATCTATCTTTGGCCGGCTTTAGTAAATGAGGTGTTGCTTCACTTTGCAAAGAATACCCAATCATGTGCAAGAAAAACAAAAAAAAAATGCATTTTCGCTTGCATGTGATTGGATGATGAAGTTAAACAGAGTTTCCCTCATTTACTAAGTTCTGGAGTAAATTCCCCATGCCATAAATAGCCTGGTTTATTGGAAAAAATAACAACTGGATGATTTAGAAGTTAGTCACTTCCTTTCTAGATAGTACAGATCCTATACATTTTTAATTAGAGGCACATAGTAAGGGCAGTGCTGTGCACTCTTATTAGAGAGTCCAACATGCTCAATGTTGTGGAAGCACCCAAACCTGTTGTGACAGAAATAATGGCATCTATCTTTTAAAGAGACCCTTTACATTGTTGGTCAATGAGAGAACACTATGTAGTTAGCATTGACCAGCAGGTCAGCCCAGCCAAGATGGTAATTGGTGCACCAAACAATTAACTGTATATTACTGATAGGGACCTTCTTCTTAGTCCAGCAGCCAGCTTTGACTACATAGTTCTGGTGCCAAAAGTATATTTTCCTTGTTGCTTGGCAGTTAATCCTGCTGGTCGAATTAATGTCACATTTCTGGCACAAGACACAGACACCAATACCAGTTGCCTGGCTGCCTGGCAAGATGTTGCTTTGATCACACCTGCAGTTCACATTTGCTCTGTGATGTCAGGATTGTAGCTCCTACTGCACATTCTCCATTTCATCCAGTCCCTAAGCACCAGTGCTGTCACATTGGACTCAAATAAGTGAGTCACTTGTACTATACCCGGAAGTTTTTTACAACATACAACCAAAGGGAAGGCTAGTATATGCTGGTTCAGGGCTGGCATTAAAGCAAACCTGTTACTTCTCCCTACATGTTTACTTGAAGCTGTGGGCTGTTTTAGTACAAACCTTATATATCCTTATAGGGTTCATTCAAACCAAGGTGTTGTGGTAACACACCATACACACATTAGTGACCACATGTAAAACTAGTGCCGCTCAAATGCCTCCCTTTAGTCCTTCCGTCTGTTCTTCTTCCACAGTGGGTGCCAGTCCCTCTAGAAGCATGTCCCACTCCATGAAACAATCACAATAGTGAAATTGGGGGATCATACCGGATAGATCAACCACACCCGGTGGTAAGCTAGCAGAGGCTTCAGCTGCAAACCCCGCATCTTGGCCACATCCTTCTGACATGTTTCTCCATGACTGGGCTTAGTTGTAGAGGGCTATGGTCAAGAAGCAGGGATTGTAGCTGAAACCTCTGCTAGCTTACCACAACTCCATATTGAACCCTACAGACTAAGACTGGGATGCAGTTAAAGTTCATGTGCGTGTAATAGCAGGCATCCCATACTTTTGGTATTATAGTGTATATTATATTTATAGTAGTTATTCATTTTGTTTTACTATGTACTGAATTCCACCCAACTTATTCTGCAAAAAGCTGAAGTATTATACTGATAAAATTGTCCCTAAATATAATCATTGGTCCAGGTGTGCTTCTTTCATAGTTTGAATACACAATATATTTTCTGCAGAAAAACAAATTGTTTAAGCCCACACATATGAAACACACCACTTGTTATCATAGTTACATTTAGATTGTGGTTACTAACTACAGTTTACCACCCACACAGTGTTGGAACTCTATGTTAACTACTTCAATACTGGGTACTTTTACCCCTTTCCTGCCCAAGCAAAATAACTCAATTTTAGTGTCATTTGACCATAACACTTTTTCCATTTGGCTCCAGAAGCTTCAAGGTGTGTTTAACCTTCCTAGCGGTATTCCCGAGTGTGGCTCGGGGTGGAATTTCAGCACCAAGAGCGGTAACCCCGAGCCACACTCGGGATTGCATCGCTGGATCCAGGCAATGTTTCTTACCTTGTCCCCTGGATCCAGCGATGTCCTCCCGCGGTGTCAGCGTGTCTCCCCGCGGCCAGATGATTCCTGTGTGCCGGGCTCCGTTCCCTGCGAGCGTCGCGTCGCACGGGGACGGAGACCGGCGGGAAATTCAAAAAGTGAAACACACAGTACACATACAGTACACTGTAATCTTATAGATTACATTACTGTATGAAAACATTTCACATCCCCTTTGTCCCTAGTGGTTTGCCCAGAGCCCTGCATGCACTTTTATATAATAAATGTCATTCTTTCTGCCAGGAAACTTGAGAATGTCCATAGCAACCAAAAAGTGTCCCTTTGCGTCAAAAGTGGTTTTTGATCAGCTAGAAAACACCGATCGTAAATAAGAATGATTTGCAGAATTGAGTGATACTGATTTTTGGGGAAATTTATCATCAGCAACTGAAAGTGACGACAGCGACAATTCTGCAACTGAGCTTATTTTTAGTTATTTATTATATTATAATTTATGATTTCATTTTTCAAACTTTTTCATACCCGGGATGTCTACTAGACTCTTGTTTGGACAGATTTAAGTGAGTTATTCCTAAGAATTACAGGCCTACAATATAAAACGCCAAATTTTCATGCAAAATAATTGTACCACTTTTGGAACAAAATTCCAGACAGAATCATACCGCCAGGGAGGTTAAGATAGTCAGAAGAGACTAAACTTGAATTATTTGTCCTCAACAGCAAATTATATGTCTGGCGGAAATCCAATATAGCTCATCATCCAAATAGCACCATTCCTACAGTAAAGCATTGAGGTGGTAATATCCTGTTATGGGGGTGTTTCTCTGCAGCAGGGACTGGAGCACTTGTCAGGATAGAAGAAAAATGGATGGAGCAAAATACCATCAAAGTCTTGATGAAAATCTGCTGCCCTCTGCCAGAAAGTTGACAATAGGAAGAAGATTTACCTTTCAACATGACAATGACCCAAAGCACACATTAAAAATTACCACACAGTGGTTGAAGGAGAAAAAGGTGAATGTCATTGCATGGCCTAGTCAGAGCCCAGACTTAAACCCCATTGAACATCTGTGGAATGACTTGAAGACTGCAGTCCGCAAACGGTCACCATCAAATTTAACTGAATTCAAGCAGTTCTGCACTTCTGTGTGCAAATATTGCAAAGTCAAAATGTGCAAATTTAGTAGAGACATATCCCAACAGGCTGGAATTACAGATGGGGAGATGATCCTTTTTCCAACTCAGTGATTCTGTTTTTAATTTTTGCACTGAGTAAATACAGCTGGATAAAACAAAAACTGTGTCTGTCTCCATTTCAGACTGCAAAGCAACAAAATGAGATTATTTTCTATACCCACTGTATATCTGAAAATCAATCCTGATGTACTGACGGCCTATCTTATTTCTTCAGGCCTGAAAACATCAGGACTGTACAAATACCCCCCAAATGACCCCTTTTGGAAAGTAGACAGTCCAAGGTAATTAGTAAGAGGCATGGCGAGTTTTTGAAGTTGTCATTTTTGTCACAATTTTTGGGAAAATTAAGAAATTAAAAAAAAAAAATGACAATTTTCTTTTTACATACTGTCACCAGTGCAGCACATCCTCAGGGCCGGATTAACATAGGGGCTATTGGAGCTGCAGCTCCAGGCCCCTACCAAAGATAGACCCATGCCAGTGAGTCAGTAATGCTGTTTGTTATCTAAATCGCGGGCGGCAGGTGCTATTGTTATGTAAATCACGGGCGGCAGGCACTATTGTTATGTAAATCACGGGCGGCAGGTGCTATTGTTATGTAAATCACGGGCAGCATACTGCAAAGCAAATTATGTGTTTTGTGCAAACATCTTTTAGCTGAAAAGATGACAGCAGCAAGAATGAATGATCACCATAGTAAAGATATGAGGGGAAAAAAAATCATGACATCTGAACATCTTCCAGCAAATGTTAAGTGAATGCCTCCCTTACTATATTAGCAAGCTTTGTACATAGTTTTTACCTTTATGAAGAAGGATGAAGATTCACCATAAGTATAGGGAGAAAACAATTACTCTGTATGTGTTTTGTTCACGCATGCATGAGCTGCGGTGTGTTGTGTTACATGCAGCATGTCTACATTTTTATTGGAGCACAACACACATCACGATAGCACATACAGTGCAATTAATTGTCTTTCATTAATTTAAAATATAGCCTTGGAGGAAGCTAGTGGTAACATTGTAAAATATACCTCTGGAGGATGCTAGTGGTAACATTGTAAAACATACCTCTGGTGGAAGCTAGTGGTAACATTGTAAAATATACCTCTGGAGGAAGCTAGTGGTAACATTGTAAAATATACCTCTGGAGGAAGCTAGTGGTAACATTGTAAAATATGCCTCTTGAGGAAACCTGTAGTAACATTGTAAAATATGCCTCTGGAGGAAGCTAGTAGTAACATTGTAAAACATACCTCTGGAGGAAACTAGTGGTAACATTGTAAAATATGGGGATTGTATAAAGGCTCACGCGCCACATTACAGTTTTTAAATGCAGCTGCTGTTATAACCTCTAGGGGATGAATAATATAAACACTAAGGGATAGACCTTAAGTGTGAACAGCGCTTGCTCTAGGGTGTAATGTTAACTCAACTATCCATGGACCCTATCAAATAGTTTCAGGACATGTGAAAGCAACATATATTGCATACCCTTAGCATAAGTCCTTATTAATAATTACCATCTGTGCGAAAAATAGTGAACCCGTAGCCCACCACAAATAGTGCTTGATGCTTGTATCTGTGAGTAAAGTCCTTTTGTGCTTGAAAATATCCAAATGAATAACATGCAATCCAATTAATAACAATAAATATGTGCAATCAAATTGTGCAAAAATATATAATATATATATTATTATTAAAAAATATATATTAATATTGAAAATAAAGGTGGTCCATAAACTGTGCCAGTCCTTTGTGCAAGCAAAAATTATTCAGTCCACTGTGCTTGCAAAAATTCCAATCAAAAACAAAACCTTCACATATAGGTACAGAAATCCAGGTGATTGTGTGCCACTTCTGTCGTGATCAACCTTCAATTATAAAGTGCCCGTGCCATTCAGTGCGTCACTCCACCAAGTGCAAACATAGACAAGACCCCCACTTACCAGAATTCGTGGACCCTCTTGTCGTACGATAAAGAGGAGTCACACTAAGCTTGTGGTCTGTGTCTGCCGTGCGTTCCAGATGAGCGTGACCTCGCGCAGCGTGCGTTCCAACTGACACGTTTCGCCACTTCCGCAATGTCTTCAGAGATGGGATTTTGTATGTGTTTTGTTCACGCATGCATGAGCTGTGGTGTGTTGTGTAAAATGCAGCTTGTCTACATTTTTATTGCAGCACAACACACATCACAATAGCACATACAGTGCAATCAATTGACTTCCATTAATTTAAAATATAGCCTTGGAGGAAGCTAGTGTTAACATTGTAAAATATACCTCTGGAGGAAGCTAGTGGTAACATTGTAAAATATACCTTTGGAGGAAACTAGTAGTAACATTGTAAAACATACCTCTGGAGGAAACTAGTAGTAACATTGTAAAACATACCTCTGGAGGAAACTAGTGGTAACATTGTAAAATATACCTCTGGAGGAAGCTAGTGGTAACATTGTAAAATATACCTCTGGAGGAAGCTAGTGGTAACATTGTAAAATATACCTTTGGAGGAAACTAGTAGTAACATTGTAAAACATACCTCTGGAGGAAACTAGTGGTAACATTGTAAAACATACCTCTGGAGGAAACTAGTGGTAACATTGTAAAATATACCTCTGAAGGAAGCTAGTGGAAATATTGTAAAACATACCTCTGGAAGAAACTAGTGGTAACATTGTAAAATATACCTCTGGAGGAAGCTAGTGGTAACATTGTAAAATATACCTTTGGAGGAAACTAGTGGTAACATTGTAAAACATACCTCTGGAGGAAGCTAGTGGTAACATTGTAAAATATACCTCTGGAGGAAACTAGTAGTAACATTGTAAAACATACCTCTGGAGGAAACTAGTGGTAACATTGTAAAATATACCTCTGGAGGAAGCTAGTGGTAACATTGTAAAATATACCTCTGAAGGAAGCTAGTGGAAATATTGTAAAACATACCTCTGGAGGAAACTAGTGGTAACATTGTAGAATATACCTCAGGAGGAAACTAGTGGTAACATTGTAAAATATACCTCTGGAGGAAACTAGTGCTAACATTGTAGAATATACCTCAGGAGGAAACTAGTGGTAACATTGTAAAATATACCTCTGGAGGAAGCTAGTGGTAACATTGACAAGGTCCCATAATCACATCACCTCCCTCCAACCCCATTTTCATCACAGTCCACCCCCTCTCCTAGTCACAGCGAATTCCTGCCACCATAAACCCTCCCATACCAACTCGCCTTCTCTACAGAGTTACAGCATCTCCCACCCACCTCTCGCTGGTCAGTGTGCCTCTCTACCAACTACTTTACTTTACAGATCACAGCACCTCTGAATGCAAACCTCTCTTGCTCTTTATGCTACCTCCAGTCTACCCATCTTTTACCTTTTCCAGAACTGCCCTCCTATCCATCTTCCCCCACCCTGTTTCATTACACTGCCTTTGTGCCATGCATCTCTCACCCTCCAGGTCACAGCGCCTACCTACCACCTCATACACCCCACCTTACCCACCCAACACCCACTTGCCAACCCTTTCCTTTTCTCTATGGTGTGTGTGTGTGTGTAGGGGGGTGCAGCTTGGTACTTTGCCTTGGGCACTGGGTGGCCTGGTAGCAGGTGGCATTGATATGTAAATCACAGGGCATATTCATAGGTATAGCAACAACAA
>BLSH010191437.1:2173164-2184685 GCA_018402905.1 Glandirana rugosa
GAGTGTCTATGTTCGTAGTTCGTGATAAACGCCACCCGATGCCCAAGTGATAAAAAGCGTGTCTACCATTAATAATTATTCCTGAATACGATTCCCATACGTTATATACAACGAAAGTGTACAGGACTTTGATAAACTATCCCAGGTACCTATCAACTCAATTGTAATGTGGGATCTCGTTCGCGACAAGTGTGAATTCCAGATAGGGAATCACAAATATAATAAGTAGGGGATCTCCAATATTGTCGTCGACGAAAATTGGTGAACTGTTGACCCGTGAATTTGGGGGAATTGTTGGTCTGGTTAAAGTGTTGCATGACTGAGTAATTGTCATTCAAAGTGTGAGAGCGCTGAAAGCTGAAAATTGGTCTGGTTGTTAAGGGGGTTTAAGTGCCCAGTTGTCAAGTGGTTAAAAGCAGCTGCTGTTATAACCTCTAGGGGATGAATAATATAAACACTAAGGGATAGACCTTAAGTGTGAACAGCGCTTGCTCTAGGGTGTAATGTTAACTCAACTATCCATGGACCCTATCAAATAGTTTCAGGACATGTGAAAGCAACATATATTGCATACCCTTAGCATAAGTCCTTATTAATAATTACCATCTGTGCGAAAAATAGTGAACCCGTAGCCCACCGCAAATAGTGCTTGATGCTTGTATCTGTGAGTAAAGTCCTTTTGTGCTTGAAAATATCCAAATGAATAACATGCAATCCAATTAATAACAATAAATAAAGTAAAAATAATATAGCCTTGGAGGAAGCTAGTAGTAACATTGTAAAACATAACTCTGGAGGAAACTAGTGGAAATATTGTAAAACATACCTCTGGAGGAAGCTAGTGGTAACATTGACAAGGTCCCATAATCACAACACCTCCCTCCAACCCCATTTTCATCACAGGCCACCCCCTCTCCTAGTCACAGCGAATTCCTGCCACCATAAACCCCCCCATACCAACTCGCCTTCTCTACAGAGTTACAGCATCTCCCACCCACCTCTCGCTGGTCAGTGTGCCTCTCTACCAACTACTTTACTTTACAGATCACAGCACCTCTGAATGCAAACCTCTCTTGCTCTTTATGCTACCTCCAGTCTACCCATCTTTTACCTTTTCCAGAACTTCCCTCCTATCCATCTTCCCCCACCCTGTTTCATTACACTGCCTTTGTGCCATGCATCTCTCACCCTCCAGGTCACAGCGCCTACCTACCACCTCATATACCCCACCTTACCCACCCAACACCCACTTGCCAACCCTTTCCTTTTCTCTATGGTGTGTGTGTGTGTGTGTGTGTAGGGGGGTGCAGCTTGGTACTTTGCCTTGGGCACTGGGTGGCCTGGTGGCAGGTGGCATTGATATGTAAATCACAGGGCATATTCATAGGTATAGCAACAACAAACATGCCCTGCCTGCCACTGTCACTGAGCCTGCCATCAGTCTGTACTGCAAAGGTGAGCAGATGGGGGAAGGGGGATGTCCAGAGATAACAGAAAGGATTACAGTTTGTAGTGTTAGCTCTCTATTTTCAGTGTACATAAAATCATAAGTAATGGCAGTGTTTCATTTTTAAAATAATGATTGTGCTGAGGTTTGTATATGTCCCTGAGACTCTGGCTTGCAAGATGGCAATTTCAGTATATTTTATATACTGAGTACAATAAGTACTTTGTTTTGCTTAACTATGCCCCTTTAAGCCTCTCCCACTCTTACCCCATTGTGGACCCACCCACAGTTTGCCATGGCATGCTACTAGAGCCACATTACTACTTTACTTAAGCTACCCAGAGGCATCCTCTTTCTCCCCCATCTCTTACCCTCCTCTCTCTCACCCCCCTCTCTTTCAGCCCCCCCCCCTTCCATCCACACTTACCCCCATCTCTATTTAATTCAATTTGTTTTAATAATTTATTTATTTTAACAAAAAAAATTGTTTTCATTTTATTTATTCCAAAAAAAGGCCCACCAAAATCCCCAGCACCAGGCCCATGGCCCATGATGCTCTTAATCTGGCCCTGCACATCCTTATCATATAACGGGAGTGGCGGTTTTCAGGGACACTGACTGGTGAGAGTATGTAAAAAAAAAATATATATTAATAATTTTATTTATTTTTTTCATTTTGTTCCTTTTTTTTTACGTTTTTTTTTAAATTTTGTTTACAACTGTCATGTGACCTGCTGTGATTGGTTACAGAGGTCACATGGTACCAGCAGCGAGCTGGTACACTGACCAGTCATCGGCTGTGTCCGATGGACACAGCCGGTGACGGATCGCATGGCCCCCACACAAGGCGCGATCTAGGAGGGTGTCATATGACGTCCACCCGGATCGACGAATGTCCCGCCCAGCCGTCATTTGACTATAGGCTGGACGGGAAGTGGTAGTAGAACACATCATACAACATTTTCAATGCTGTTTTGGAGTTTTTGCAATTAAAACATATTAGGAAATAAGAGAGTTTTATGTTGAGAATATGAGGTGGATCTATCTTTAATGGAACAAATGCAATAATGGGGGTGATTTACTAACACTGGAGCACTTGGAATCTGGTGCAGCTGTGCATGTTGTCCAATCAGCTTCTAACTTCAGCTTGTTCAATTAAGCTTTGACAATAAAATCTGGAAGCTGATTGGTTTCTATGCAGAGCTGCACCAGATTTTGCACTCTTCAGCTTTAGTAAATCTCCCCCATGGTCTCTGAAACTCCTCTTCTCCTGTGGCTTCCTAAGTGAAGTGTGCTGGATGACAGGGCCATGCTGGACCAGTGCTTGAGGCAAAGCCAGAACACATTTACAATGTTATAAGTTTCTTTCTTTAAAAATACTAGTAGCTATAGCACAGTTGATTGGAGAATTGGACCCTAAAAAGAGTCAAAAGCTTCACAGCAGCACAAGCAACATTCAGTAATGTCCTTTTTTTGCTCTGTTGTCCCTTGAGAACTAAACAGTGCAGTTCATTTGACCTTTAGATATAAAGGAAATTCCACACAGCCTCCACAAGCAGAGCCTGCATTTAATTGTCATGATAATAATCACGTAACATAATGAAAAAGGTTGTACAAATTCCTGAAAGGATATTATCATTGCATGCAGAGCAGCTAGATTCATAAATGGAGCTTCTTCAGAAAAAAAGTCACATAGTGGCCATCACTCTTTTACAGCAATCCCTTCTTTCGTATTAAGTTACATATATTTTATGTTCTCCCCTCCCTTTACTGATACCATTTCCTGTACAGCTTAGATCTGCATCACAAAGTTTAGAGCCAAACTGCCCAAAAAAATGTCAAAACTACTGAAACACTTAATTGACCACATTATGCTGAGCATGGCTTAAATATAAAATCATTTAGAAGATTTAATATTCAGACAATAAGTATGTGTGAACTTTTTGCTAGAACTGTCACATATATTCTAGTAGATAAAGATAATTTTAACCACTTCAGATCCGCTCTATAGCCAAAAGACTGCTACAGCGCGGACCTGAATTGCCGGGTGGACGTCCGCCCATTTGCGCGCTCCCCGCGTGCCCTCACAGTCATCGGCGGCGTGCTCTCGTGCCCGCTGCACGCTGCGCGAGCGTGCCCGTGATGTCCGCCAGCGACCCGCGATCGCCTAATACAGAGGCAGAACGGGGAACCTCCGCTTTAACATTGGGGACATAACAGAGATCTACTGATCCCTGTCATTGGGATCAGTGAGATGTGTTAAATCCCTGCCAGCCCAACCCCCACACAGTGAGGGAACACATTTAACCATTTGATCGCCCCCTTAGTGTTAACCCCTTCCCTGCCAGTGACATTTATACAGTAATCAGTGGCTATTTTTAGCTCCGATTGTTGTAGAAATGTCATTGGTCTCAAAAAAGTGTCAAAAATGTCTGATCTGTCCGCCGCAATATCGTAGTCCCCATAAAAATCGCAGATCGCCACCATTACCAGTAAAAAAAATAAAATAATAAAAACGCCATAAATCAATTCAAATAGTTTGTAGAAGCTATAACTTTTGCGCAACCTAATCAATATACGCCTATTGCGATTTTTTTTTTACCAATAATATGTAGAATATATATCAGCCTAAACTGATGAATACATTTGTTTTTTTTATATATATATATTTTTTTTGGACATGTATCATAGCAAAAGGTAAAAAAAAAATGTTATTTTTTCAAAATTGAGGCTCTTTGTTTATAGCACAAAAAATAAAAAACGCAGAGGTGATCAAATACCACCAAAATAAAGCTCTATTTATGGGGAAAAAATGATAAAAATTTTGTTCGGGTACAACGTCACACGACCGCGTAATTGTAATTCATATTGCGACAACGCTGAAAGCTGAAAATTGGTCTGGGCAGGAGGGGGGTTTAAGTGCCCAGTAAGCAAGTGGTTAAGCACGAATGAAACCTAAAAAACCCTGCCATGTAGCATCAAAGCTCTCTGCACTCCATTGTCACCAATGAAGTATTCAGTAAGACAGCCTAGAGAGCAAAGACGTTTTTACTGTGACCCTTACATGCTAATTAGAAATCACTTTTCACTGATCTGAATCCATTGCAATTGATTGCTGTGAATTGTTGCAATTTGCATGTGTCACTTCTTGTTCTGTTGACTTAACATGACAATCCCGACTACAGAACCTATTCCCTGTTGTGTGGGAGTAATGGAATTGTTTGTTACTGTTAGATTCCCATGTCCCCAACCTATTCCACTTCACTCCTATTTTTTTTGGCATAACCATCACCAAACTGATGGAGGCACGTCTCATTTAAAGTCCCAAATCTCCCCCCCTCTTACATTTCAAGTGAGTACTTGACAGAGATCTTACATGGTTTCATCCTGTTCACTTATAAGTTGGTAGAACAAAACTTTTTGTTGTACAATGAAAGTGTAAGAGGGGGGAGAGATTTGGGACTTTAAATGGGACGTGCCTCCATCCCTATATTGTATACAAAAAAAGAAAGGTTTGGGACTTTAAATAAGGCATGCTGTAGAAGGGATAAGAATAGTCAATGTATGAAAAAACATGGATTTATTGTACCATAGATAATAGTTCATCTCATCAGTGGTATATACATGTGAAACCAAGTATACATACAGTCATATATAAACCATATACAGTCAGGTCCATAAATATTGGGACATCGACACAATTCTAAACTTTTTTGGCTCTATACACCACCACAATGCATATGAAATGAAACAAACAAGATATGCTTTAACTGCAGACTTTCAGCTTTAATTTGAGGGTATTTACATCCAAATCAGGTGAACGGTGTAGGAATTACAACAGTTTGTATATGTGCCTCCCACTTTTTAAGGGACCAAAACGGACAATTGGCTGCTCAGCTGTTCCATGGCCAGGTGTGTGTTATTCCATCATTATCCCTTTTTCAAGGAGCAGATAAAAGGTCCAGATTTAATTTCAAGTGTGCTATTTGCATTTGGAATATGTTGCTGGCAACTCTCAATATGAGATCCAAAGAGCTGTCACTATCAGTGAAGCAAGCCATCATTAGGCTGAAAAAACAAAACAAACCCATCAGAGAGATAGCAAAAACATTAGGTGTGGCCAAATCAACTGTTTGGAACATCCTTAAAAAGAAAGAATGCACTGGTGAGCTCAGCAACACCAAAAGACCCAGAAGACCACGGAAAACAACTGTGGTGGATGATTGAAGAATTCTTTCCCTGGTGAAGAAAACACCCTTCGCAACCGTTGGCCAGATCAAGAACACTCTCCAGGAGGTAGGTGTATGTGTGTCAAAGTCAACAATCAAGAGAAGACTTCACCAGAGTGAATACAGAGGGTTCACCACAAGATGTAAACCATTGGTGAGCCTCAAAAACACGAAGGCCAAATTAGAGTTTGCAAAACAACATCTAAAAAAGCCTTCACAGTTCTGGAACAACATCCTATGGACAGATGAGACCAAGATCAACTTGTACCAGAGTGATGGGAAGAGAAGAGTATGGAGAAGGAAAGGAACTGCTCATGATCCAAAGCATACCACCTCATTAGTGAAGCATGGTAGTGGTAGTGTCATGGCGTGGGCATGTATGGCTGCCAATGGAACTGGTTTTATTGTATTTATTGATGATGTGACTGCTGACAAAAGCAGCAGGATGAATTCTGAAGTGTTTCGGGCAATATTATCTGCTCATATTCAGCAAAATGCCTCAGAACTCATTGGAGAGCGTTCACAGTGCAGATGGACAATGACCCGAAGCATACTGCGAAAGCAACCAAAGAGTCTTTTAAGGGAAAGAAGTGGAATTTTATGCAATGGCCAAGTCAATCACCTGACCTGAACCCGATTGAGCATGCATTTCACCTGCTGAAGACAAAACTAAAGGGAAAATGCCCCAAGAACAAGCAGGAACTGAAGACAGTTGCAGTAGAGGCCTGGCAGAGCATCACCAGGGATGAAAATCAGTGTCTGGTGATGTCTATGCATTCCAGACTTCAGGCTGTAATTGACTGCAAATGATTTTCAACCAAGTATTAAAAAGTAAAAGTTTGATTTATGATTGTTAATCTGTCCCATTACTTTTGGTCCCTTAACCACTTCCCGACCGCCGTATGCAAAATGACAGCCGGGAAGTGGCTTATTTATCCTGACTGGATGTCATATGCCGTCCTCAGGATAACAAGCCACCGCGCGCCCGGGGGGCGCACATAGCGGCGATCGGTGGTGTGGGAGGTCAGTCTGACCCCCTGCAATACCGGTCTCGGTAAAACGCTTCGATCCGAAGCACTTTACCATGTGATCAGCCGTGACCAATCACGGCTGGTCTGCAGACCTGAGGAGTGGAGAGCCGATCGGCTGCTCTCCTGACAGGGAGGGTTTGTGCTGATGATTTATCAGCACAGCCCTCCCTCGGATCGCCACCCTAGACCACCAGGGAGCCTGCCCAGGGACCACCAGGGATGTGCCCACCCAGAACCACCAGGGAGCCGACCAGGGACCACCAGGGAGCCGATCTGGACCACCAGGGAGAACCCCCTAGACCACCAGGTAAGTGACATAATGCTCAGTGTGGATGGCACTCAGTGCCACCTTCAGATGCCACCCTAGACCACCAGGGAATGAGCCCCTATTGGTGTATATGCCCACCAGTGCCCCTATCAGTGCCCACCAGTGCCCCTATCAATGGATACCAGTGCCACATATCAGTGCCCACCATTGCCACCTACCAGTGCCCACCTATCAGTGCCACCTATCAGTGCCCAGTGCCGCCTATGAGTGCCAATCAGTGCTGTCTATGAGTGCCCATCAGTGCCACTTAGCAGTGTCCGTCAGTGCTGCATATCAGTGCCCATCAGTGCTGTATATCAGTGCCACCTCTCAGTACCCGTCAGTGCTGCTTATCAGTGCCGCCTAACAGTGCTCATCATCGCTGCATATAAGTGCCTCATCATCAGTGCCACCTCATCAGTGCCGCCTCATCAGTGCCAATCAGTACTGCCACATCAGTGCCCATCAGTGTAGCCTCATCCGTGCCCACCAGTGATGGAGAGAATTTACTTATTTACAAAGTTTTGTGACAAAAATAGAGAATTTTTTTTTTTTCAAAATTTTGGGTCTTTTTTTATTTGTAGAGCAAAAAATAAAAACCGCAGGAGTGATCAAATACCACCAAAAGAAAGCTCTATTTGTGGGAACAAAATGATAAAAAATCTGTTTGGGTACAGCGTCGCACGACCGCGCAATTGTCATTCAAAGCGCAACAGCACTGAAAACTGAAAATTGGTCTGGTAGTAAAGTGTTCTAAGTGCATAGTATTGAAGTGGTTAAAAAGTGGGAGGCACATATACAAACTGTTGTAATTGCTACACCGTTCACCTGATTTGGATGTAAATACCCTCAAATTAAAGCTGAAAGTCTGCAGTTAAAGCACATCTTGTTCGTTTCATTTCAAATCCACTGTGGTGGTGTATAGAGCCAAAAAGATTAGAATTGTGTCGATGTCCCAATATTTATGGACCTGACTGTATACAAGCATTTCATTGCAATGGTAAAATAGTACAAAGAGACTGGCCTCAATGTCATAATAATATAAAAAATGTGTAAAATATGTACATGATTTAATAAAATAACCGGCTCATAGGCCATCAGTAATGATTATAATGCATCAAATTAAAGTCCAACGCGTTTCGTTGGATACTGCCAATTCCTGAGGGGCAGATGCAATAATACTCTGAAACAAGAAAGGACATGAGTAACCAGAAAAATAGTACATCTAAAAGATGACAAAAAATGTATATCTATGACAGGTAAAGAGGGACAAAGTAATTGTTCCTTTGTATACTCACAAATGCTGCATGGCCACAGCTAGAGGACCGAAACTGCAAACAATGTCCACCACGGGAGCTGAGGTGACTGGGGCACGTAGAAGCAGACAGGAGCACATAACAATATCCAAAAACGTGTACAGAGAACGGTGACTGGGGGCTCCACTTGTGTGGCTATAATTAAAAAGTGTATTATATAATATCAAAGACATATAGTATATTTTAAGCGTGTGGCTGATATATTAAATCCCACAATGAGGGGAACCTCACTTGATATGTAATCACCACTCTAGATCTGTCACCACATTCATCCAGCTGCAGGTGCAGGCATCTCCTAGATCTGTAATTCACAATGGACACCTCCCAAATACATATGTACATATCCGTCCAATCTGATAGAGCTTGAGCTATTTTGCAAAGAAGAATGGGCAAAAATGTCACTCTCTAGATGTGCAAAGCTGGTAGAGACATCCCCAAAAAGACTTGCAGCTGTAATTGCAGTGAAAGGCGGTTTTACAAAGTATTGACTCAGGGGGGGTTGAATACAAACGAACACCACACTTTTCACATATTTATTTGTAAAAAAAATGTTAAAAACCATTTATCATTTTCCTTCCACTTCACAATTATGTGCCACTTTGTGTTGGTCTATCACATAAAATCCCAATAAAATACATTTATGTCTTTGGTTGTAACATGACAAAATGTGGAACATTTCCAAGGGCATGCATACTTTTCAAGCCACTGTATATGTATATCAGGCTAAAATTTGGTATTTGATATAAGGTATTTGGTATTTGATATAAGGTATTTGATCAGGAAATACTTCCTGATGATGGCCGCTGTTCATTGGCCGAAACGCGTCGAAGTTTGATTACGTCATCGCGACGCAGCTCCGAGTTGTTTGAGCAGGAACACGCGAACGGGAACCGGCCGAACGATCGCCACCCGAATGGGTTGATTCCCCAAACAATCAGCTGCTTTTAAGCCTGGTGCCGGGATATGCGGGCACCCTAACATGTAAGTGTAACTTTCATTCAATGCTTTTTTAGCCTTTTTATATAATAAAACCGTTCAGACATATTTGCACAATGAGTTTCTCCTCCTCTCATTTATGATCCACTTATGTGATGGAGTAAACCATTGAAGTACAGCGACAGAGGAGAGCCACAGAGGGGATTATACCCAAACAAGCTTATTCTGACCACACTAGTGATAGGTGGTCACTGGAGTGACGGTGAGTGCACATCCATGTGGGGCACAACCAGCACAGATTGCAACTCCTTCATCCATCTGAGCACGAGCACTTTATATGGGAATATTTGTCCTGCTTCTATACCTGTGTATTTCTTTGCTGCCTCTTTCTCTTATTGAAAGTGACTCATGGACTAATTAATTATCACCCATAATTGTTTGACTCAGCGCGGAGGTCCTTGTTAATATATTACATGGTTAGCGATTCTTATATTCTTAAATTAATGTTCATGCTAACTACAAATATGGCTGTAATGTCATTCACAAGTGGGTCTCATACACACAACATTTCCTGGCATTAAAAGGCCTTACAGGATGGCAGAGGAACCTGCTCTATTGACTATTCATGGGTATAGGATTCGAACACTGCAAGGTATAGCTCAAAAACTACTTTGAGGAGAGGACAGGGCTACAGAATACTTATTGGTATATTTTGTGGATCACATACTTAAAGGGTTAGTTCACCTTTAATTAAATACCCTATGCAGTCCATAAACACCATTCCATAATGCAAAACTAATCTCATTTTGAAAATAAGCGGAGTAAAATCTGCCCCAAACGCTTCTGATATTTTTCACAGCTCCGTTCTGTCCTGCCCTCATCTCTAGGATGGACCGGCCATTAGGATGAGTACCTTCTAGCAGTACAAGAGCGAGTGCCGTCCTTCTGAACCCTGCAAATGAGCAATGCTATCTCTTGTCCTTGCAGATGACCTCAGCAACTGCGGCACCATCACAGCCACTGCGTTCATCCGCTCAGCAGAGAGCACAATGTGCATGTGCAGGGCTCTGAAGGATGGCATTCGCTCCTATAATGCTAGGGGGCGTTCATCCTAACAGCAGGGCTTTCTTAGAAAAGAGGACAGGATGGAGCTGTGAAAACTATCAGAGGCTTTGGGGTAGGCTTCACTTGGTGCACATTACATGCACCTGAACGTTCTTTCTTTGGTCGTACGATCGTGTAGTGCAGTCAGTATGCTAGATACAACAGCCAACATACGATTTGAGACGTACGATCGTCGTCCCGTGTGTACGAGACTTTACTGTGTTGCTGCTCCAACCTTATTTGCAATATTCAATAGCAGCACAAATACATAACCGTTAAGTGACTCTTGTGGTAAAAAATGTTAACAAGAGAATATGCAAGTATATAAATATCCACTATAAATTTTGAAGTAGATGTCAATTTGGTTTAGGTACATTTTAATTAAAAACAAATTAAAGCTTTATTACATTTAGAAATTTGGCAGATCTTAGGGAATTGTACTATATTACCAGGATTGGATGTTTTTACATATCCACAGATGCCATGTTGAAAGTATCTAGAGAGGTTCAGTTTTGTAAGAAGTCAGAAGGATGAGAATAGTTACTTACATTTTATTTCACTTTCAGGAATACTTTGCAGCTGAGTAAGGCTGGGTTTACACTATCCGACACAAAAACGGTCAGACTTTTGATTCTACTTTGCCCTGCAACATCGGTCCTACTTCTGTACTACTTTGGTCATACTTCCATCTGACTTGAAGGAAAAGGTAAGATTTTGCTCCGACTTTGAAATAGTGACTTGTCCTTTGACCAATCAAAACAATCCCAGTGTGAGATAAATTCCTTTTACTGCTGCTGTAATCACCAAGTCGGATGTCGCAAGTCGGATGGTTAGAACAAGGATCCGACTTTGATCCTACTTCAATGATATTCAATGGACTGAAGTAGGACCAAAGTCAGACCAAAGTAGTACAGGAACCTTTTTTCAAAGTCGGACCGACTTGTGTCGGACCAGTTAAGACGACTCTCATAGGGAAACATTGATTATGTGTCGTAATGCGACTTGTGCTCACAATGTCGGTCCATTTGTCGGACAAGTGTGAACTCAGCCTTAGGCTGGGTTCACACTAGTCCGATTCTCGGACCGACATGAAGAGCACAAGTTGCATTACGTCATAAAAACAATGATTCCCTATGAGAGCCGTCTTAACT
>BLSH010191437.1:2216479-2249874 GCA_018402905.1 Glandirana rugosa
GAAATTATTATATCTGTACTAAAATAATTAGTCTGTGACATTTAGGACACACTGTTAGTAACAAAATTCAAAGTTAGATAAATTTTTTTTTGACGGTACCACCACATCGACTCATAAGACTTTTACCCAGTGGGCAAATGTCGTTACAGTTTCTTTATGTAGTTAACCTTATCTTTTATATTTAGCCTTAAAGTAAAGGGAATACCATTAGGGGGAATCCGAAGTACGTGTGTTCTGCAATTTTTTTTTTACAAGAGTTTTGCAATCATCGAAACATCACTCAAAAAGTCGCAAAAACTCGTCATCGCAAAAACTCGCAAAAAGAAAAAAAAAGTTACCAAAAAAAAAAAAAAAAAACGCTCAAAAACACTACTGCTCAAAAACGCGTCTTACCAAAGTTTTTGGTCCATTGAAAAAAAAAGAAAAACGCTCAAAAACGCTACTGCTCAAAAACGCTGAAAAACTCACTACAAAGCTACTAACGTTTTGAGAACATTTTTTTTTTAACGTCTTGTGTGCATGAAGCCTAAGGGGGATTACCATAAGGGAAATGAAATTCCGATTTATATTTTCTATTCCAATTGATGTATTTCTTTGACATTGCTGTAAACGGGTGACCCATTTTCAGAATACTCAGCTACACCACCATGGCAGTTTTTTTTTAAATAGATTGAAACTTAAAACAATGATTGTCACACAGGATTTACAGTGTCTGATTAATAAAATCATGTCTATATTATTAAAGACAGTATATTTCTTCACCTGTTACATAAAATTTCTTTACAGTTACAATATGTATACCTTGACAATAACTCCATCATTTCATTTTTACATTTCTGTTAAAAATCTATCTATAAAAAAATTAAATTAAAAAGTCCCCATGTCTTCGTATTCTTATCCGTGCTTATTGTTTCAGTATTTAAAATCACAGAAAATATCAAGTCTTTATTATAAAGGTATTTGAATCATTTTCTTCCATTGAGAACAAGATAGCTTGAACTTTTCTCTGAGTCATTTTGCTTGACTTTTTATCTCTTCGTGGCATCCACCTGGGCAAACTTATAGCTTTGCACTAATTCTCTTTAGCACTCTGTTGTCTCCTTCCTGCTGTGGCTGAGGATAATACGCCCATGGAGCTCTTGTGCTGGGAATGCCCGCAATGGGAGCCTGGATGGTGTTATCAGGAATGTTAAAGGCGGAAACTACCTTCAGGGCATCATCTTTCACCAGCTTGCACAGCTCCAGTAACTGTAAAACAAAACAAAAAGACCTGTAAGCAGGATACACAGCGATTTACTCTATGGTAACTCACCCAGACCATTGGACTAATTTGATTTATAAGCAAAGGTCAATCAGCGCAGCTTCCCTAATCAAATGCCCTAAAAGCAGCTGAACACTACGGGCCAATATATCAAATCCCACAGGTAGCAATTCATTCAAAAAAAGTGCTGGACAAATGCTCAAAATTGATATATATACACTATGAACACAAGTGCAATAAATATGTTCTTAAAAGTCCATGATATATACAACACCCCAGTGTCTCAGTGAAGATACAACTTGACAGAGTGCTTCCGTGCAGATCCACCACCATTGATATCACTAGCCGCTCACCTTCATATCATGACCCTTATTACCAGGATCATGTAACGCCTTTTATCCTCAACAAGGATTATGTGATGGTAGTACTCCTACAACAGATCCCCACGGGTGTTGACTAGAGATACTCGTCAAAACAGAAAAACAGCCGGCTACTCCACAATCCTCCGATAATATGAATTCATTCATATACCATACCAGCGAGTACAAAAAGAAGAAAGCGAACGTGTTTCGCCTGGCAAGCCTTGTTCACTTGCCAGCCTTCAGGTGCAGTGAACAAGGCTTGCCAGCCGAAACACGTTTGCTTTCTTTTTTTTTGTACTGGTATGGTGTATGAATGAATTCATATTATCAGAGGATTGTGCAGTAGCTGGCTGTTTTTCTGTTTTGACCAGTATCTGGTATCATGGTGTATGGGAAAGCACCGTGGCGCAGGCACCCAGGATATCACATTCCAGATTCATCTGTATTCCACTGATCAGAGTGTAGCAATAGAGTGGTTGCATGTTGACTAGAGATAATGGAATCCACATTCACAATATTCCACACCGTTATGGATAGGATGCTCAGCCCCGATCTTTCATTTTACATGGATGATTAGCACTGTTGTGTACATAACAGTGCTGGAGCAGGGCTGAATGGGGCGCCAGGAGGGAGCTTTGAACAAACTGTTTTGCACCTTTCTTTCTACCATTGAGACCAGGCAGAGACACAAGTGATCTGGCCACCCTGCAGCAAGTATAAATTTAAGATGTGTTGAGATCACATTACATGACTTCATCTAATCATCCAGGTAAAATGAAAGATTGAGCATCCTATCCATAGTGGTGTGGAATATTGTGAATGTGGATTCCATTATCTCTAGTCAATACCCGTGGAGATCTGTTGTAGGAGGACTACCATCGCATCCTTGTTGAGGATAAAAGGCACTACTGATCCTCATAATAAGGGTCATGATATGAAGGTGACCGGCTAGTGATATCAGTGGTGGTGGATCTGCACGGAAGCACTCTGTCAAGTTGTATCTTCACCGAGACACTGGGGTGTTGTATATATCATGGACTTTTAAGAACATATTTATTGTACTGTGCTCATAGTGTATATATATGAATTTTGAGCATTTATCCAGCGCTGCACTTTTTTAAAATTAATTTGATTTAAAGCAAATAGTGCAAGCAACCTAGACTTTGCAGCTGGTTGCTGCTGCATAATCAGCACTCTGTTGAATATTTATACCACTATTATAGAATCATATCTATGTACTGGCATATTCTTATGCAGGAGGTTGCACAATGTGGGTTGAAGCAACAGGTGATCTGCATCAGATTCTCATCACTGCATGCAAAGACATTTTAGTGCTGGACCCCTTTTTTTATTTTATTTAGAGACTTCTTGTTATTTCAAATACAAAGTATCTCACAAAAGTGAGTACACCCCCCACATTTTTGTAAATATTTTATTATACCTTTTCATGTAACAGCACTGAAGAAATTACACTTTGCTACAATATAAAGTAGTGAGTGTACAGCTTGTATAACAGTGTACATTTGCTGTCTCCTCAAAATAACTCAACACACAGCCATTAATGTCCAAACCGCTGGCAACAAAAGTGAAATTGTCAAAATTGGGCCCAATTAGCCACTTTCCCTCCCTGGTGTCATGGGACTCGCTAGTGTTACAAGGTCTGAGGTGTGAACGGGGAGCAGGTGTGTTAAATTTGGTGTTATCGCTCTCACTCTCTCATACTGGTCACTGGAAGTTCAACATGGCACCTCATGGCAAAGAACTCTCTGAGGATCTGAAAAAAAGAATTGTTGCTCTACATAAAGATACCCTAGGCCAGGGGTAGGGAAGCTGCGGCTCTCCAGCTGTTGTAGAACTACATTTCCCATCATGCTTCTGGGAGTAATTATATCCATCAGCCTTGCACTGCCTCGTGGGAAATGTAGTTCTACAACAGCTGGAGAGCCGCAGGTTTCCTACCCCTGCCCTAGGCTATAAAAAGATTGCCAAAATCCTTAAACCGAGCTGCAGCACGGTGGCCAAGACCATACAGTGGTTTAACAGGACAAGTTCCACTCAGAACAGGTCTCGCGATGGTCGACCAAAGTTGAGTGCACATGCTCAGCGCCATATCCAGGGATTGTCTTTCGGAAATAAAAGTATGAATGCTGCCAGCATTGCTGCAGAGGTTGAAGGGGTGGGGGGTCAGCCTGTCAGTGCTCAGACCATACGCCGCACACTGCATCAAATTGGTCTGCATGGTTGTTGTACCAGAAGGAAGCCTCTTGTAAAGATGATGCACAAGAAAGCCTGCAAACAGTTTGCTGAAGACAAGCAGACTAAGGACATGGATTACTGGAACCATGTCCTGTGGTCTGATGAGACCAAGATAAACTTATTTGGTTCAGATGGTGTCAAGCGTGTGTGGCAGCAACCAGGTGAGGAGTACAAAGACAAGTGTGTCTTGCCTTACAGTCAAGCATGGTGGTGGGAGTGTCATGGTCTGGGCTGCATGAGTGATGCCGGCACTGGGGAGCTACAGTTCATTGAGGGAGCTCTGAATGCCAACATGTACTGCGACATACTGAAGCAGAGCATCATCCCCTCCCTTCGGAGACTGGGCTGCAGGGCAGTATTCCAACATGGTAACGACCCCAAACACACCTCCAAGACGACCACTACCTTGCTAAAGAAGCTGAAGGTAAAGATGATGAACTGGCCAAGCATGTCTCCAGACCTAAACCCTATTGAGCATCTGTGGGGCATCCTCAAACGGAAGGTGGAGGAGTGCAAGGTCTCTAACATCCACCAGCTCCATGATGTCATCATGGAGGAGTAAAAGAGGACTCCAGTGGCAACCTGTGAAGCTCTGGTGAACTCCATGCCCAAGAAGGTTAAGGCAGTGCTGGAAAATAATGGTGGCCACACAAAATATTGACACTTTGGGCCCAATTTGGACATTTTCACTTAGGGGTTTCCTCACTTTTGTTGCCAGCGGTTTAGACATTAATGGCTGTGTGTTGAGTTATTTTGAGAGGACAGCAAATTGACACTGTTATACAAGCTGTACACTCACTACTTTACATTGTAGCAAAGTGTAATTTCTTCAGTGTTGTCACATGAAGAGATATAATAAAATATTTACAAAAATGTTAGGTGTGTACTCACTTTTGTGAGATACTGTATACAGTGTGTGGACAATTATTAGGCAAGTGACTATTTTGAACAAATCATATTTATGCATATTGTCCAACCCCAAGCTGTATAAACTTGAATGCTTATTAGATTTAACCATATCAGGTGATGTGTATTTATGTAATGAGGGAGGGTGTGGCCTAAGGAGATCAACTCCCTATATCAAGGTGTGCATAATTATTAGGTAGCTTTTCCTCAGGCAAAATGGGCCAAAAAGAGAGATTTAACTGACTGAAAAGTCAAAAAATTTAAAAAGCCTTTCAGAGGGATGAAGCGCTCTTTAAATTGCTAAGATATTGGGGCGTGATCATAGAACCATCAAACGTTTTGTTGCAAATAGTCAACAGAGTTGCAAGAAAGATGTTGAGAAAAAAAGACACAAATTAACAGCCAAAGATTTGAGAAGAATCAAACGTGAAGCTACCAGGAACCCATTATCCTCAGTGATGTCATTTTCCAAAACTGCACTCTACCTGGAGTGCCCAGAAGAACAAGGTGTTTAGTGCTTAGAGACAAGGCCAAGGTAAGGCAGGCTGAAACCCGACCACCACTGAACAAGACACATACGTTGAAATGCCAAGACTGGTCCAAGAAATATCTGAAGACAGATTTTTCAAAGGTTTTATGGACTAAAGAGATGAGTATGACTCTTGATGGACCAGATGAATGGGCTTGTGGCTGGATCAGCATTCCCCTTCTAATCAGGCGCCAGCAAGGTTATTTTTTTTTTGGAAATGTCAGAAACATTTATTTGTAAATTTTGTTTTTATTTTGTTTATTATTCTCATGTTAAGGCTACATTCACACCTAGGCGACTTGCGATCCGACTTGTGTCACCCCAAGTCGCCTCAAATCGCTTGACATCCGAAATCCCATTGAAATGAATGGGAACCATCTTAATATACACTACTGAAGTCGCTCCGACTTCAAGGCGACTTCAGAAAAGGTTCCTGTACAACTTCAAGGTGACTTCTATCCGACTTGTGCCCATAGAATTCAATGGAAGTCGCCTCCAAGTCGGATCTCCCATCTATATTGAAGCGACTTTACAGTTTAAAAGAAAATAATATTTGGCAGCAAACCCCTCCCTCCCTACTCTAATTGGCCACAGGCAAAGTCGCCTGGCATGGAGTCACGTTGTAAGTCCCCGAAGTCGCGCTGAAGTCGCCTTCCATTCGCCTAGCAAAGTCGCCCCTGAAGTCGGATTGCCTAGGTGTGAACTGTGCCTTACAGATGAAAATAAACAAGTGAGATGGGAACATTTCTATTTTTCATTTAGTTGCATAATAATTCTGCCCACTAATAGTTGCCCAATAATTGTGCACAAATAGATATTCTCCTAAGGAAGCCAAAACCTCATTTTTAATTTCTTACATATTCAGGTTTGAGGTTTATTAACATTTTGGATTGACCGAGAGCACTGTAATTATTCAATAGTGAAATTAATCCTCAAAAATATAGCTTGACTAATAATTGTGTACATAGTTTATATACTGAAGGCATAAAGAACTTTTGAAAAGTGAATGTTAATTTAACTTACTAGACATGTGATGCTGTTGGGTTGATTTGCTAAAGGCAAAAGGCTGTTAACTTTTCAAGCGGATTTGCCTCAAAGCTTATTGAATGTAGTAAAGTTTTACATTGCAGAGGATACCAGGATGCAAGGAAAATAAAAAAAAATTGCATTTTTGCTTGCGCAGGATTGGATGATGGAGATCAGCAGAGCTTAACCTGATTCACTAAGCTTTGGGGCAAATTCCCATGCAAAGTGCAATTTCACTTGCAAAGTGAACAGGTTATTTGCCTTTAATAAATCAACCCGAGTGTTTATTCAAGTAATCCTGCGCAAGAAAGAATCTTAGGACTTTCTTTGCTAAATGGACACTTTGAATGAACATTAGTAATATTAATTGCAATGTGCTACATATCATTGCTGGATATAGCAGTGAAAATGCTCAGTGTAATAGTGAACACGTATACACCATTGCCACTGTGAATATGCCAATATAAATGAGACAGTTAAAGTTCAACTCTGGATCCAGGCCCCTACAGTGGTCCCATTTCCCCTCTTTCTATCCTTTCCTAAGGTAGAGTCCATGATGATGTAGAGAGTAGCGCTGATGTCATTACGTCAGCAACCCTCTCTACATCATTACACTATAAACTAAGGGACATCATGCTGGTGTTCCTTAGAGGGTGGGCCTATGAAGGCCTGCACTCACAGTGTGTCTTCTACAGGACAAATTATTATTTTGGATTTAAAGTGGCACTTTAGTCAGAAAATTAAGTCTAGATAGAGGACTTCATGCTGGCCACTATTGCAGGTATAGCTACGTAAAACATTAAAAATAAGTGCTTATAAAGTTTAAAATCCAGTAATACACTGTCTTATCCTGCTCTGTGCAGCTGCAATTGTTCTCTATTCTCGGCACTGTGCCAAAATCAGAGAAGTGAGGGAGTCCCACCAGAGGCCGATCAGCTGACAGCTTAAAGATTAACAGCTGCTGAAGGGGGAGGAAGCAACAGGAATGATACAGACTGTGCCGAGGAAGGACTAATTAGGGAGAGAGACAAGAAAAAACAGAAGAGGTGACAAGACAAACTCTGCTGCCAGGGAGACACAAAAGAATTAAAGTACTTGTAAAGATTTTTTCTTTGTAAAATAACAAACATGTCATACTTACCTGCTCTGTGCAAGGGTTTTTAACAGAGCGGCCCTGATCCTCCATTTCTGGTGTCCCGGCAGCGCTCCTGGCTTCCCCTCTTCATCGGGTGCCCCCACAGAGAGATGCTTTCCATGCATCCATTGACACAGACAGCAGGACACGGCCCCGCTCCTGGCTCCCGTGTCACTGGATGTGATTGGCAGCAGCGGGAGCCAATGGCTCTTGCTGCTATCAATCTATCCAATGAGGACCCAAGCCAGCGGCTGGAGTTTATGGGCTCATGCTAGTTGCTGGAACGATCAGGTTCAGGTAAGTAAAAGGGAGGCTCTGGGGGGTAGCTGCAGTGCAGAAGGTTTTTCACCTTAATGCATAAAATGCATTCAGATCAAAAACCTTGAGGGTTTACAACTCCTTTCAACTTACCTGAGCACTGTGCATATATGCAGCATTCCCCTCTAGCTGAGCCAAGACATACAATGTCCCTGCATACTGCAGGGTATATATATGTGCCCTGTAGTATTTAGAGTGTACCTACAGTTATATTCACCATACTTAAAGTAAAATTGCATCTTTGGTGCAGTCAGTATGGTAAGCCCCCAGCCCTATACTCACCTGTTTCTGAGGTATTGCTCACTTGACTGCATGGACCCTTATCAAAATGTTTCCGGCCAAGCCCAAGCATGCACTCTGAACTCCTATGCAATCCTATGGACTTCCAAGCATAAGCAGATTCTCAGAAATCCATAGGACTTAATACTAATACAGAGTTCATTTTGGGCCTGATCAAAAACATTTTTGACAAGTTGCTGTGTGATATCTTGCAGGACTGGGTACAGTTGGGTATGAGACTTAGAAGAGGGTGTCAACTAGAAAAATGTAATTGCACCAAAGGTTGCATTATCACTGAATGCAACACCAATACCTACAAGAGTACAGTATGTCCGGGTATCATTTGCCAGTGCAACAAATCTCTTTAAATAGTGGGTATCCAAGTCCAAAGCAATACACTGTTATTAAAATGTAATGACGGTCCAATGTAAGACAGATTCAAGCTACAAATATTATATGCCATCCTTTGCACTAAAAAAAAGCTATTTGTCACAAGCTATCTTTAAAATGTGTAGTGTATCACTTTGTTAAATCTTTACTAACACCACACACTTTCCATACCCTTTTACTTTGGAAGTTCCTCTTAAAGCTGAAATATTCTTAATGAAGGTTAAACAGAAGTAAAGAGCACTAAAATGCTTGCCTTACTATAGCCCCATACACACTATTAGATTTTCTGTAGACTTTGTCTTCAGATTTACCAAAACCATAGACTATGAGGTCAAATCTTAAGAGTTTCAATTTGCATGCAATCAGGCAGGCCCTTGTACTACATGGTTTTGGTAATTCTGAAGACACATGGGTTGACGATCGTATACAACAGGTCGTACGAATTACCGCTGTATGCTAAATCGACTGTTAGTACGCGCGATTAGAACAGCCTATGTACAACGGTTGTACAACAGAAGTTGTATGAGCAGACTAGAAAACTTTGGTAATACGACAAGCGGTCGTATGACCGTTGTATCGTGTGTGCAGAGAAGTTGGTCCAACAAGTTGTATTGTGCAAAACACGCATGCTCAGAAGTCAGGAACGGCCGGATGCTAATTACATGCACCTGAACTTTCTCTTTATACGTTCATAACACATCACTACATTTGGCTTGGTCATACGAACGTTTTGTGCATGTCAGTACGCGAGATACAACAGCCAACATATGATTTGGGCCGTTCGGTCGTACAATTGTCGAACCGCGTGCACGAGGCTTAACTCTTCTCTAGCTTGCAATTATTCCTCTCTCTGCTATCAGTCACATAAACTATTTCAGGGCATTGGCAAGGAGCCTTTGTCATAGAGGAGGTGTGAGTTTTGGTAGTCGGCTACACGTTCGGCAGGCCACCTGACCAATAGATATCTTTTTTAATCATCATTTGAGAAGGCAATATGTTTGTAAGAATCTTGGTTAAACTTTAACAGTTGCTGTGTATTTTGCTTTGTATAATGGTTGTAAAGTGCTGTAGTAAACATACTGTAGGTATACTAGAAATTCAGATAATGGATATAGGTCTGTAGCTCTTTAAATGCACTATGCATTTACTTACCAAGTTTCCTTTACAAACAGCTAATGTGTATTTTGGCTATTTATGTTTAGCTTTTCTTTGTAAGGCCTCTTGCACACAGCACTGATGTTCGAGCTTCTGCTTTTTTTGGACACAATTTCAGGCATTCAATTTGCGCAAATTTGTGTGTATTTATGTTCGTATTTGCACATACAGTATATGTATGTTTGCGTGCACAATACCTTCCTAGTGAAAATTCATTCATATTTATGCTCATATGCCTGTATTTGTGCACAATACTGACTGGGAATGCACATTTTTCTATTTTGTTTTTTTCTTACTCAAGAATACGCAGCACTTGTGTACAGGCACATTGTAAAGAATGGGCTTCATTTTAGATCAGTAAAAAAAATCCGCTGTACTGAGCCTTTTCAAGCTGCAGTGTGCAAGAGTCCTAAGACTGCTCACAAAGCTCTCGGTTATGGGTCGCCTGACCATTAGCAGTAAAACACTGCTAATCTGTGGCGCTTAGGCGCCGCTATTCGGGCGGCAGCGGTGCGCTTTTAACCTCCCACATTGGCTAGCAGAGCTTCCGAAGCGTTGTACAGCCGCTTCAGAAGCGCTGCCCATTCATTTCAATGGCAGGGGGCGGTGTAGGAGCGGTGTATACATCACTCCTACACCGCCCCAAAGATGCGGCTTGCAGGACTTTTTTTTTACCGTCCTGCAAGTGCACCTCCCCAATGTGAAAGCACTCCGGCTTTCACACTGGGGTGCATTAGGAGGCAGTTCAGAGGCGCTTTACAGGCGTTATTTTTAGCTAAAAAACACCCGTAAAGCTCCTCCGGTGTGAAAGTAGCCTTACTGTTTTTGTGCATACTTAAACATTATTGTAGCAGTATTAGTAGTTTTAAAACAGAATCTACCTTAGTTACATTGTTGAAAAAATACTGGTTCATTCTATTTTGAGTGCACTTTTTTAATTACTTGAAAGGCAATTTTTCAAATGACTGCTTACTTTAATATTTAATCTATTTCATTATCTATGACAGCAAATATTTATTTACTTCTACACTAAAAAAAGGAAAGGAAACTTTAATAAGCATGCTTTAATAGCTGTGTGGAGTTGCCGAAACTAGATTTTCTTTTTCCTAAAACATTTTTTTCCCATCCAGTGCAGAACCAGAACAAATTTGGCTTTTTTCTGTGATGCATCAGTATAACCAATAATAGTTTTATTTTTTCGTCTACTACGTCTAGATTTTCCTATGTTTGATATAAGCTGCATTTTCTCTTTACTGTTAAGGCCTCATGCACATAGGACGTTTAAAAAACGTTATAAAAACATCAGTAGCTTTTTTGAACTTTTTTGAGCGTTTTTACATTAGCGTTTTTGAGCAGCGTTTATCGGCGTTTGAGTGTTTTTACAGCTGAAAAACGTCTCTCAGCACCTTCTAGTCTTGGGTTTTTTTTACAGCTCAAAAAAGCCCCAGCCAAAAACAGTTGATAACAGCCTATGTGTGCATGAACACATAGGATAAGATGATGGAGAGTTTATTGATTGTAGGGAAAAAAATCTGATGCTAAAAACAGCTGCTGTAAAAATGTCCAAAAATGTCCTGTGTGCATGAGGCCTAACTGTTGTATTTTTTTTCTTTTACCAGGACAATTCATAAGACAGAAGGGAATAGATTCTCACAGCATGAGCTCCGGGTGTATTTCCTGAAGACAAATAATTACTATTACAAACACTGCTCGCTAACTCCTACATTTACGAGAGAACATAGCCCAGCCCTGGAGGAGCACAGGAGTAAAACGGAAAACATACAAGGTAAGTCAAATTGAATATATTCTCATACAATTATACCACTTTCTTTCTGTGCATGTATATGTAGAACATTTATTAGAGACAACAACTGGCTTTTCACCGTTGTGTGTTAGTTTTATTTTTGGGTATACCTTGCTGTTGGCTGAGCTTTTTTTTAGATATTATGATGCACTACCTTACTGTTCTCAATAGATTTGGAGAGTTGTCAGATAAGGATGAAGGTAGGAAATTTACAGAAATAGAAGATTGGGATACGAAGGGCTTGTTTACAACAGACACATTGGGGTGATTTACTAATAGCAAATAGACTTTTCACTTTGCAAGGGAATTTCCACTTTCCAGGGAAATTTTCCCTAGCTTTGTGAATGAGCTCTGCTGAATTGCATCATCCAAACAACAGTACAAACAACTGCCCACTGCCCCACCTATAACTGTCCTTCGCAGCAAGAAGCATATGGAAGGGTGACGCATGTCAAACAAAACCAAAGGAAATTCCCAGCTCAACTCACCAGCCAGCTTGGAACCAAATTCTCCTGTCCAACAATTTGTATTAAAAACAGGGGTTTGCACACATTTACAAATACATGCATAAGCAGCAGAGCCACTTCATGGCACCCAGGTATTATCAGCAGTCCTAACTCTGTAAATTTATAAGAGCCTCCATAGTAGAAGCACATGCATTCTAATGGGTAGATATAGTGTGCTAACTAAACCCTGTTTTTAATGCAAATTATTGGACAGGATAATTTGGTTGGCTGCAACTTGGCTGGAGAGTTGAGCTGAGAATTTCCTTTGGTTTTGTTTGACATACATCGTCCTTCCATGTGCTCCTTGCTGCAAAAGCCAGTTATAGGTGGGGGCAGTGGCCATTTGTTTATACTGTTGGAATACTGGTGAGGGGACGCACTTGACACCTCTGCTGCCATTGTGCTATATGCTGGGTGTCCAGTGCGCCCCCGTGCCTTTAACCACTTCTCGTTGGGCGGACGTCATATGACGTCGCTGCCTTTGAGAAGTGATATCTGAATGGTACCTGCAGCTGCAGACACCATTCAGATATTGTTTTTTAGAGCCGGTGATTCTAAAAAAGATAAAAGTGGTCTTAGAGGCGGATTCGCTGTGAGATCACTTTTATCAGCGGTGGGAGAGGTGGGCCCCCCCCCTCCCGCCGCTTTCCCGTCATCTCCGCCGCTTACCGGACCTGCCGGCAGCGGTGGAGATGATCGCATCCACCCCCCCGTGTCCGTGAGCTGACTGAGCAGATGAAGCCACTCACTCGGCTCCATAACACAGCAGGGCGGAAATTACGTCAGAAGTCACGTCCGCCCAAAGGTCTTAAAGGGCTCATTTTTTTTTTTTTTGGCTGTCCTTTTTTTCACATTTTTTTTTTTTTGCATTTTAGTGTAAATATGAGATGTGAGGCCTTTTTGACCCCAGGTCTCATATTTAAGAGGTCCTGGCATGCTTTTTTCTATTACAAGGAATGTTTACATTTCTTGTAATAGGAATAAAAGTGACCAAATTTTTTTTTTTAAAAAGAATGTAAAAATAAAAAGTAAAAAGCAAACTAAATAATTACCAAAAAAAAAAATTAAAGCACTCCATCCCGCCGAGCTCGTGCGCGGAAGCAAATGCATACCTAAGTCCCGCCCACATATGAAAACGGTATTCAAACCACAAATGTGAGGTATCGGCGCGATCATTAGAGCGAGAGCAATAATTCTAGCAGTAGACCTCCTCTGTAACGCAAAACTGCTAACCTGTAGAATTTTTTAAATGTCGCCAATGGGGATTTTTAAGTTGCAAAGTTTGTCGCCATTCCGCGAGCGGACGCAATTTTGAAGTATGACAAATTGGCCTAACTTTACTGTTTTATTATTTTTTAACTAAAAAAAATGAATTTTTTTTAAAAAAAATCGTGCTTGTAAGACCGCTGCGCAAACACGGTGTGACATAAAGTTTTGCAACGACCGCCATTTTATTCTCTAGGGTGTTAGAAAAAAAAATAAAATATTTGGGGGTTCTAAGTAATTTTATGGCAAAAAAAAAATGGTTTTAACTCATAAGCACCGAACCCAAAAAAACAGGCTTGGTCTTGTAGTGGTTAAGGAGGGGTGGGCTCCCTCCAGGCTCACCTGCCCTCTATCTATCCATTAGAATGCATGTGCTTCTACTATGGGGTTTTTATAGATTTATAGATTTAGGACTGCAGATAATACTGGGGTGCCGTGGAGTGGTTCTGCAGCTTATGCGTGTATTTGCAAATCTGTGCTAACTAAACCCCTGTTTTTAACGCAAATTGTTGGGCAGAAGAATCCAGTTGTTTCCAGGCTGGCTGGTAAGTTGAGCTGAATATTCTTTGGTTTTGTTTGGCACACAAAAAAAAAAAATCTCTATTTGCCTGGGTGTTTGTTGTCACTGAAAGAAAATCATAGAAAATCTAAAATACGCATATAGCTGCCCCTGAGGGTGGGGGGAAATCCTCCAATGGGAATACCTGTTGCTGCCTAAGGGGGCTTTCCACTCATTTCCTGTAATGTACCAGAGACAGAAAATAGGCCTAATCATTACAAAAAGCTGAAAAAGAGGGGGAAAAGTTGCCATCTGCAGAATTTCAACTTTTATTGATCAAGTGCAGTTTAGAAAAACAAGCCTTACATTTTGCCACAGGCAACTCCTGTTTTTAATTTAATGAGCATAGGCCCTTGTTTATTATAACTGTCATCAACCAATCTAATTTAAACCTGTAATGAAAGATGACAACTGCAGAATAAATGTTTAATTAGCTGCCGTTAGGCAATACAGGCAGTTCTATTGAAATAAATGACAAAAATGGTGTCTTCTTTTATTTTATGTAATCTATTTCAATTAACCACTTGCTACCAAATCATGTACCTGGTATGTCATTTGACTTCAATTGGTTGTACCGGGGTGATGCTTGTCGGCTAGCGGGAGCGGCTTTGATCGGGTTTCAGCTATGGTAACCCGGAAGTGATGTCATGTCACTGCCATCTTAACGGCGTAATTTTTTGAAAATCCAAAGTAATTGAAAATGCCGATCTTGCCGTTTTGAATGCTTTAGAATGCAAAGGAGGGATTTAGGCTCTTATAGACCCCAGATCTCTCCATAAAGAGCACCTGTCACATGCCAAGGATGTTTCGATTGCTTGTGACAGTAATAACAGTGAAAAAAAAAACAAAATTAAAGCAACAGTGTAAAAATGAAAAAATATAAAATAAATGAAATAAAAAAAAAAAAGTAAAGCGCCCCCGTGCTAGCACACAAAGGGGAATGCGTGTGTCGGTCCCGCATTCACACAAACCGCAATGTCCCACACATGTGAGGTATCACCTCAAATGTCGGATCATGAGCAGTAATTCTAGCACTAGACCTCCTCTGTACATCTAAACTGTTAACCTGTAAAGGCTTTTAAAGCGTCATCTACGGATAGTAAAGTTTAAGCCAATTGTGACCGTTGTAAGGGCGAATGCAATTTTAAAGCATGACATGTTTGGTATCTGTTTACTCAGCGTGACATCATCTTTTATATTTTACAAAAAATTGGGTTATGTATTATGTTTCTTTGCATTAAAATCTTAAAAATGTAATTTTTTCCCAAAAATTGTGTTTGAAAAAACGCTGTGCAAATACCGTGTGACATAAAAAAAATGCAAAACCCACCAATTTATTCTCTAGGGCCTCTGCTTTAAAAATATATATGTTTGGGAGTTCTAACTAATTTTCCAGCAAAAAAAAAAAAAAAATGTTCACATGTAAACAAAAAGTGCCAGAAAATGCCCGGCCTTTAAGTGGTTTAAATATTCAGTAATTGTACAAACACGCTGTATAAGCGATATACCATAACAATGTTTATTTTTTTCACTCAGGTAATATTTATTAAAGTTTTTTGGTATGCATAACATAGATCACACAAACATGAAAGATAAGACAAGAATAAAGTTCTATACAAAGACAGCATTTATAACTGAAACAAGCAGATTCAGACGTGGCAGACGTATTACAATATGTGTCAACCTACGAGGTGGACAACATAAGAGGTATAGAGCACTGATGGTTATAGTGACATGTTTATACAGTTACTCATTTAGCACTTATAAAAACCATGAGTTGCTAAAGAAGAAGGTACAGAGACTTTAACAGTGATATCATGTAGATTAACGAGTGGTCGATGAAGGTAAAGTAGGGGAGGATAACCAAGGACACCAAATGTTTTGAAACTTATTTGGACAACCTCTATGCTTGTACGTAAGTTACTCTCTATCAAGAATAGCATTGGAAATGTTTATTTACAGTGCTATTAATGGTTAATTTCTGACTGACACACCTATTCACACATGTTGAGAAATATGAGGAGGTTTTGTGCCTGCCTGATGGATGTTGAGTTTCTCCTTGAATTCATATTTGTACTGAGTGTAGCCTCCGGGCTTCCTGTGTTCTTTAGGAGATAATCGTTACCTCTAGTGTCTAGAAGAGTGAAATACTGACCTGAACTTTTTAACTTTAACTATTTCCATGGTACAATTATAATTACTTTGTTGTTGTTTATTTTTTTTTTAAGTACAATTTGTATCTTTATTAGTATTATAAATAAAGGTGCACACAAACTTTGGTTTGCAATCCTAACTAGTTAAAGGGGATTCCCATAATTGCGCTAAATTGTTTTATTTTTCCTTCTCTTTCCAAAGGTCATTTAAAATCTTTACATGTTCCAGATGTTCTGACTACCAAAAGAAAAGGGATTTTCAAGCACTGAAATCTGAATCTTCTGAGATCATAGTTCTGCTTTTTGCAATACTTCCTGTCCAAACTCTGTACTCCTAAGTCAGGTGATGTGCTACCAACACCAAGCCTTTACTTCTATAGACCTTACATTCGGACTCCAGTCTGCTCTCAAATAAACTAGTTGTACCAAGAAAATAACAGATTTTGTTAAATATTGGGTCACCCCACCAATACATATATTCCTATACTTGGTTAGTTCTGGCACGTTGATCCATACAACAGCATTTTATATATGTCTGTGATTCTGGTGGTGATATATGTGTTCTTAGTTCAGCCCAACTGCCATAGTTACTGCAAAGCCAAAATTTGGTGCTATGCTTAAATGATGGTTGTCCATGTAGAATAAATAATTACACATTGATATTATCAACCCATTAGATTACAGCTGTTAACTGGTACACACCCTACATCTGATATGACCAAATAGATGGGCTGATGCTCATAGAAAGGGTCCTTCATTATGTAAAGGATTATATTACTCAATTTTATTAGCACATAGATCCATTGGCTATCCTTTAGGACAAACAACACACCCACTAATCTTTCCTATACCCCAACTACCACAATCTTTCTGTACCAGCATATAGTACCTACCCTCCTGGGACCTTGTGTAACCTCTTCAGAATTAAACATAAACATATGGTAACTAATATATGTGTGTTATGTAGAATTCTTCTGTTATATCTGTCATCTGGAAATAAGTTTGGTTTTACTTTGTCAATACGATATCCAATCAGAACTATGTTATTGTTTACATTCCAGATAGCAAGGATAATTTGCCACACATTTGTCACAATGTTGAATTGTAAGTCTGTTAACTTGCTGCACATTTTCACTGGCAAGTTGTACACTTGCAGAGCACTTGAAGCACAAGTTCTAGTTGACGCTTTTCCATTTTGTAGCAAATTTGCATGGCAAGTCTCTAGCAAGAGCAAAGTTGCAGTGGTGAGTCTACAGCAAGAGCTCTGCCAGTCACAGTGACCCCCTGTGGTGGGATGACTATTTCACAACATAACCGAACCAAGACTTGCAGCAGACTTGCAGAATGTTTGCAAAGAACGTTGATCTGGAGTAATACAATGCAGACTTGCTGCAATTGTGCAACAAACTTGTGAAGCCTGGCAAGTTTAGCAACAGCTTAGCATGTCATTTTCAAACTTGCAGCTCAATTGCTTACTATCTAGGATACTGTACCTCTGTCAATGTAATAACCAATGAGAAGTATGTTATTGTTATCTCTTGCACTCATAATAAAGCTATAAAAAATGAAATACATAATAGGGAGATCTAATAGATGGACACCTCCAAAATAGAATTGTGGGAATGTGAATAAAAAGAAAAGACTGCAAGGAGATTTTACCTTTGGAGCCTCAGGGTTGCCATGTGCCCCCTGTGGCAAAGGGTGCAAGAGGGGGAGATATGATAGCGAGGAAAAGACCCAAGTGACATGTGGGTGAAAATAGGTGGACATTATCTGATTCTGAGAGGTGATCATGTAGATAAATGAACTAGTCTGCCTGTCTCTGTATTAACTTGTTTAAATGCATAACCCCTCCTACATTCTAGGGAGGAAAAGGGATTGTAAAAGCTTTAACAATGTACAACATAGACAAAATGTTACACTTGTAGACTCTTGGGGAGCTGTTGTGTCTACATGTGCACTTAAAAGATCCAACTGCATGCAAGACTGGCGGCTGAGTGTTGTCCATGTAGATATTAAAGTGGTTAAAAACCCTTACATATAACCATTGAAATGTCTGACCTGAGGTGATACACAGAGAGGAAACAAATGCTCTTACATGAATTGTACCTGATTATCCCAGCCACCTGTCCTGTTCAGCCTTCTGCAACACACCGAATTTACAAGGATCTGTCAGCATCTCTCAGCAGCACAAAGCAGGGGGAGGGGTTCTGTATTCACACACTGCACAGCTCAGGGAATAGAGCTCTGAGCCTGATTGGAGGGAAGGGACAAAACCCCTCCTGACACTACATGGAGAACAAGCACAACTGCGGCTGTCAACCACAGTCTGTGTGCTTGAGCTCCCCCTTCCACCACCATTTTTCTCTTGGAGTTGGGGAAAAGCTGTCAGAAGTGACTCATGCAGATACCAGAGGAACCAGGCTGCAGAAAGAAATCACACTCAGTGCTTTGCATAGAGAAAAGTATGCAGTATAGGATGTGCTTTGTTGGGATTTCATGTCTCAGATTTACAACCAGTTTAAGTGGGATGGCACTCAAAGGGTTAAAGCATAAGTAAGCCTGGGACAACGATCACATTATTGGGTCCCAAACACCGCAGTTATAAGAGTTCAAATGAAAAAGAATATACATTTGCTATAGGTACCAGTGAGGTGTGCATACAGACATCTTTCTAACTTTCACTTTCATCACTTATCCTATTTGCCCCTTCCAATGATCTGACCTCATCCACCCTCCCGCTCCAAAGATGTATACTCTCCTCATCTGATGCTTGCAGTTTTGCTGTTGGTTTACATCCAGCAGTGCAAGTGTTAATTGTCCTGGCAATGACTGTGCATTACAGCCCCATAGACTTCTATATAACAGTGTCCTGAGGCCAGAAACAGTTAGAAATGGTCCCATAGAAGTGTATGCCGCTGTAATTTGCAGAAGAGGCCAGGACAGCGAAGACTTGCGTCACTGGTAGGGTTGCCACATCATCCCTTTAATCCAGGACACATGTTAATTAGACAGGTTCTGTGGCCGATTAACCACTTCAGCCCCGGAAGGATTTCCAGGTTTAGGACCGGAGCCCTTTTTGCGATTCGGCGCTGCGTCGCTTTAACTGACAATTGCGCGGTCGTGCGACGTTGTACCCAAACGAAATTTGCGTCCTTTTTTTCCCACAAACAGAGCTTTCTTTTGGTGGTATTTGATCACCGCTGCGTCATTTCTGATCGCCGCTATAAACAAAAGAAGAGCGACAATTTTGCAAAAAAACCCAAATTTCTTACTTTTTCCTAAAATACAAATCCAAAAAAAAAATATAAAAAAACATTTTTTTTCACCGTTTTTGGCCGATTTATATTCTTCCTCATATTTGCGATAAAAAAAATCGCAATCGGCGTTTATTGATTGGTTTGCGCAAAAGTGGTCGCGTTTACGGATGATGAGAATTCATTTTTGGGGGTTTTAATTTTTTTTAATTTTTTACTAAAAATGGCGGCGATCTGCGATTTTTTGCGGTACTGCGATATTTCAGCGGACATGGCGGAACATTTTGACACTTTTTTGGGACCATTGGCATTTATACAGCGATCAGTGCTATAAAAATGCACTGATTACTGTGTAAATGCCATTGGCAGTGAAGGGGTTAACCTGCAGGGGGCGCGCTAAGGGTTAACTATGTTCCCTGGGCGTGTTCTAACTGTATGGGGGATGCCCTAACAGGGGAAGGGAAGTTATCACAGCCTTCACGTAAAGGAAGGCTGTGATCACAGCCCTTCCCCCTCACACAGAGCGGAGGTCCGTGTTTACATACACGGACCTCCGCTTATTCGCTCCGGGGGGGGCATCGCGGGTGGCCGGCGGCAATGGAAGCCGCCGCACCCGCTCCCTGGCCCCCCCTGGACACAGTGAGCGCGCGGGCGCGCCTCCGGCGGCGCGCGCGCGCTCACTATACACGTTCCCGCAGCCGCCGTCGTATGACGGCGATTTGCGGGAACGAGCCACTTTGCCGCCGTCAATTGCCGATCGGCGGTCGGCAAGTGGTTAAGCTGATAATTAAACTCACTTGGTGCCTTACCTGCATTAAATTAGCCTCAGCACCTGAGTAATTCATATGTGTCCTGGATTAAAGGGATGATGTGGCAACCCTAGTCACTGAGTGTAAACAAACAGCAGAAATGTGGCTGTCAGATCAAGGTAAGTATGCATCTGTTGAGGAGGAGAACAAGTTTGTTTTAAAGTGCACTTATCCTTTAAGTCAGTGGTTCTCAACTCCGGTCCTCAGGATCCACCAACAGGCCAGATTTTAAGTATTACCTTGGGGAGATGCAGACTAGAATTCTGCAATCACAGAGCAGCAAATGATATCACCTGTGATGTATTTCAGTTATCCTGCAAACCTGGCCTGTTAGTGGGTCCCGAGGACAGGAGTTGAGAACCACTGCTTTAAGTCTTCTGTTTTTTTAACTGGAAAAAAACTGCAGCACAAAGCAGATCTTCTGCAAATGAATTTTAGTATTTCCTGCTTTTCTATGTTGCAATTCTGTTCCTGCTGGCTTCTTCCTTCTGCCTTTGTACATTTTAGTCAGCAGAAAGCAAATGACAAAATGCAGGGGCCATTTTCATTCAGTCCTTCTGTTCTAGGTTTTATCAATGATCATTAACAAGCTACTAAAAAAAGAAGTGGTTAAAACTGAATGGAGGCTGAAATATAGCCACGTCAGATCCTGCTCTACTTCTTATGACCCTTTGAAAAAATCGGTTACATTTCACCTATTGGTCTATTAATTCTGACATCATCTGGTTGTGGCTTAAGAAACTAAAGTAATACATTAATCTTTTTTTACTGGTTGGACAAAACTTCCTTTTGACAATATTGTCTAAATTATTTTTTTTCTAATGTAAATCATTTTTTCTAGTTTGACCAGTGTTATACAGTTATAAAACAACTAATGCTACAGTAGAGAAAAACAGAAAATTATTGTCTATGATTTTCCCATTAGTACCAAAATTACATTTTAGTTACAAAGCACAGAGAAGTTGTATACAAATGAAATATGGGCATCTTTTTAATTTAATATAATTTTTATTTACAGTGTATCTAGGGTCATTTGAAATTATGTATTAATCTTCACATTGATTTTCAGTTATTTCTAGCCTACTCATATTAATGTAAACAGTCTTGAAGTTTGAAAATTAAATTTTTGAGTAATCCCACACATGTGCTTCCTTGAATGCAGTGATACATGTTCACTTTGCTTACAGAATACGCATTACTGGGTTAGCCATTTCACAGAGCTTTGCATCTTGTTTCCTTTTACAGACAAATAACATGCATAAAATATGTAAATGTACATATAATCGTATAGGTGGATTGTTGTTAAAATGAATGGTCTGTCTGCAGGACCTCTTTATACCAAAATTCAGTTGACCAATATCAATTGTTCCATCTCATCAATTAACAAAACGGTAAGAAAATGAACAGAAGAAAAATCCAAACCAAATCAATATTTGGTGTGACCACCCTTTGCTTTTAAAACAGCATCGGTTCTAGGTACATCTGCACACAGTTTTTGAAGGAAATCGGCAGGTAGGTTGTTCTAAACATCTTGGAGAACTAACCAAAGATCTTCTGTGGATGTAGGCTGCCTAAAATTCTTCTATGTTTGCTTTTAATCCCAGATAGACTCAATGTTGAGATCAGGGCTCTGTGGGGGCCAAACCATCACTTCCAGGACTGCTTGTTCTTCGCTGAAGAGAGTTCTTAATGACATTGGCTGTATCATGCTATGGCATGATGGATATATATCTGACTGTATTTCTCAGCATTGAGGACACCATTGATCCTGACCAAATCTCCAACTCCATTTGCAGAAATGCAGGCCCAAACTTGCAAGAAACCTCCACCATGCTTCACTGTTGTCTGCAGACACTCATTATTGTACCACTCTCCAGCCCTTTGGCAAACAATCTAGAGCACCTGCTGTCATTTTTCAGCACCCCAGTTCTTATATTTTTTTTGTGTATAGTTGAGTCACTTAGCTATGTTTCCATGTCGGAGGTATGGCTTTTTGGCCACATTTCTTCCATGAAGACCACTTCTGGCCAGACCTCTCCAGACAGTAGATGGGTGTACATGGGTCCCTCTGGTATCCACCAATTTTGTGCTGATGGCGCTGCTTTCAATGTTGAAGGGAAGTAAGCATGTGTTTTTCATCTGCTGCATTAAGTTTCCTTAGCCGACCACTACGTCTATGATCCTCAATGTTGCCCGTTTCTTTGCGCTTATTCAAAAGAGCTTGAACAGCACATCTTGAAACACCTGTCTGTTTTGAAATCTTTGCCTGGGAGAGACCTCGTTGATGCAGTATAACTACCTTGTGTCTTACCATGGTGTATGACCTGTGATATGAAACTGTCTAGTCTTCCACAACCTCACCTTAGTAGCAGAGTCTGACTGTTCCTCACCCAGTTTTAAGCCTCCTACACAGCTGTTTCAGTTAATGACTGTGTTTCAACCTACATATGAAATTGATGATCAATAGCACCCGCTTGGTATAATTGGTTAATCATACACCAGACTCTAATGCTACAAAATCCCTGACTTTCTGCAAGTGTAAGAACTTTTTTTCTTCTGTTCGCTCATTTAGCATTTTGTAAATTGATAAAAATAAACAAAATATATACAGGGTGGGCCATTTATATGGATACACCTTAATAAAATGGGAATAGTTGGTGATATTAACTTCCTGTTTGTGGCACATTAGTATATGTGAGGGGGGAAACTTTTCAAGATGGGTGGTGACCATGGCGGCCATTTTGAAGTCGGCCATTTTGAATCCAACTTTTGTTTTTTCAATAGGAAGAGGGTCATGTGACACATCAAACTTATTGGGAATTTCACAAGAAAAAACATGGTGTGCTTGGTTTTAACGTAACTTTATTCTTTCATGAGTTATTTACAAGTTTCTGACCACTTATAAAATGTGTTCAATGTGCTGCCCATTGTGTTGGATTGTCAATGCAACCCTCTTCTCCCACTCTTCACACACTGATAGCAACACCGCAGGAGAAATGCTAGCACAGGCTTCCAGTATCCGTAGTTTCAGGTGCTGCACATCTCATATCTTCACAGCATAGACAATTGCCTTCAGATGATCCCAAAGATAAAAGTCTAAGGGGGTCAGATCGGGAGACCTTGGGGGCCATTCAACTGGCCCACGACGACCAATCCACTTTCCAGGAAACTGTTCATCTAGGAATGCTCGGACCTGACACCCATAATGTGGTGGATGCAGAACAATTATATCAGTTGAGAGACACTTCTGTACCCCAAACGGGCCATGTTTTCAGGTTTTCCTTTACTTTGCACAGCTCTTTTAAATCAATATCAATGACATGGTATTGACAAGAGCTATTTTATCTAAGGGAAGTTCCCAAAACATGGTCCATTGGGGGTACTTAAAGCAGAGTTCCACCCATGTAAAAGTCAGCAGCTACAAAAAGTGTAGCTGCTGACTTTTAACAATCGGCGACTCACCTGTCCCTGGCTCCAGCGATGCGGTCGCCCGAGGGCTCGCTCTTCTCCCCCTTGGTGGCACCAGCATCATAAGTGCGGGCACCTGGCTTTGGCTTCAAAGCCAGGTGCGCACTACGCATGCACGAGTCGCGCCTTGTGACTGGCCGGCGTATCTTCGGGGACCTATGACGTGTCCTAGAAGGTCACTGAGAGGGAGGGGGGAATGTGGACTTCCTTTCTGGAGCTGCTGCGCCAGGGGAGGAAGTGAACCTGGTACCCTGTGAAAACAGGGTCCCTGGTCACCCCCCAAAAAAAGACATGCCAATTGTGGCATATCGGGGGTCACCTTCCATTAAAGCGGAAGTTCCACTTTAGGGTGGAACTCCGCTTTAAGGGACTGAGGTTGAGAACCACTGTTATAAATAACTAGCATGAACATAAGGTGTGCAGCTCATCTAAAGTCAAAGCAGAACGTCCAATAAATTGAGAGAGGTTGGGAGTGTGGACATTCTGATGTCTTGGTGTTAGCAACTCTGACCTCTAAGGATACTCATTTTAAAGAGGATGTCATCTGATGATCAAACTCTCCACATTTTGATGGTTACCAGCACCTGCTAATAGTGCAGGTGTGCACAGGCTTTATGGTATAAATACTGGACTCCACCTGGGAGACAGGAGGTTCAGCTCAGGAGTCAGGAGTGTGTTGTCAGTTTTTGAAAACACACATCACATTTTTAGCATGTTTTTAACGCATTGCGTTAAAATACAACACAGTGAACAATACGTTTCACATGCATTTCCCCCCCTGGTCATCTGGGAAAAATAGACATGTGACTCAAAAAATGCACTTGAAAAAACACACGGTGCATTTTTACTTCATTTCTATTGTCTATAATGGAAGGTGCAATTTTGGTGTGTTTTTCATACAGGCCCCGAAGATGCTGCAAGCAGGATTTTCAAAAATGCAGCACACTGTAAAAAAATAAAACGCGCAGATGTGAACAGTTAGGATATAAAGGGGATTATTTTTAATGCGTGTTTGATGCACTAGGAAGGTACGTTTTAGTGCAACAAAAGCACACGTGTCAACACGGCCTTAAACTTTAGTGAATATAAAATATAATTTATAAAATATAGGCTTCTTTTTAATATTAAAGAACAATTTTTAGACTTATAATGTAAATTTAAATAAAGTTGAAGAACCTTTATAAATTCTCTTTAATAATGCAATGCAAGAGTAGCCAGCATCATTTCAGTTTACTGTAGACAGATCAGTAAAAAAATATATATTTTATGTTTAAAATCAAAAGCTAAAATCTTTCTGTGTTTGTGGCTGGCTTATGAATAATTTTAAATATGCATTTACATTTCATTCCTTTTTTCTCGTGGAAGTGAATACATGTGAGATCAGTTTGCCATTAGTCATTCTTCCTTGCTGTGTTAAAGGTGAAAAATGATTTACTACACATGGAAAATGGCTAAATAAATAATTGATATGGGAACCTAATGCGACTTATAGACACAAACAATCTCTCTGGCGCTTACTGACTAACCACAAGTCATTATTATACTAACCAGTGAGAGGAGAATAGAGTCTTATTTTAATTTTAGTCACTTTTGCCTCGTGGAACATGTATGTCATGCACTGCAACGAAGCAGGAGGATGTAGGCAGGGTAAGGGGTGAAGAACCACAGACCTTATGGTATGGATGATATTAACACACTGTTCACAAATAAGGAAATATTGTTGCACATGCCACAAAGATGGAAAATATGTTTTTTATCACTGGTTAACCAACAGATTTTTTTGAGAATTGTTTTCTCCATGACCTTTCAATGCAGACACATTCAGTTATATGTTAAAGTATCTAAGGACTAAAAATATATGCAATGATAAAAAAAAAAACTATTTATATGAAATATTCTTACAGCAGCATAAAATAGGGATAATATCTACTTCTTAAAGAGCTTTTTAACAGCTTTACTAGTTCCAAATTCCTCTTGTGGCAAATATCTGACACTCCTCTTCTGAACCATGCACTTCGAAACGGAAAGTTAATTCCTCTCTCGCAAATGCTCTCCGCTTGTCGTAATCCTGTGGGAGCATGGCTTGAACATACTCAATTGGCACACTTTCTAGATGGAGTACTGAACACTGATGATTTCACTAGACCACAAACAGCCTTTGAGTCATTGTTATCCCAACCGAACAGGCCAGAACACTCACTATCTAAAATTTACCAGATTTTGTTACAGGCCTCCTATGCAGATCCACCACCATTCCTTTTCAAATGGGAACAAGAGCTAAATGTATCCCCTGATGATTTGAAATGGGGGAAAGCACTGGCGCTTTCTTTTAAATCGTCTATATCATACCATGCCCAAGAAAAGAATTATTGAACTGTGTCTAGATGGTATCGAGGCCCTACTGTCCTGTATAAAATTGATCCAGCCGTACCAGTTACATGGTGGAGATGTTTACAGGCCCCCCGGCACCATGACTCACATATGGGGCACATGCCCGCACTTTATCCCTTTTTGGGATAAAATACTACACTTATAAGAAAAACTTGTTGAGGACAAACTCCCAAACGAACCTCGCATAACAATACTTTCCATGTTACCGAGCTCCTATAAACAAATCAAAAAAAGCTTAATTCGCCATTTTCTTACGGGTGATCCCCTCTTTAGTTGACTGGACTTGTGAAACTGACAAGATTGAACACATAGAACCTATGGTAGCCTGAGATGCTGATCCCATTATGTGAATTGTGTGGCTACACTTCCAGTTTTCCTCCAATATTGAACTCTTTATAACAGATAAAGTTCACGGTGCTTCCCTTGGCACCTTCCATATATAAGTCCCTTTAGACCCCCCCCCCCTTTTTTTTTTCCTCTCTACATTTTCTTTTCTCTCCCTTTTCTTCCTGTTCTACTTTGCTTTCTGTTACCCTTTATTTTTCTCCTGGGTTTCTCTTATTTGTGGTGCTTTGCAATATATTAATATATTACTATGGTTTTATTACCTGCAGCACCACTATATACTCAAGGTAAATATGTCATGTTCTCTAACATTACATTACTAATAATTTATAGAGCTCATTTTCTATACAGATTTTATGTTCACTGTACCATGCCTTAGGGTCCTTTATTTTATCATAACCCTGTGATATTTGGTTTCTTATTACTGTGGTGTCAATGTATACTGATACATCCATTGGAAATGGCCTAGCACTCTCTTGTTTATGCTTTGTACTGTTTCAAAACTTAATAAAAACAGATTCAACATAAAGAGCTTTTTAAATATCAGAAGAAGGAAAAATATGCGTGATTTGTTATTTCATTTTAATTCACAATTTGTTATGTTGCTTAGGTCTGATGAAATCAGTCTTGTTCACATAATTTTTCAATAATCATTTAACTGTTGAAATCTCAATTTTCTTTTAAGTCATCATTTATCTCATAAAATCGAATACAAAATAGACCCTTCAGTGAAAATTATATTTTAAGAAGCTATATGAAGTGCAATATTAGCTAAAAAAATACAAATAAATGTGTTTGCGGTAAATATAACCCGTGCAAGACATTTGTGCCATGTATGCACCAATTCCTTTAGTGCAGTGGTTCTCAACTCCTGTCCTCGGGACCCACTAACAGGCCAGGTTTGTAAGATAACTGAAATACATCACAGGTGATATAATTTGCTGCTCAGTGATTGCAGTATTCTAGTCTGTATCTCCCCAAGGTAATACTTAAAATCTGTCCTGTTTGTGGGTCCTGAGGACAGGAGTTGAGAACCACTGCTTTAGTGAACTGACAGCTTCCATGCTGAAAAAGTGCAAATAACACATTAAAGGATCCCATGTTCTAATGTGCATTGTGTGCTGCTTGACAACAATGGTTAAGGTTCCCCTTTCCAATCCCCAACACTGAAAAAGAAATGTGTTATTACCACAAACTCAACAATGTGAGTTTTTTTTAACACTTGGCAAACTCCATGCAGGTAAGCAGGTACTCAAAACACCCTGACATGTCAAAAAACCTATAGCAGGCAGAAATCAACAACATGGAACCACTTTAGGATTTAGAATATTAGAGACATGTCCTAAAAAAACTTCAACAAAGTTTTTAGGATGCATCTCTAACTTCCTCTCTCCCTGCTGCCGCTCACCCCACTGCTATTACCAGCAATTACTATCTGTCAAAATGACAGCTGATAATTGCTTTGTATTGCACAGCAGACTATGGGGGTATAGGTGATTAGACTTCAGAGTGTGCCACAATCCTAAATATGAATATAGACATAGAGGTTCCCCAGTTGTGGGATTTTATAGGCACTTCAAACACATAACAGATAAATTGATAAAAACAGAAATGTATTATGATTTATCAGTAAAAGACAGGAAACCTGTCCAGCTGCACACCTTTATGGAGGATACATAATTTTAGCTGTGCTGTCTAAAGCCAGCCCATACTCATATTACTGCTCAGTGTGAGCTCTGCCATTCCGCAATGGGTCCATAGGTAGAGGACCTTGTTTGCCAGGCCTCAGTGCCCCCTGGTGTTTCCAGGTTGAGCGTAGAACCTTTTGGTTGCTTCTCTTTATGATTGGCTCTTCTATCTAGTACAACATATGTTACCTCCAAGGTTGGGCGGAAAGGCAGAAAGTTCTGAGTTTTTAAACCAAACATGGAATGTTCTTTGATACATCAATGAATGACTGCAAGGTTACCTCTTATGCCTCTGATGAAGGAGCCACATAGTCTCTGAAATGTGTTGGGTGGAGGTTACCAGATTGTATCATTATCTTGCTGTTTCATTTGGTGTATTTTCAGTTGTTCATATCATGTATATTTCATGTTTCCTGTCTTTTACTGATGATTCAAAATATCTGTTTTTATCAATTTATCTGTCATATGTTTGAAGTGCCCATAAAGTCCTACAAATGGGGAACTTCTTTGTCTATATTTGAATTACACAGCAGCGATGGCTGTAAAAATACAGTTGCTGCTGTGTAAAGTGACACTTGCAGATAGTCTGCAAGCGGCGTTGAGTACATACAATTAATCAATATATTTACCATTTCAATCATATATAAATCAAAAGTGTGACCTTTGATCTGCATATAACATCACTTCATCACAACATAAATTAATATTTAAAGTGGAATTCCACCCATAAATGGAACTTCCGCGGATTGGATTCCACATTTGGCACCTTTCAGGGGGGAGCGGATACCTGTCAAATCCAGGTATATACTTCCACTTCTGGGGAAAGTCTGCTGCACTGTGCAGAGAACTATGGGATGTCTGGCCCCTCCCCCTTCCCCCCGCTGTCTTCTGGGAGTCACACAGGTCCCAGAAGACAGCAGGGACCATTTAGAACGAGCAGCGCAACTCGCGCATGCGCAGTAGGAAACAGGCGTCACTTCCTGTTTCCCTTAGTAAGGATGCCGGCGCCTGCACCTGGAGCCAAGGGATGGGTCAGCTTTGGGTGCCAACATCGTGGGCTCCCTGGGCAGGTAAGTGTCCTTATATTAAAAGTCAGCTGCTACAGTATTTGCAGCTGCTGACTTTTAATTTTTTTTTTCCCAGGTGGAACTCCGCTTTAAAGTGTTTTTTTTCAAATAGTGTTCCAATTTAACCAATTATTAACTCTTAGTTAGCCATAATCAGCGCTAATTAACTCATTCTAATTAACTCATTCTTCACCTATTATTTTTATAAAATTTTATTTACATTTTTTTCAACCATTAATGTTTTGGGTTTTTTTCAGCAGTTTTGTTTGCTACTTCTTTTTCACTTGCAAATAACATTGATATACTTTGTATCATAAATATTAAATTAGTGCCATTTTTATGTATTTTTGTTTATAGATTGCACAAACAATACTTTTTTGGAAACAATAGTGCCAAAAGAGAGCCACATTTTCCCCCAAAATATTGTATGTATTACTTTGTTATCTTAATTGCTTGCCGAATGCCTCATGTAGAAGTATAGCAGCAGAGCGGCTGTCCTGCGCTGGACCACGTGATCCGGCACTTAGAGAGGAACCCCTGATGGGGTTTACTTCCTCTATATTCCCCTGTAAAGTAGAAGCATAATGGGCTACTATGCATTGCATAGTAGCCCATTATGTGTCACTTACCTGCAAACAAAGCTTGCAATGTCCAGCGATGTCCCATATGCAGGCAGCGTCCATCTTCAGCCCCTCTTCCTTCCGGGGCCGCGACTCCGGCTCTGTGACTGGCCGGAGTCGCATGATGTCAGTCACGGCACGATCCCAGTGAAGAAATGGCACAAAGGCTGTTTCTTCACTGCACATGTGCCGAAATTACGTCGGCACATCAAGTACACTGTATATCTCCTAAACTGTGCAGGTTTAGAAGATATACAGAGAACCTACAGGTAAGCCTTATTCTAGGCTTACCTGTAGGTTAAAGTGGTTGTCACAGGTTGACAACCACTTTAAGGGTAGTGGGTGCGCACATGCCGCTGTTCTGTGATTAGACACAGCACAACCCAATCACCGGGTGCCGGACTAGTGGATTTCCGCCGGTACCTGCTGTTTGGAGATTAGAGACACATAATAGAGCTCTGCCTATGTAAACAAAGCAGAGCTCTGTCCGTCAGCAGGGATGTGGTGGATTGTTTCCCTGCAAAAAAATGCACCACATCGCAAATCCACCACAATCCACCAGTCATAGTACACATAAACACTGGTTAGGCATACATTTAACCTGTTGATTGCCCTACATATTTAACCCCTTCCCAACCAGTGTCATTAGTACTGTGACAGTGCATATTTTTAGCACTGATCACTGTGTTAGTGTCACTGATTCCCACAAAGTGTCGAAAGTGTCAGATTGTTCGCCGCAATATTGCAGTCCCGCTATAAGTTGCCATTACTAGTATAAAATAAATATATAAACATTTCAGTATATATATATATCATAGTTTGCTCTGGGGTATAAGGAGTATACAGGTTATAAGAGCTGAAGTAATAAAGATATGGCCCGTCAAAAGGCTTTGGTTTTATATAGATACTGCAGTGACAGGGTCATATTAAGTAAAATTTCCAACACAAGACAATAAGGTCTCATTTACATGGGGCGTATGTACCTATGGCCCGTGTGAAGGCCATGTTAACCTGCATGAGGATGCACAGGTGTTCTGTGCATCCCCATGCAGACAAGACCATAGCTGTCAGTTGGGACACAGCAGCTGCATGGACAGAGCCACTGCTCCCAGTGTGACATCCATACGAGTGCATGGCCTAGGCAGCAGCTGTGTTTGTGCAGCCACTACACCACATATGAACAAGGCCTAACAAAAATCCTAATTTGTACTGCAAGTAAACATTCCAAATTGTGACTTCTTATTTTAGTACACAGCACCTGATTTAGACATTTTTAACTTTCATAACAGTCATCAAAAGTACCATATTATATGTCTGTGGAGCACAGACATTTAAAATCACCATTCGTGTTAGAGCTGCATCTAAAGCCAAATATTTTTCTATTTTGGATAGAGTGGTGAGGGGTTAGGAATCCTGTAAGATTTGTATTGCCGTTTGTGTCCCTATTGGGTATACTCACTCTGTATCTGAGCTGCTAACTATTGCCACCAGGACAGAAAGTGATGGGAAATTCAAAATAACCCCACTGAAAAGCAATAATTAATGGGAAAACCCAACACTTAATACTAATGGTTAAGGGGGCATTCAAAGGCTGAAAGTTTTTTTACCTTCATGTATTCTATCTATAAAGGTAAAAACCTTCTGTGTGCTGCTCCCCCCACAATCCCCCCAATGCTCACCTGAGCCCCCTCTCCATCCAGCGATTTACAGAGGAGCCTCGGCTGTCTCGGGTCTCTCTCCTCATTGGCTGAGAAAGCAGTGTGAGCCAATGAGGAGAGAGGGGACAGGGCTGAGCTGCTGCTCTATGTGTCTTATGGATGCAAAGAGTGGGGCTCGAGGGCGAGCATGCACCAGTGCCTCCATAGCAAGTGGCTTATTATTGGGGGCACTGGTCAAGGGGGATAGCCAGGAGTGTCGACGATGGAGGACCCGAGAACAATCGGGATCTGGGCTGCTCTGTGCAAAACCATTGCACAGAGAAAGCAAGCAGGGCATGTTTGAGAGTCATAAAAAAACAAAAACAAAACAAAGAAAACAAAAAAAAAGAAACTTTAATATTACTCTAAGGTAACGCTCACTACTGACCCCTGTGAAAGGAGGCTACTCACAACCAGCCATGCTATATTGGGCATGTATCACTGACCACCAATCTTTAAAGAGTAATTCCACTTTTGTTGAGAAAAAAAAAATCCCCTCTGAGTGATCAATGCACATTGCATGGATTTTTTTTTTTTTTTTTTATCATTTCAAGTTTTATTGTGTGCACCAACAAGGACAATACAAATCCTGCATTAGTATATGGTACAATAGGCATAGACTGTTACACAAACCAACAGTAGAGTAGGACCGTGTGTTAGGTACATAGGGAATAGGATGGTGTCAACCGGTAACAAAGAAACTACATTAGTCTGAATTCAAATTCAACAGGTAAAACACTAAAATCACCTAGAGGCTGGTGTACACAAACACATTTTTAAAAGAAGGCATTACATCACAGAAAGTAGAAGACAAGAAAGCGAGAGCAAGAAGAAACAGAGACTTAAGCCTCGTACACATGGTGCGACGGTCGTACGACCGAGCGGCCCAAATCGTATGTTGGCTGTTGTATCTCGCGTGCTGACATGCACTAAGCGATCGTATGACCAAGCCGAACGTGGTGACGTGTTACGAGGGTATAAAGAGGGAGTTCAGGTGCATGTGATTTGTGAAGTAGGAACGTAGGTTTACACGAACAGACACTTCCGGGCGTTCCTGACTTCTGAGGATGCGTGTTTTGCACATACAACTTGTTGGACCAACTTCTCTGTACACACGATACAATGGTTGTACGACCGCTTGTTGTACAAACAAAGTTGTCTAGTTTGCTCATCCAACTGTTGTACGACCATCGCACGTCAGCTGTTCTAATCACGCGTACTAATGGTCGGATGATCAACAAGCGGTCGTACGACACCTTTTCATACAACTGTCGCACCATGTGTACGGGCCTTAAGTAAGCACAATAGAAGAAGACAGGAATTAAACAGGAAAAAAAGGGGGGGATGGATTGTTAGAGAAAATGGTTAAGAATGCTTGCGCAGCTACAGTTGCTCAACCGAGGGGGCCACAAAGGTGCTATAATCTTGCGAGTACCGGAAATCGTGCCGGTAGAACCAGGTTTTATTGAATTGTCCCTCTTTTCGTTTTAATGTAGCCATTAATTGTCCCATCAGGTTCATTTCATTCACCACAAATAACCACTGGCCAACTGATGGGGTTCCAAGCATTCCCATTTTTGTGATATACATATTTTAGCGGCATTTAGAAGATGGATCAAGAGGGACTTCTTATATCTATGCCTCGAAATCAGAGTAAGATGAAGCAAGCATTGCGTTGGAGGGTCTGTCAGTCTAAAAAACATTTTCTGGATAGTGTCCCAGAAGGGACGGATAAGGGGCCAGGTCCAAAATACGTGTAGTAGTGAACCGTCTGACTGTTGACAGCGCCAACAAGTGGAGGGAACTGAATGGTAAAACTTATGTAAGAACGTGGGCACTCTACCGTCGGGTCAGGACCTTGAATCCCGCCTCTTGGAACCTACTCGCAATTGAGGAGTGCTGCGCAAAATAAAAAATAAGCCATCTTTGCTCCTTTGAAAAAGACCGGCCCAGGTCTCACTCCCAATTCCCAAATAGGGAGGAATAAAGCTTTCCTGGGGCTCAATCAGCATTGCATACATTAATGACAGAAGGTGGCGGAAAGGTATGGGATCTAGGCAGAGCCTCTCAAAAACAGACAAGGAATGACTAGAGGAGAAAGTGTCTAATGTGAGTTGCTCGACACCTGTCTGGGGGGGGGGGGGGGGG